>BPTQ01000007.1:31981603-32146834 GCA_019973895.1 Chrysanthemum seticuspe | reverse complement strand
AAAATCAATTAAAGTTCAAAGGTCACATAAAATTTCGAAAATTCATGGAAAAATTCATTAGATTCACACAACACTTAGGAAAAGTTATTATTTTAAGTCACAAGTTCAAGGTTAAAGTCAAACACGTAAAAGTTTAAAGTTTTTAGAGTACTCACTAACTTACAACAAACATCTACAATAGAACCTGACTATTCGGGTGTATTCGAGGATCTATCGAATAATATCGATAATCTATGAAATTTAATACAGTGATTCCAAACACCCTTTTTAGAACTGTTATGAAACTTTTAACACTAAAACAGATTATCAAACCAAGAAAGCTATAAATTAACTTGTACTAACTATGTTTAGACAAGATTAAACTAAAATTAACCAGAATTAACCATTAATACTAAGAAATGCAGATTAAGATAAAATGGCTTACAAATGGAAATCAAGTGACAATTGAGAACCAAGGTCTGTAAACACTTCCTATGGCTTCCCAAGAAGCTCTAAACCAAGGCCATCCACAATCAACCCTGCTCCAGCTTTTTGATCACCTTCACCATAGATTTTTGATTTTTCACTAATTTATTTGTATTTTTGGTGATTTTTGGTTTTTTCTTCTAAACTGAATTTTAAAGTATCTAATAGCTATAATAAGCTATCTAGGAGCTTATGTGGGCTTATCAGTCCAAGATAACATCTACAAACAACATTCAATCACTCATGAGATTTTTGAAATTTGAAAATGCACAAACTGAAATTGGAACTTGAACACTGAATTTTATTATTGAAAAGGATTCACAACACACTTAGATTACTTAAAAAGGTACTTAAAAGCTTTAAAATACACTGGAAACTTGAAATTAACTAAAACGACATTCAAAAACTAAAATTACACTAGATATCTCACTACATTGCATCCCATCTCTTCTTTATAGACTTTTGAGACTTCTTGTCGACCTCTGATTGTTTCCCACTTGATTTCAGCCATTGGATCTCTCTAAATCATCAGAATCATCCATGTGGAGTTTTGGCGCCAAAAAGTCTATAAGCAGGTTTTGTTAATTAATGCAATTTGGAAGATATGGAGGTGTTAGGGGAGTGGGTAGAGAAGTGTAAAGGTGGGTGAAGCAAGTGGAAATGAAAACCAGGCAAGGTGGATAGCTGTTTCTGGTTTTGGCGCGTTTATGTGAGAAAGATGAACAGTATCTCTGGTATTTGACTTTCGTTGACCGAGGCTTAATAATACACAGAGGGTTCACAATGGGTTTTGACAGGGATCAAAATGTTATTTGACTGGCTCAAGGGGGTTCAAGGTCCAAGGGCCAAGGTCCAAGTTTGGGTTGGGCTTGGATATTGCATGTTGGGCCAGCTGGTTGTGTTTTTGGGTTGGATAATACAAAGGGATCCGTTTGGTTTAGTATACACAAGGATCATTTTTGAAATTCGGCCAAACATGAGGGACCAAACCTGAACTTTTTCCAATGTTATCAAAAGGACCAAAATTGCCAATCTTTAATAGTACAAGGATAATATTTGCATAAAATTCCATTTTTTATAAATCCAAGGACTATTTTTGACATTTTCAAAACTTGAGGGACTAAAGTTGTAATTTTACAATTTTACATTTCAAGGGTTTGTTTTGACAACTTCATGAATCCCTAAGGACTTAAAATGATATTTTACAAGTTTTGAATATCCAGGGACTATTTTTGACAACTTTTGAAACTTGGGGGACTAAAACTGCCAATTATGCAAACTTGATACGTTTTTCATCTGATTTTGGTATTTTTGCATTTAAAACACATAAAACACTTATTTGTGATATTTTCATCATTTTGATGCATTTCTGAGTGTTTTCAGATGTTTTTGGCATTCTAAACAGTACAAAAATGATGAGTATTTAGACACTCATCAGTGAGAAACAATGAATAAATGGCTCACTATTTATAGAAGAAAAAATCTACTGTTCCCCGGATCCCACGGATCCCTTCCACAAGGGATCCGTCTAGCGTTAAGCTAGGGATCCGTGGGACGCTCCCTTTTACCCATGGGTATTTTGGTTATGGGTCATGGGTTGAACCATGGATCTTTAGCTAGATACAATGTATCTTTTGAGTGCAATGCACTTGGTCACTTGGGTATAGGTTGATCCATGGGTTGTGGATATTATCCATGTATGATATAGGCATGATGTCATGCAATGGGTTATGGGTCAAGCTCCATGGGTCATGGGCTTTGGGTTGTACCCAACTACATTCAATGTATTTGCCCAATGGGTTGTGATACTTAAGTTTCTACCCATTTATATTACCCAATATACTACATACTAGTTATGTGTATATTTTACCCAAATATGTAAACACTAGTTGTTGTACATATGTAATATTAAATCATAAAATCACTTATACTTGTTCTAGTGTTTTGTGTGAAAATGTGAATATGTTAGAAACTATTAGTTCAAACCATTTACGTATTTTATTTGTTTCATTAAAATGATTTTACGTTTGTTATCGACAAAACATTAGAAGATCGTAAAATATAAATAAACGTTTTTACGGCTTATTTGTATTAACAGAATTGTTGAAATTGGTCAATGAGAGATAAATGCATAGTGTAATTAATACTCTTATTAAAGCACCCCATTACTTAAAAGAACAATAATTTATTCACATTGTACAACCAATTAAAAGCACATCTACCAAATTAAAAATAACCAATTAAAACACCCTTTACTAAAAAGTACAATAAAAATTTCATAACGTGCAATTTAAAGAAGCTATAACGTAATCCAAAATATAAAATAGTTAAACATACCGATTAATGATATTTTTAAAACACCCTAAAATAAAAAGTACATGTTATTATACACATTATACAAATTAATAAAACACACAAAACTTCATACAAGCTAACAAGTTGATGTTACATATAGTTTGGAAACCGGACCGGACCAACGTGTTCTTCCGGGAACCGGTGTCGCCACCGGTTCGGCTAACCAATTAAAGCCATCCGAAAACGAACTAGAGAGGACCCGTTGAAACCGATACAAATTGGTGAATCAGGTCTCATCGAGATCTATTTCTGCGGTTAATCGTCAGAGGGTACCCGCCGCCAAAACGCGCGAGTACCCTGCTATATACTATATATAAAGGAAAAACAAAAAAGTAAAAGTGAAAAGTTGAAATTAAAAGTGGAAATGTTGAAGACATATATTTCAAAAGGAAAATATTAATACACATCGAAAACCGAGTTGACTCGGAATGTTTCAAACCCGATGGGTTGGTCCGATTTAATTTGACTTGTTTTCGACCCAACCTGTCGGGTTGACTCGGTTTAAATCGACTTGTTTTTTTGACCGGAACTGTTCAACCGGTTGAACCACCCGGGTCGAACCAGGTTTCAAAACTGACAAAATTATATGAGAAATGATGAAGTAGTTGTGGAACCCGTGACAAATTTGAAAAAATGATAGACCAAGTAATTGTAGTTTTTTATCGTTTATTTTGCCTTGATACATGTACGTTGTCATTTGTATAATGCTATTTTGAAAAATGTTGGTCTTGCACCACTTAAGGGACTAACATATATGAATCATCTTTTAAAAGTTAATATATATATATATATATATATATATATATATATATATATATATATATATATAGTCCGGATCGATTGAGAAGAATTTTAGATTGAGAAGGTTGAGAAGCAATCTTGGTCATTCATCTCACTAAATTAACAAAAGGGCATGATAGGTATTCTCAATTTTATATTATCTTTCACTAAACCTACTTGAATGCGTACGTTTTTCTCCTCATCCAAATATAAATTATAACTTGAGTAACTGCTTCATTTTTTTACTCGATTGTTTATCTGTGTTCATCACCAACTATACTATGGTCATTCATGGCTTATGTAGTCATGTAGACATGTGAAGCCATATATATCTTATCTTTTCGCAAAGTTTCTATGACATTACTTCAACTTATTATTATTTATTTGTGTGATGATCTATATAATAAGTAACTCTCTTCATGTTATTATGAATATAGTTTATTAGTTCACAATTATATCATTAGTATAATCTATGAGATTTCTTTTTGGTAAAGGAGCGAACGACTCAAACAAAACAATAACTTGCTTTTGATTCACAAATCTAATCGTACTCGAAACAAAACACTAACAACTTCTTTGTGATTCACTAATTCAATTATGATTCATAAACTTGAATAATGATGCATGATTCACGGACTGACAAATGATTCAAAATAAGATTACTAGTTTTCTAAGATTCTCTTTTATAAAAGCTATAATGTTTATGATCCAAAACGAAAACACATGCGTAATACATGTTACATTTAAAATTTTGAATCATGCATTTTACCAAATATTTATTTAGTTGTGGTTTTATAAATTTCCAAATACCATCTTGAATCTTTAAAATAATTTTTTTATTGGTAACTAGTGAGAAACTAAAAAAAATGATTGATTCACATAACATAACATGGATGCTTTAAAGTTGAGATAGGAGCAAAAATGCATCGACATCGAAAAGTATGAATACGATCAGTTTGAATTGCTAGTAACCGTAATACATGAAGTCTTGATTCCTTAATTAATACATTAACGATTCAATTGAATTAATGTTTTACCCTTTTTCATTAAATTGATGACTTGAATAATGTATTAAAACTATTTTATTTCTATGGTCCAAATTGCTTCTCAACCTTCTCAATCTTAAAACCTTCTCAATGGAACCAAAGCATATATATATATATATATATATATATATATATATATATATATATATATATATATATATATATATATATATATATTGTATAGCCTTTGTCCGGTATATCAATAATCTTATGTAAGTCTATTAGAATCACAAAAATTAAATAGTATTGTTATCTTTAGCGATAATTATTTGTACCCCAAACAAATAGCTTTGAACAATGCTTAAATATCTATGCAAATTGATAGTACAAGATAATCTTATTATGGTGATATTAAATTTGTAAGGTTAAAAGTTTAAAAGCTACACATCAAATAATAAATGCTACACATGTAAAAAAAATAGTTATCACTGTCTAAATTACTGACAAAACAAGAAAAGTTGGTCACACACATTGGCTATACCTCTAAACTACAATATAATATTGTCAACTACATAATATCGTTGCTTTTTATAATGCTTGAATCTATTATTACTAAAATCTTAATAACTTAAAATTTAAAACAATCTTATTAGAAATATACTCCCACACTTAGATCGACTTCACATAATTTTTTTGAAAACTGTATATTTATGCTGGTATGCAACCACGCATCAGAATTATAGTTATTCGATAATGATTATCTGACGCTACAAATACAGTTTGTTGAAAAAAACTTATGGGTCGTCGGAATTTTGCAGAAAATTAGACACCGTTGCCGTTAGGCGCGGATACTCGTCTAGTATACTAGATGAAGAGATAAATCTTTTTTCACACACTTGAATTCTTTGTAGGAATAGAAAATTCAATTCCAATTAGATTGATCGGATCTTTCATTCTAAACTTGCTAATTTAAACCATGCATAATACATTATAGATTTGAAAATAACTTTAGTGTTTTTTCACTAAAAACTATACCTTCATATATTTTCAACCATAACACATTATATTTTGACTTATAGATCAGGACAATTAATTTGTCAAAGTTGGATAAAACACATAAAACCACATGTGATATTACTACATGTGATCTCTATAACATTTGATTTTTACCACATGCGAGTTTTATCACATGTGATTATATAAGTTTCGAGATAAACTGCTTTACTTTGAGTGTTCAAATACAATGTGTGATACACGGATACAAATCCATGAACGTGTATTTTTCATTGCAAAAAGCGAAGAAACTTTCTGATTTATACAAAAATAGTTATGCCATTTTTAAGACAATTGTTAAGTGTTCGAATTTTATATTAGTGTTAAATCACATGTGATACGTCATACGATTTTCAATACTGAAAAAAACGTGAAAAAAGGGAAAAGAAGGGAAAAAACCTTCGTCAAAAGTACATTAAAGTGCCCGTCTACTGAAAGATAATAAAATGCTCGTCGTGATGGTATAATTTGTTTTGCTTAACAATTAACGCTTCATGAGATAATGAAATTTTAAAAAAAATGTTGTGTAATTGCGTTTTTAATTAAAAATATTACTTAATTTTCCTTGTTTTTCTCTATAAAAAATGAGCTGAGATTTGTGTCTTGGTATGCATGATCTTTTTGGTATGTAACTTATCTCTACTATTTATGTTATTTAGACTTTAATTTGATGATTTTAATCACAATACGTGATTCGGGTTTCATAATATAAAACTTTACAGATTTGTTAAAAATGCTAAGTTTTAATGTGGTTTTCTTTATGGAACAATGCCGTTAACATTTAAATAGATGACATATTGACATGCGTTTGATATTTTTGGTTTTTTTATACTTGAACAGAATACAACGGGTTATGCATAGTAATGTTATGATACCTAGATCAACAAATATTGTTTTTAAAAAGGTTAGTTTTGCTATTCAAAAAGGACTAGCGACGCAGCTTGTTGCTCGCTTGCCTTCTACCACTATGTAAATTCAAATACATTAATAATACTAAGATTTAAGCTATAAAAAAAAGTTTAAAAAAAAAGGTTACAGCATGCTTATTGGGACAGAATTTAAAAGTTTGTAAAAAAAATGAAGCACTTTTTACTTTTTTAGTTCATATACTAAAACGGAACATGACAAGAGTCTAGGGTGTTCACGGATCGGGTAATATCCACATTAACCGAAAATCAAAACTGAACCGGAAAAAACTGAACCGAATTCCTAACCAAACCGAATTGGTCATAACCGAATCGAACCGAACTAAATATTCAGTTATCGGTTTGGATATGGTTATGGCAATGAAAACCGAACCGAAAACCGAATTCTTATAAATATATATTTTTTCTATGTATTTATATGAAAAGAAAGTACTAAAACTCTTTTTTTTAGAATAAATATAACATTTTTCTATGTATTTATATGAAAAAAATTACTAAAACTCTTTTTTAGTATAAATATATCATTATTTAAGTTTGAAAATAAATTTTGTACTAAAAATATATATAATTAAATAAAAAATAATTAAGGTTTAGCCAAATTGTAGGTTTAGTCCCTAAGGTTTCGAAAGTGCAGCAGTGATCCTCATTTTGAAACGTTTGCTGCATGTTTGGTCCCTGATCAAGATCAAATGACAAAAATACCCCTGTCTTCTTTTGTTTCTATTTTCTTTTCATATTTCTTACATAAATGGTCCCTGTTTTGTGCTATGTTTTACAAAATTCGTCCCGATTTTTTTTTTTCTTTTTTTTTTTTTTTTGTTTTTAAACTAACTTTTAATATTAGTATTATTTTTTTAATTCAAAAAATATTCAAAGATATTCCAAAAAAAAATGTAGTTTTCCATCACATAAGTTTTTTTTTTTTTTTTTTTTTTTTAATTTTAATATTTTTCTATAGAATTATGAATACGTTTTTTTATACATTTTCGTCTGTTTTTTTACGTTTTTGTTCGTTTTTTTACGTTCATGTTCTTCTTTTACGTTTTCGTCCGTTTTAACGTTTTACGTTTTTGTCCGTTTTTTTACGTCTTCGGCCGGTTTTCACGTTTTCGCCCGTTTTTTATGTTTTCGGACGGTTTTTTACAATTTTGTCCGTTTTTTTACGTTTTCGGCAGCATTTTTACGTTTCGTCCATTTTTTTAAGTTTTCAACAGTTTTTTACGTTTTCGTCTGTTTTTTACGTTTTTGGCCCTATTTTTTTTTTTACATTTTTCCCGTTTTTGTCTGTGTTTTACGTTTTCGTTCGTTTTTTTTATGTTTTAGTCTATTTTTTACGTTTTCATCCATTTTTTTACGTTTTCGTTCGATTTTTTACTTTTTTTTTTTAATTTTTTTACGTTTTCAACCGTTATTTTTTACGTTTACGTTTTCATCTGATTTTTTACGTTGTCGGGCGAAAACATAAAAAACGGACAAAAACGTAAAAAACGGACGAAAACGTAAAAAAACATACGAAACGTAAAAAAACAGATGAAAACGTAAAAAAACAGACGAAAACGTAATAAACAGACGAAAACATAAAAAAGGGTTAAAAACGTAAAAAAACATAAAAAAGTGACGAAACGTAAAAAAAACGAGAACGTAAAAGAAAGAGACGAAAACAAAAAAAAGGCCGAAAATGCAAAACAACTGACGAAAACGTAAAAGAACAGACGAAAAGGTAAAAAAACGAACGAAAAAAAAAGTTGAAAACATAAAAAGAACGAACGAAAACGTAAAAGACGGTTGAAAACGTAAAAAACGAACAAAAACGTACAATCCCGTACGAAAACGTAATAACTGACAAAAATGTAAAAAATAAAAGAAAACGTAAATAAACGGTTGAAAACAACGGACGAAAACGTAAAAAACCGAATAAAAAAGTAAAAAAATGGACGAAAACATAAAAAACAGCAGAAAACGTAATAAAACGGTTGAAAATATAAGAAAACGGACGAAAACGTAAAAAAACGGACGAAAACGTAAAAATCCGAACAAAAAACGTAAAGAAACGAATATATTTTGGACTTTTCTCTTCGAATTTAAAAAAAAATTGTAAAAAAAAATTAATTTTTTTTTGGAATATTTTTCGAATATTTTTGAATTAAAAACATAATACTAATTGTAATAGTAAATTTTTAAATTAAAATATATATATATATATATATATATATATATATATATATATATATATATATATATATATATATATATATATATATATATATATATATATATATATATGAGGGTTAATGTGAGATCAAACTTAAAGTTGTAAAAATAAGATCAAGTCTAAAAAACCACTAAAACAATTATAAATAACAATTTTAGCAATAATTCACAAAAATATAATATTTTAATACAAATTAACATTTTCGAAACTAATAACCAAATGATACATGAGTTTGAATTAGTGATACACCTGATACACATTACACTAATAAATATTCCAAAATCTGATACACATACAAAAACCTGATACACATTACAATTCTAATCAAAGTGTATCACCTAGGTTTCGTAAATTTTAAAAAGAAATCTATCAAAACTTTAACATTTTTAGTTGTATAAAATTTTATTTTTGTTATAAGGAGAGTGTCACTTGTCATATTTTAGGTTGATCTCATTTTAACAACTTTAAGTTTGATCTTATTTGATCTAGATTATATATATATATATATATATATATATATATATATATATATATATATATGACTTAATTTATAAACCTGGCACAACACATGGACCATTTATGTTAAAAAGCTAAAAAGAAAATAGAAAAAGAGGAAAACATGGGTATTTTAGTCATTTGATGTTGATCAGGGACCAAACGTGCAGCAAAAGTTTCAAAATGAGGACCAACATTGCACTTTCGAAACCTTAGTGACTCAACCTGCAATTTGGCCAAACCTTAGGGACCAAAAATGCAATTTACTCTTAAAATTATGTAATTCGGGTTATTCGGTTCGGTTTTCGATTATAGGGGTTCGGTTTTCAGTTATTTGGTTCGATTTTCGGTTCGGTTGAGTCAAATTAGAATTCGGTTCGGTTCGGTTTGACTCAAATTTTTTTTTAACCGAACTAACCGAACCGATGAACACCCCTACTACTTGAGTCCATGAATATTTTAGAACCTCAATGGGCTTGCTTTGATAAAGGAACGCACTGAAATGTGCAGCTAGCCCGCTATGTTTTTTGGAGGACTAAAAGTGTACAAATCCTTTTACATTACGCCCCTCATTTAAACCATGCACGATTATTACATTATTCGCAAAAGCTGTTGAAGACATTAAATTTCACAACATTTTTTTGTCTCCGGTGTAATTGTTGGCCGGAAAATGAAGATATCTGTAAAATGCAGGAAATGGATAGTACTAATAGCGGCGATATGGATTCAAGCGTTTACGGGTACAAATTTTGACTTCCCGTCATATTCAACACAAATGAAATCTAAACTAAAAATCAATCAGGTGCAACTCAATTATATGGCAATGGGTTCGGATATCGGGAAGATGTTTGGATGGTGTTCGGGTGTCGTTTTGTTGTATTTTCCGACATGGGTTGTGCTTTTTATGGCTGCTTTTCTTGGATTGTTTGGTTATGGTCTTCAATGGTTGATTATTCAGGGACATTTTTCTTTGCCTTATTTCATGGTTGGTAATTTCGTTTTAATTTCTTTGAGGGTTTTTTGTTATTTTAGGGTTTTCTATATTGCTGATATATGAAAATGTGTTTCTAGATGTGAAATTGAATGTGTTTGTTTGAAATACTCTTTAATTAGCACTTTTCTTTTCTTTTTTAATCCAATCTTCTCCAAAATACTTTTTTTTTTTTCGATTTTTTCGATAACATATTCTTGGCGTTGTAACTAAAAAACAAGAAAAGCTTTCTAGTTCCTTAGTTTGGTACAAATGTAATCGCACTTTCAGTTGTCTAATTAACTTTGACCGCTGAATCGTTGATAAAGCAAATCAGAACACATCTTAATTTGCCGTTGTGATGAACTGATGCACATTAGTATTTAGTTATTAGTTGTTAGTTGCACATTATGGGTAGCTCGATCTGATATTAGTAAATGCTCATAGCATGAAAACCTGTTTGAAGGTTTGGTGAATGGTAGACCATTAGATAAATAAATATATGATGCAATTCTGTATACCTGTGTTTCAAGAGACTCACCTAACTGTATCATTGTTAATTTTGCCAAATGATAAGTAAAATTATCTATAAGTTGCATTTTTTTTTTCTTGCTGTTTATCTTGATGTGTTTTAAACTATTTATCCACATCGTTATTACTTTGCTAAGCTATGACGCGTTGTTAATACTTTATAGGTGTTCCTTTTGTCTTTATCCGCGGGTGGAAGCATCCCATGGTTCAACACGGTCTGTTTCGTTTTAAACATTAATAATTTCCCAGAAAACTGGCCATTAGCCGTATCTCTAAGTGTTAGCTTCAATGGAGTAACAGCAGCCTTATACAACATCATTGCCACTAAGTTAACCCCAGACAAAAACACTTCTTACCTTCTTCTTAACGCGCTTATCCCCTTCATTGTAGCTATAGCAGCACTAGGCCCGATCCTCCAACAACCAGGCTCAGATATAGACCATCAAATAGATGAAACTGTCGTCAAAGATGATGCATATGTTTTTGTCTGTATGTATATGTTAGCAGCTGTTACGGGCCTCTATCTTTTATTTACAGAATCAAAATCACAAAATATATACATCGTGGGAGTCCTTTTAATAGTCCTTCCATTCGTTTTCCCGAAAATTGTTTATCTTGTTAAGAAACTTTATCGGGCTTATTATTCTGACGGGAAACCTGTTGAAGGACCAAAATACAATTTGGTTGAAATTAAACATCATGAAGAATATACAGAGGAATCTTTTGCTCCTACGGAGAAAAAGAATTTGCTGGGTTGGGTTTTTGATATGACTATTGAGAAAGGTCGATTAAAGGTTCTCGGTGAAGAACATAGTGTTGCATTACTTGTGACTCGATGTGATTTTTGGCTTTATTATATTGCGTACTTTTGCGGGGGTGCTATTGGACTTGTTTATAGTAATAATTTGGGACAAATAGCTCAATCACTTGGGTATATTTCCGAGACGAAAGAACTTGTCACTATGTATTCTACATGCTCATTTTTTGGGCGTCTGCTTTCGGCTGCTTCGGACTTGGTTGCATGCTTTCACCGCCAGAATAGCACAAGTAAGTACAGGCTTAGACACACTGACTTAAATATTGGGTCACATTATTATTTCTACGCAGAGGGGACAGAATGTTGATAACGGTTTCAAGCAATTTTATTTATTTTTATTATATAACTTACACTTTGGTTTACTTTTGACCCGTTTTGACCATTCATAACTAAACGGTTCGAAATCTCAACCTTCAAGCATTAAACATTTATTTTTTCTGTACTTGCTGATGTAAATAATCAGGACGAATTATTTATGCATTAAAAACGAATGCAGGAATGTATACTACTAGGACTGGGATGCTAATGCTTTCACTCGTGCCATTGCCTATTGCTTTCCTTCTGCTAGTTTTATCTGATCACAAGACTGATCTATGTGTGGCCACGGGGTTGATAGGAATCTGCTCCGGGTTCTTAATTTCAACAGCCGTATCATTAACTTCCGAGCTTTTTGGTTCAAAAAGTTCAGGGATCAATCATAATATCCTTATAACCAACATCCCGTTAGGATCATTACTATATGGTATTATTGCAGCTGTAATTTACGATGACCATATTGGAATCTCACAAAAGGTGGACCTTGATGACAAGACAGTTTGTATTGGTCGAAAATGCTATCACAAGACATTTGTCGTATGGGGATGCATTTGTTTAGTAGGTTTGGCTTCCAGTTGTCTGCTTTTTCTAAGAACGAAACCTGCTTATGAATTATACTACAAGAAGAGAAAAGATAAACAGAGTCCAACCTGTGCTGATAACTAGAGTTACCGGTGGAGGTTGTTGCTAACTTTCGTGCGTTGAGCATGGAAATGAAAAGAACGATCTATATGTGTAGAATTTAGCGATCCTCGAACGACAAATGAAGATGCAGATCAGGAGAGCAGTAGTTTATGAATTCTAGGTATGAGTTTATCATCATTAGTATAGTTGCAGTGTTAGTGAATGTATGTATCCCTTTGTCAAATAGCACCTTAACTATTTAAATGATATCGTCAGTTTATTAGACAAAGTCTTTAAGAAGACGCATATTCAAAGTTCTCAACCAAGTAGTCTATCACTATCATTTGCGAGTAAACGAATTATAATGACTATATAAACCTTACTATTGTTACCTAATATTGATAATTAGTTGTTACTGTATATTTTTTGGCCAAGAATACCCGCAACTATATCGTTATATAGTTGTTCTTGAGCATAAAATGGTACACGTAAAAGCAGGCACAATATCAAGCCTCGAGACAGGTCATATTGACCAACTTAAACTGATGTCAATCATAATGTTGCATCTCAATGCAAAAAATGTTACAAATATTTGTAGACTAATGTCTTTTTGTACATATTTAGTCATTAAAGTTGAGATAAAGCCTCGATGTTGTGACATATGTAAATGACCTTACAAAAGGGGTGTTATGACCATTAGAGAAAAATTATATGAGCTGGTTATTGATTAACCGTACTTTAAGATTCAAGGGAGTTGTGATAAAATGTAGCAGGGGAGTTAAAGGAGTGTTTGGATTACCTAGACAGCAGAAAGCTTTTGCTACTTTGAATACCTAGAATGCGGCTTGCTTTGAAGACGAAGGGGAGCAAGTTACTGTCCTTAGGTTGTTGATTTGAGTTGAAGTTAGTAAATGCCATAATGATATATAGTTTCCTGTTTGGTTGAGTTGGTTTGTAGGCAAAATCAGTATTGAGTCATTCCAAATGGTTTGGTGAGTCGTGTAAGATGAGACTACCTCTTTTGGATATGACATGGTTGTTGTTTCAACTCTTTGTGATCCTAAGTTTGTGATGATGCCTGTTTGGTCATAGGTTTTATATTGATTCCGTGTGAGGATGATAGACTACACAGTGGTTAATATAGAATCTTATGTCTATTACAGGAAATGTAGATCACAATTTGGGATATGGTCTTTTGGTGAGAACTCAAGGCTGGGTGATGCCAGTGTTTGCAGTGAGTGATCTTTAGCTTATGATGATGCTTGGTACTGACAGCTTCTTTGATTTCTAAATGTGAGGGGGTCTGCGCGCTGCATTTAAGAGATTAAGGTTTGTCTGTCAACTATTGGGAAATGTAGTCAGAGGCTAAGGATATCCTCTCTTGCATTTGGTGATTTATATGGTGTTTTGGGGATTGTCCGAACACTCTATTACTGTTTTTGTATGTGTGTATATATTGGTTTTGGAGTAATATATATATTCACCTTTTTCACCAAAAAAGAAAGATATATTAACATAGTTTCTCATCGTGTCTACAATATGTCATTACTGAAAAGTAAAAGCACAAGTGGGGATATCCCTTTATGTTCCAATATGTAACCTTCATTGTTTAGACTTGCTTGCTGATTTTTGTAAGTGTAGACAAAACTTCATTCATGTCTGGCCGTTCGTCTGGATCCATTCTGGTGCAAGATAACGCCAACTTAAGAAGCTGTTCTATTAGGCCTTGCTTCGTTGAGAAATTGGAAGCCAGATCAGGATCCACAATATCAATCAGCTCGTTCATTCCATTTGTAAGTGCGTGATCTACTAGCTGTGGCAAAGTGATCTGGACCCCTTCAACTTCGGTGAGTCCTGTTGGCCTTTTTCTAGTGATGAATTCCATCACTATTATTCCGAAGCTAAACACGTCTATCTTCGTTGTCTTTTTTCTCATATATGCAAACTCTGATGGAAAACAGAAAATGCATTAGTTTGACATACTGGGTCAAATGTGATACAACTCAAAATCAAAATTGATATACATCTCGTACAAAACTAAACCCAAAATCTGTTATTGTATTTCACATTTACAAAGTTTAGTCTGGTTATCAAAATTTTCTTAGTAAGATAAAATACAATGCATCAGCTAATGAAGTTCAAATTTTGTCATTGTAAAATCTCTGCACAGGTCTGATTTCCAGGATCGTATTTATGAACAAACAACATCATGTAGACATCATTCAATTGAGAATACAAAACAGGAACAAAGAAGATGGGTGAACCCCTTATAACTGATATTTATAAAACGTATGGGTTAACTCTATGTTACAGATATCTATCCCTATATATACAAGATGAAACGGTGTCTTCAAGAGACATACCGATTCATAATAACTGTTGCAACCCTAAACTAAACGTTGTAATCTAATTAACTCACTCAATAACCGTTTATTCTAACTATTGGGTTTGTTGGCCTTCGGCCCAAACCAGAAACTAATCTACAAGCCCTTTATTCGACCCAACTTGATTTCTTTGGCATATATGTGAAGTCCCTAACCTTGGATCTAGAACACTTAGCTTGTAAACGTGTTAGTTACCTTGGATAGTTCCAAAACAACAATGAGAAACTTTGTTGTAGATGCACACAAGTATGCGGAATCTACTTGAATGCACTTAGAAGATTAATGTAAGAACAAGTATAACACCAACAGCTTCAATATTATTGATAAATAATACGAGTACTCACCTAGTACTAGGGTTTACAACCTTGAAGCTTTTCTTAAGACGGCTAGAATATTGGTATATATTTAACCTAACTAGGATCTCCTTTTATACACTAAGGAGATCCCTTACAGAGATAACTATGCATTAAGTATATCATATCTTCTATAGGTATAGAAGATATGCTGTTACAAACCTTACACGACATACTTAATATAGATCAGTACAAACTCTAACACTATCAGTACTAATATTTGCACTATCAGTACTAACTAGTTAATACTCTTTAAACAATACTATCAGTACTAACTTTAACATAATAACTATTAGTTGCCAAAAGCGAATTTCCCAACAATATAAGGCATTAATACGTCCAACAGTTCCTCCCTAATGTCGATATGCCAAAGTCTTCAAATATGCTTTCTTCATCTTCTTTGTGACCGTCACAGCCATTTGCATTCTCTATTTCCTTGTTGGTTGCTTTTTCTCCTATGGGTTCTTCATAGTTATCTTCAAAAGTTATAATTAACTTTTCTCCATCATCGAATTTTAATTTTGCCTATCATCCATTCCTTATCATCAACCAGCCTTGCCTTGGTTCCAATATGCCTTTCACTTTGACATCTTCTCTTGCAGTCCTACTTCTCTTCCTTGAAGTTCCATCTAGTGTTTCCCCTACTTCAACATCCATCCTTGCAAAAGCCTGTGGTCTTTCTTTTCCTGCAATTCCCTGCCACTTCTCCTGGCCTTTCCTGCCTTGATCTTTGTGCTCCCTCGTAGTATATTATCTTCACCATCCCTATGTATTCCTTGTAACATTCCCTGACTGCCTCGCATACTCCTCCCGGAACCCCATCGCATAGGCTACCTTTATTCTTCATAATAACTTGGGTATGACCGCGTCCATTCTTTATTTGTCTTCTACGTAACCAACTTCTTCTTTCTTTCTCTTCAAACTAACCTTCGGCTATGATACCACTGTAAAATCTTTGCACAGGTCTGATTTCCAAGATCGTATTTATGAACAAACAACATCATGTAGACATCATTCAATTGAGAATACAAAACAGGAACAAAGAAGATGGGTGAACCCCTTATAACTGATATTTATAAAACGTATGGGTTAACTCTATGTTACAGATATCTATCCCTATATATACAAGATGAAACGGTGTCTTCAAGAGACATACCGATTCATAATAACCGTTGCAACCCTAAACTAAACGTTGTAATCTAATTAACTGACTAAATAACCGTTTATTCTAACTATTGGGTTTGTTGGCATGCGGCCCAAACCAGAAACTAATCTACAGGCCCTTTATTCGACCCAACTTGATTTCTTTGGCATATAAGGCATTAATACGTCCAACAGTCATGTTGACCTTAAAAGTCAAACCATCAAAACCTTTTTTTTTTTTTTTTTTTAATAGCATAATAAAAAGGTTCAAATTTTTTCAAGAAAATAAACAACAGTTTCAACATTATCAAAGTAAGTTATACCTGGTGCCAAATAGCCAATGGTGCCTTCAAATATCGATGCAGTAGAGACGATGCTTCCATCCTGCTCGGGAAATCCGTTATCTGCATACTGATAACGTAAAGGGACATGAAGAACGCGAACCTGACCAGCAACAACCAAATCTCGAGCAAAGTGAATATCAATCTTTATATGCTTGGTGTGTTGAAGTTGAATCGGGTTAGAAGATAAGTATACATAAACAAGTGTAGCGGAAGACAAAGGAGTATGCAACTCACGTAGTAAATTCCTTAACCAACAGGTCTCAGTAATAGCATTGGCAACACCACGATACTCTGCCTCAGTGATACGCTTACACAGCGCGTTTGGAGTCAAAGGAACTTCCTTTTCGTCGAGCAAGTTTTTCAACACCCTAGGCAGTGAACCTAATCGTTGTAGTGTAGTATTAGGGTAAGCCACGGGAATTGATATCGTTCTCTAGGGGAATAGGAATGCTAGTGAGAAGTTACTACGCTAAGGTTGGGGTTGAGGAAGATTATTTTTTATTTTTTTTATGTTTTTTAGGAAATGGAAAGGTACGAATCTCGAGGTTTGAATTTGGGGGTTGGTATTTCTACCGATTACTTCTACTATCTAATTATCTAATTAACTAAGGTGAGGGTAGTCTATGTCTATTGTTGTGTGCTCGTATGATGATTAAAAATGTATTTGCTTAGCTTTATTACTCCCTAGTTATCTCCTATTGATGGTTGAATTGTCACGTCCTTATTCTTAATCGCGTTGTGTCTCTAAGGTCGTAGGGTATGCGTTTATCCCTAACTCTTTGAGGCTACCAAAGGTTAATGACTACAAAATCTCTAGGATTTATAAACTTTAACTCTAAGGTATTCTTTGGATGTATAGCCTACAATTACTCTAGGTGATTATAAACTAAGGTTCAACAAAGATTAATCAAGCATTAACAACACAACGAATGACCTATCGCAATACTAGGTCAATCACAATTAAGATAAGAGACAACCAATCAATATTCAATAACTAAGTTTCATATTACCTAAGAAAACACACAAGTAAATTAGCCGGACATGGGGAACATGCAAGCATACACACAATCAATTGAAGACATAATTAAATTAATGAAGTAAAACACTTATCTTGATGTAAGATAGGGTATGGAACCCTAAAATACTGTACAAGACAGCCTTGGTTCGGTTTAGGTTTTTACTCCACAAAACTACACACTGAAAACTAAAAAATTTGGTTTCTATATATAAGGTTACAACTGCGACGGCGTCACCCTTTAGTTTGTGACGCCGTCAGGTCACCGTCATTAGGGTTTCGTCTTGGCCACGTTAGCATTGCGATGGTGTCACCTTATGCCTCTGACGCCGTCTCCTTCAGTCTCTGACGTCGTCTGGATCAAATCTAGGCCGTCTGAGCTGCGTCGCCCTACTCTTTTAACACCTGATGCCGTCACTTGAAAATAAGCAATTTGGCTACTGAGTCGTCACAAAACTTGTTCCGACGGCGTCACAAGTATAACCTGACGCCGTCCCCTTCAGTTTCAGCAGCTTGAGTGTCTCGATTCTTGACTTTGGCCATTTTCTTCGTATATTCGCGCCTTTTCGTCCGAATAAGTGTCATTCCAGCAATTTGCCTTCAAGAGACCTAAAAAGTGAAAAGGAACGATATTAAGTAATAACGGATACAAAAGTGATCAAATAAGGGCTTAAATGACCCTTCAAAAAGGTACATTTTAAAACCTTATCAAATATCCCTACACTTGGTATTTGCTTGTCCTCAAGCAAATGTGCTTTTAGCCAATTAATTTATAAGTTAGAGGTCATCAAGCATTAGTTTAGAACGATTCACAACACAAACAAGCCCCGCAAAAGTCATAACAAGCACGGAAATTACATACTAGCACCTCACATGGGGTGTTTGGATACTCACATATCTCGGGTGTATATGAAATATAACAAGTTGGAAATGGAAGATAAACACTCGTTAACCGGTCCTAGTACATAGATTACCATATGCTTGAGACTAGATCAAACCTCCATCGCTTTGGCGTAAGCACCTAGGAAAGACTATCCAAGAGGTCTTTTAAAGGTTTGTAATGATAGGCTTACGGTAGGGAAACAAAGGGTTTGGTGGGATAGGCTATTTAGTGGTGGCAAGTCAAAAATCTTTATGTTACAAGCATGCGAAGAATGGCGTTGCTAAGCCAAGACTCGACACTCTAAACTCTAGATAACTAAAATAAACAAACATAAATTGAAAGATAGATGTAGGATGGTAGCCCGTATGTTTTTTTTATTTTTTTATTCACTTTTACTCTACCATCCTCTATGATAACATCAAAATGATAGGGATTTATAGGCACATCCCTACACTTGAGTTATTACTCTAACATTAATTTGACCCGAATTGAAAAGATCAAAACACTTGGAGTACATTATTATGCAAATAAAGGGAATTTGAATTTAACGTTCCCTTCCCGTCATTTCATAAAGTTTAACTTTTCCCATGAGTCCCTATCGTCCTAAAACTGTGTACAAAGGATATGACTCGACTTAGCAACTTATGCAAGCAACAAGATAATTGAACTAAGGGTTTATTGTGATAATAATAATGCACTAAAAGTGAGTGCATACAAGGTAGGCTAAGGCGATTTGGGTGTACATTTGGGGGTGGATTGTAAACAATGCTCTTCATTGATATTCCGGAAAACCGAAACATCACGAGAACCGCGAAAAGGATAGGCTCTGAGGGGTTAACTAGGGATATCGTGTACTAAAGATGAGTACAACGCAAGGGTGTGGGGGAATTACTCAACCGATGTGGAAAAAGTAATTATATTACAGGTATCAAACAAGGGTTATCCTAATGCCTCTTATCATTTAGTTATTCATAACTACACAAGTGTAGTCTTACTAGCGATCTCGGGATGCATCACAAAACAAGTTCTAGAATCTATTATACTACCGGTTCACACTCTAAGCATCAAAGATGAATGCTTTAATTCCTACAAATCTAAGGGCGATCCTCACATTTTGGGTGGAATTTAAGTGGTAAAGGGTTTTTGTGCTAGTCATATAATTTCCTATCCATGAGACGCTTTTTTAAGACTAATGGCCCACTCCTATATGTCATGAAAAATTTTAAATTTGGTGCCAAAATTACCCTAACCGATATTTCGCATGGTTTATTACACAAATGAAATTGGACAAAGCAAATAGTCAAGGATAAGCATAGGTTCAAAGTTCCCGTTTTATTTTCCCTCCCTACACTTAAACTGAACATTGTCCCCAATGTTCCCCGAAAGTAACACAGTTATGATAATGGAAGGTAATAAAAGATGAAAGAAACTAATACTCCCCTGATTAGCTCGGTAGGATCCGTTTGAAGTGGTGGTTACATCTTTCTTCAAGAAGAACGTTTGCATTGAAAGCTCCTTCTCATCTTATGTATTTTCTTCTTGGTAAATTAAACCTGCACACTTGAAGAAAACCAACGAAACCTTCGCGTAAAATTGGCGGTAACAATATATATAAGACTCTACTAAACTAGGATATAATGCTTGTGGAATGGATGTTTACAGATTTTCTGGAAAATTCCAAAAAATTTATAAGTAGCTCAGAAAACGAGAAAAAATAATAAGCTGTTTCTGCTCCTCCTGACGCCGTCAGGTTGCGATCCTGGCGCCGTCAAGTTATCCTGACAGAAACTGGTCTGCGATTTTCTGGAAAAAATTCTGGAAAATTTACATATTTAGAATCTGGAAAAATTTCCTGCAAAACATCCATTATGACTCGATACAAGCATTTGACTCGAACAAACACACATGTATATCTTTTAATTAATTGTAATTCTCATGTTCACGTTTTTTTTGAAAACATGTGTAATCCTCCCTACACTTATCCCTTATGTAAAATACTTTTATATGTAATTAAGACGAGGTTAAAGACAAAATAAAGCATTTTTACAAATTTAAACATGAGAATAAACAATAAATAAAAGATACACGACACACAAACAAGCAAACAATTAAGCATGGGTTGCCTCCCACGAAGCGCTTTTCTTTATTTATGAGTCTTGTAGCTAGACTCGAAGTCGTGCCCCTACGTGACTTCATTACCGTCACCTTCTTCCTCATGACGGTCTCTATTGGGGGATTCCATGTTGTAAAAGTGCCCTATGATGCACCTTTCTAAGAGGTCGTCCTCTCCCCACTCGGTTTTAAATTCCGGTCCTAAGTTCAAGCAATCCTTATAGAAACCGAAAATCTTGGCCATAACATAATCTACTCCCTTCTCCTTATCTTCCTTATTCCTATAGTAGACCGATAGCTTAAGTTCTTTTTCATCATTGGATAGTGATGAAAATTTTTTTTATCTTAAAGGGCATTTGGTAGGCTACATCATCGGTCTTATCCTTGAATCTAACTATTCCCAACGACGGATCATAAGTCATCCCGATGTTTTCTATGAAAGGTTTTCCTAGAATAACGTGGGACAAGCTAGGATCTATGGCCGTACTAATATCATCCACTATTATGAAATCCGTAGGAAACGTGAAACTACCTACATAAACGGGCAATCCCTTAACTCTACCAAGAAAATTGCAACTAACCCTAGGATTATCGGGATCTTGCCTAGTTGGGATAGGCTTCTTCATTACCCAATTATAGTAGGTGCTAGTCATTATATTTATTGGGGACTTGCGGTCAATGTAGGCCTTTGCCACGAAAAGGTGTCCTATGCAACATGGTATGTTAAGATTCCAAGGGTTCCCAAACTTGATCCTAGGGCTTCTCCTAACATACATGTAACGGAGGTCACGTACTAAGTGTGGGTGGCGAGAGAGTTCTTCTTCCGTAGGAAACTTATTGAAATAGTCATGGTCTACTTCATCTACTTCCTCGGTTGTTTCATTCCTAGGTGTCTCACTAACCTCAAGTATCGTTTCATGGTTCGCTTTGTCATTTGTTCTATTAGGTTTCACTAAGGTGATGGTATTGACGAATTGAACGTGCTTAGCTAACTTACTTGGGTCCTTAATCTCTACACCGAAAGCTTCGGGAGTTAAGATAGCATTAACCTTCCTATCACTATTGGTCATGGCTTTCAAGAGGTTATCTATCTTCCTATCCATCTCGGCTTGTTGTTGGTTAAAGCGGTCCGAGAGCTTAGCTATTTGAGCTTCTTGGGATGCGACTAGGTGTTGCAACATCCCTTCTATGTTTTGTTGGCTAGGGCCGTGAGATGGGGGCCACGAGAAATTATTATATGTGAATTCTTTGGTTTGTCCCCAATAAAAGTCGGGCTTGCCCTTCCATGCTTCCCGGGCGTCATTAAAAGTTCTAGGTCCGGGTGTTGTAGGGAATCTTCCTCCCGTTCCATTGGTACGCGAGGATGCGTAGTCAACGGAAGCTTGTTCAGGGAGTCTTGTGCAAACGCGAGTGTTATGAGGGCCACTACATTGCTCACACAAGAAAGAAACCTTGTTCACTTGGCGTGAAGACTTAGGATTTTCGTAGGAGCTCATTAGGAATTTAACTTGATCTTCAAGCTCGAGCATCCTACGGTCGGAAGGTTGTGAGTCAAGGGAAGGCAAGGAGATGGCCTTTACGGTTTTGGGCAACTCACGGGGGTCATTCCAACTTTCGTTGTCATAGAGAGCAAGGTCCTCTATTATACCCCATGATTCTTCCGCGGTGAGATCACTAAGTTTTCCACCGGCCGCTTGGTCAATGGATGGCTTAGTGGGGAAGTTGACATGATCGTAGAAGAGTTGGACTTGAAGCCAAAGATCAATGCCGTGATGAGGGACTCTATGGAGTAAGTCCTTGAATCGAGTCCATGCTTCGTAGAGAGATTCACCTTGACGTTGTTGGAACATCAAGATATCATTCCTAAGCTTAGTGGTTCTTCCTGGTGGGAAAAATTGAGCAAGGAAACGAGAGGTGAGATCATCCCAACTTGAGATGGAGCCGGCGGGAAGTCACTCAAGCCAATTACTAGCTTGGTCTGGTAGAGAGAATTGGAAGAGACGCAGACGCGTGGTCTCCCGAGTAGTAGCATCGAGGTCGATGGAATCGACAATTTTAAGGAAATCCTTAAAATGCTAATTAGGATCTTCGGAACGAAGTCCATGGAATGCACATCCGTTTTGTAACAACCGGATGGTGTCGGATCGCAGGGCCGTAGTTTGGGCTTGGTCGGGAAGCTCAATGGTGTTTCTATAGCCTAAGTGGCTCGGTCTCGAGTATTCACCAAGAGTACGGCCTCTTGGCGGGTCATTTGGTGGTGGGTTGATGAGTGGTGGCTGGTTATCACCTTCCATGATGAAAAGTGATGGGATTACTAACAAAGGTCACGAAGAAGGGGGATAGACTACGAGGATGCTAAAAATGGGGAAAAAGCTTACTTGATAGGAATCAAGTAAGGAAACCTAAACGAGGTGGACTCCTAACTAGCTATTCTATTCCCCGGCAACGGCGCCAAAAACTTGATACGCTTACACAGCGCGTTCGGGGTCAAAGGAACTTCCTTTTCGTCGAGCAAGTTTTTCAACACCCTAGGCAGTGAACCTAATCGTTGTAGTGTAGTATTAGGGTAAGCCACAGGAATTGATATCATTCTCTAGGGGAATAGGAATGCTAGTGAGAAGTTACTACGCTAAGGTTGGGGTTGAGGAAGATTATTTTTTATTTTTTTTATGTTTTTTAGGAAATGGAAAGCTACGAATCTCGGGGTTTGAATTTGGGGGTTGGTATTTCTACCGATTACTTCTACTATCTAATTATCTAATTAACTAAGGTGAGGGTAGTCTATGTCTATTGTTGTGTGCTCGTATGATGATTGAAAATGTATTTGCTTAGCTTTATTACTCCCTAGTTATCTCCTATTGATGGTTGAATTGTCACGTCCTTATTCTTAATCGCGTTGTGTCTCTAAGGTCGTAGGGTATGCGTTTATCCCTAACTCTTTGAGGCTACCAAAGGTTAATGACTACAAAATCTCTAGGATTTATAAACTTTAACTCTAAGGTATTCTTTGGATGTATAGCCTACAATTACTCTAGGTGATTATAAACTAAGGTTCAACAAAGATTAATCAAGCATTAACAACACAACGAATGACCTATCGCAATACTAGGTCAATCACAATTAAGATAAGAGACAACCAATCAATATTCAATAACTAAGTTTCATATTACCTAAGCAAACACACAAGTAAATTAGCCGGACATGGGGAACATGCAAGCATACACACAATCAATTGAAGACATAATTAAATTAATGAAGTAAAACACTTATCTTGATGTAAGATAGGGTATGGAACCCTAAAATAATGTACAAGACAGCCTTGGTTCGGTTTAGGTATTTACTCCACAAAACTACACACTGAAAACTAAAAAATTTGGTTTCTATATATAAGGTTACAACTGCGACGGCGTCACCCTTTAGTTTGTGACGCCGTCGGGTCACCGTCATTAGGGTTTCGTCTTGGCCACGTTAGCATTGTGACGGCGTCACCTTATGCCTGTGACGCCGTCTCCTTCAGTCTCTGACGTCGTCTGGATCAAATCTAGGCCGTCTGAGCTGCGACGCCCTACTCTTTTAACACCTGATGCCGTCACTTGAAAATAAGCAATTTGGCTACTGAGTCGTCACAAAACTTGTTCCGACGGCGTCACAAGTATAACCTGACGCCGTCCCCTTCAGTTTCAGCAGCTTGAGTGTCTCGATTCTTGACTTTGGCCATTTTCTTCGTATATTCGAGCCTTTTCGTCCGAATAAGTGTCATTCCAGCAATTTGCCTTCAAGAGACCTAAAAAGTGAAAAGGAACGATATTAAGTAATAACGGATACAAAAGTGATCAAATAAGGGCTTAAATGACCCCTCAAAAAGGTACATTTTAAAACCTTATCACTCAGCACTAGAACGAGAGAGCGTCGGTTGACGCTTAGAGGACTAGGAGAGTAAGTTGTTGCCAAAAAATACACAATAACCAGAAGTCGATCTCCGAGTAGTAGGGCAACCAACTCAATCCGCATCCGAATAAGCAACCAGTGAGGTAGTAGAAGAGGAAAATAGTTGTTACCCATAGTCTAAAGTACCCTGAACATACCGCAAAATCCGCTTAAAAGACGAGAAATGAGGCTCCGAGGATCATGCATATAAAGACAAACATGTTGCACTGCATAAGAAATATCAGGGCGAGTATAAGTAAGATACAAAATAGAACCCGCAAGACTCCGATATAACGTCGGATCATAAACCGGATCACCACCATCACCCAGTTTAGACTCACTATCAATAGGAGTTCGGTTAGGGTTACAACCAACCATATGAGCCCGCTCAAGAATCTCTGTAGCATACTTACACTGAGACAAAAACATCCCTGAAAAGTTGTGCATCACATAGATACCAAAAAAATAAATTAAGTGAACCCAGATCCATCATAGAAAACTCCTGATGAAGAGAAGCAATAATCTACTGTAACAAACTCTTAGATGAAGCGGTGAGAACAATATCATCAACATAAAGTAACAAATAAGCTGTATCAGTCCCCTGTCTATAGATAAATAAGGATAAGTCCCAATGATGCGTGGTTCGGGGTCGAAAGACTTCCTTTTTCGCGAGCAAGCTTTACAATCCACTAGGCAATTTACCTAATCGTTGCAGTGTAGTATGGGTAAGCCAAAGGGGTTGATCGTTCTCTAGGGGAATAGAGATGCTAGGAAGAGATGTATGACGAGAAGGTAATGTTGAGGGAGATTCTTTTTAGTCTTTTTATATTTTTTTGAAATCAAGGTAAATATCTCGGGGTATAGGAGTGGGGGTGGTACTTCTACCAATTTTAACTACTTTTTAATTAAACTAAGAGTTAATTACATAAAGCGTCCTTGTGGTTTGGTCAAAATAACGAATTTTGTCCCTATACTTTTTTTTCAGTGCGTTTCGTCCCTGTGGTTTGCAAATCTTACGAATTTTGTCCCTCGTCCAAAAATGTCCGTTAAGTGTTTTGCACCGTTAGTCCTTCGTTAGTGCAGTCCGTTAAGTGTTTTGCACCGTTAGTCCTTATTTTTTAAAATGTAGTTTTTCCCAATTAGTCCCTCCGTTAATAATAGTTATCGCCCGGTTTTTTACGTTTTTGTCCGTTTTTATCCGTTTTCATTCGTTTTTATCCGTTTTCCCCCCGTTTTTTTCGTTTTTATCCGTTTTCCCCCCGTTTTTTTTCGTTTTTCGTCCGTTTTCGTCTGTGATTATATGCTTTCGTCTGTTTTTTACGCTTTTGTCCGTTTTTATCCGTTTTTTTCTGTTTTTTATCCAATTTCGACTGTTTTTTTACATTTTCAATTGTTTTCGCCAGTTTCTTTTTACATTTTTGTCAGTTTTTTTACATTTTTTCCGTTTTCGCCGTTGTTTTACGTTTTTGTCTGTTTTTCTTACATTTTGTCCGTTTTTTTATCCGTTTTGTCCGTTTCAAAAAAAAAATTGAATAAAAAATTTCAAAAAAAAATTTTGAATAAAAAAAATATTTTTCAAATATGTTTTTTTTTATAAATATGTCCGTTCTTTTCAAAATATTTGAAAAAAATATTTGAAAAAAAATATTTTTGTACAAATTTTTTTTTTGAAATTTTTTATTCAATTTTTTTTAAAAATTTGATATTTTTTTTTCGGAAATGTTTTTTTTCCAATTTTTTTTTTGGAAAATTTTTTTCCAATTTTTTTTTTTGGAAGAAATTTTAAATATATTGAAATAGTACAAAAAAAAATTTTTTTTTTAAATTGGAAAAAAATTTTCCAAAAAAAAAAATTGGAAAAAAAACATTTCCGAAAAAAAAATATCAAATTTAAAAAAAAAAAATTGAATAAAAAATTTCAAAAAAAAAAATTTTGAATAAAAAAAATATTTTTCAAATATGTTTTTTTTTGAAAAAAAAATTTGAAAAATATTTTTTTTATTCAAATTTTTTTTTGAAATTTTTTATTCAATTTTTTTTTTGAAACGGACAAAACGGATAAAAAACGGACAAAATGTAAGAAAAACAGACAAAAACGTAAAACAACGGCGAAAACGGAAAAAATGTAAAAAAACTGACAAAAATGTAAAAAGAAACTGGCGAAAACGATTGAAAATGTAAAAAAACAGTCGAAATTGGATAAAAAACAGAAAAAACGGACAAAAGCGTAAGAAACAGACGAAAGCATATAATCACAGACGAAAACGGACGAAAAACGAAAAAAACGGGGGGAAAACGGATAAAAACAAAAAAAACGGGGGGAAAACGGATAAAAACGAATGAAAACGGATAAAAACGGACAAAAACGTAAAAAACCGGGCGATAACTATTATTAACGGAGGGACTAATTGGGAAAAACTACATTTTAAAAAATAAGGACTAACAGTGCAAAACACTTAACGGACTGCACTAACGAAGGACTAACGGTGCAAAACACTTAACGGACATTTTTGGACGAGGGACAAAATTCGTAAGATTTGCAAACCACAGGGACGAAACGCACTGAAAAAAAAGTATAGGGACAAAATTCGTTATTTTGACCAAACCACAAGGACGATTTATGTAATTAACTCTTAAACTAATTAACTACTTAAATAATGAAAAGGAAAGATAGGCTATGTTAATGTAGGTGTGCTTTATGATAATTAAAAGTGTATTTACTTAGATGTTCTTACTCCCTAGTTATCTCTTATTGGTCGGTTGAATTGTCACATCCTCATCTTAATTGGTGCGTTGTATTCCGTTTGGTCATAAGGGGTGCCTAATTCCCTAGTTCTATGAATTGTAACTCTCCTCTAGACTACCTGGGAGCGCCAAGTACCATAGTATCTCCCCCGAATACTCTATTATCCTAAAGCTACAACTCACGCAATAAACACAACGACAGCTCAAGTATACTCTCAAGCTTTTTGCTATTTAGGACGTTCAAGCTCGCAACAATTAAAGAAGAAGCCAGTTTTCCTTACTCTAGCGTCTACCAATCAAGACAAGAGACAACCTAACAATAATTAACAACTAGGTTTCATAGATCTAAGCAAACACAATAGTAATTTAGCTACTCATGATAAATAAGCAAGCATACACACAAACAATTAAACATAAGGTAGACATAATGATATGATGGATTAAAAAACTTACCTTATGATGTAAAGAAGGGTTTGGAACCCTTAAATACTTTCCAACTCGGACTATACACGAGTTAGGGTTTGCTCTCCAAAATTCTACCTCCCTAAATGCAGAAAAATCGAATTCTATATATAGATTTACAAGTGCGACGTCGTCGCCTTATGATGGTGACGCCGTCAGGTCGCCGTCTTTAGGGTTTGGTTTGGACCAAGTCATCGTTGGGACGACGTCAGTTGATGAGTGTGACGCCGTCTGTTTTCAAGAAGGACGTCGTCTTGAGATGGTTCTTGGGCGTCTGGTGTAGAAAATAAGGGAGACGCCTTCCAAAGTTTAGGCGTGACGTCGTCATGCTTTAGAACCTCTTTTTCACCTGAGCCGTCGCGTGTAATTTGATCAGAAATCTTTCTTAGGGACGACGTCGCCCTTTGGTTGGGACGTCGTCGGGCTGAGAATCTGCCTTGGATCTTGACTTTGCCTTTTTCTTCATATTTTCACTCCTTTTTGTCCAAATATGCTTCATTCCAGCATTTTGCTTCCAAAAGACCTAAAATGTGAAAAGGAACGATTTTAAGTAGTAACAGATATAAAATGTGCCGATTTAGGGCTTAAATGACCCCCTAAAAACGTATGTTTTAAATCCTTATCAAATATCCCTACACTTAGAATTTGCTTGTCCTCAAGCAAATGTGCTTTTGGCCAATCATTTTATAAGTTAGGGGGCATGAAGCATTGGTTTAAAATAGTTTACAAGAAATACAAGCGCCACAATAGTCATAACAAGCACGGAAATTATATACTAGCACCTCACAAATGGTGTTTGGATTCTCTCATCTCTCGGGTTTATATGAAATATAACATGTAAGAAAATGGAAGATAAACACTCATTACCTGGCATAGTACATAGATTACCATAGGCTTGAGAATAGATCAAACCTCCACCGCTTTGGCGTAAGTACCTAGAAATAACTATCTAAGAGGTCTTTACAAGGGTTGTAACGTTAGGCTTAGGGTATGGAAGTAAAGCATTTTGTTGGATAGGAGATATTTAGTGGTGGCAAGTCAAAAATCTTATGTTACAAGCACGTAAAGCGTGGCGTTGCTAAGCCAAGACTCGAATCACTAACACTAAACAACTTGAAACAAAACATAAACATAAACTTAAAAAAACATAAACATAAAGATAAATGTAGGATGGTAGCCCGTATGTTTTTCTCTCTTTTTTTCATACCTTTTTACTCTACCATCCTCTACGATAACATCAAAATAAAGGGATTTATAGGAGCATCCCTACACTTGAGTTTTTATTTCACTAACACTAATTGACCCGAATTGAAAAGATCAAAACACTTGGAGTACTTAATTACGTTGACAAATGGAATTTGAATTTAATGTTCTTTCCCATTACTCCATAAAGTATTACTTTAACCCATGAGTCCCAATCGTCCCAAAACTGTATACAAATAATATAACTCGACTTAGCAACCATGCAAGCAACTAGATAATTGAACTAAGGGTTTAACAATGATAACAATAATGCACTAAAGATGGGTGCATACAAGGTAGGCTAAGGCGATTTGGGTGTAACATTTGGGGGTGGATTGTAAACAATGCTCTTCATTGATATTTCGGAGATCGAAACATCACGAGAACCGCGAAAAGGATAGGCTCTGAGGGGTTAACTAGGGGTATCGTGTACTAAAGATGAGTACATCGCAAGGGTGTGGGGAAAATTACTCAACCGATGTGGATGACGTAATTAAATTACAGGTTTAAAACAAGGGTTATCCTAACGCCTCTTATCATTTAGTTAATCATAACTACACGAATGTAGTCTCACTAGCGATCTTGGAATGCATCACAAAACAAGTTCTAGAATCTATTATACTACTTGTACACTCACTAAGTATTAAAGATGAATGCTTTTATTCCTAAAGATCTAGGGGCGAACCTCACATTTTTGGGGTGGAATTTGAGTGATAAACGGTTTTTGTGCTAGTCATATAATTCCTATCCATGAGACGCTTTATTAAGACTAAAGTTTAACTCGTAAATGCTATAAAAAAATTTAAATTTGGTGCGAAAATTGCCCTAACAAATATTTCTCATAGTTTATTACACAATTTACCAAGGACAAGACAAAAATCAAATGAGTGAATAGTTTCTAAGTTCCCGTTTTATTCTCCCTCCCTACACTTAAACTGAACATTGTCCCCAATGTTCCCCGAAAGTATCAAAGTTATGATAAAGGAAGGTAAGTAAAAGAGAAAAAAACTAGTACTCTCCTGATTAGCTCGGTAGGATATGTGTGATGTTGCGGTTAAATCCTCCTCCAAGAAGAATGAATAAGTAATAAGTGCTTCCAATATGTGTTTCTTCTTCTTGTCTAATATAACCTGCACACTTATAAGAAAACAAAACGAAACCTCGCGTAAAATCAGCGGTAAAACTATATATGAAACAAAACTAAACTAAAAAGCGAATAAGATATGATGCTTGTGGAATGGATGTCTGCAGTTTTTTTGGAAAATTAAGAATTGGAAGTTTCCAAAAATCACAAGTTACACAGAAAACGAAACTGATAATCTGTTTCCACATTGCCTGACGCCGTCGGGCTTTAATCCTGACGCCGTCAGGTTGTCCTGACAGAAAGGGTCTGGTACATTTTTCTGGAAAAATTCTGGAAAATTTACCTCATTAAAAACCAGGAAAAATTCCTGCAACACATCTATTATGACTCGATACAAGCATTTGACTCTAACAAACACACAAATATATACAATTCCAATTATTGTTAATATCATGTTCATGCATGTTCTTAAAACATATACACTTATCTTTTTGTAAAATACATTTATATGCACTTAAGACGAGGTTAAAAACAAAATAAAGCATTTCCACAAAATCAAACATGAGAATAAACAGTAATGAAAAAGATATATGAACACATAAACAAAATTGAAAAACAAAACAAGCAAACAATTAAGCATGGGTTGCCTCCTAAGAAGCGCTTGTTTTTGTTCGAGTCACGAGCTTGACTCTACCCTCATTTAACGGATAAAGGGGAAGTTTTCCCTACATTTAAGTTTACGTGCGGGTGATAGTAGCGACACACACCCTTAGGGTGAAAAATTTTCACGTGAGGAGAGGGTGATTGGTGATACTTATGCTCAAAGGGGTGTACTTCTTTCATTGTAACCTTACCTAATTATATTGGTGTATCGGGTGAATCAAGTCTTTCTCCTAGAAAAGGATCATCTTCTATCAACTTCAAGAGATTCTTAGTTAAGGATCCATCTTGACCTAATAAACCCGGTTTAAACCCATAATGTTTCTTGTTATCAACCATGAATAGGTGATGTAAGTGTGTAAGGTCATGGGTTACTCCTATATTAGCTTCCACCCTACATGGCTTAGAGTCTACTACCTTTATCCTGTAACTACCCGGACTATTTGTTTTGATGGGTGGATTGGGGCCTAATTCAATTCCTAGATTCACATCTATGGATAGAAAGTTGGGTAATGGTTTTGGTTGAGGCTCCGCTTCATCAAAACTAGAAACTTCCGTAGAACTAAGAGAAAGGTTATCACTACAAGCGTTCAAACCTAAATTCTCTAATGGTGTTTGGTCCAAAGGTTCTATATCAATCGAGGTTCCTATAGTCTCTTCTTCCTTTTCCGGATAATTCATAGGCGGTGTGTATTCCTCATATGATGGTAGGGCTTGTGGGTTTGGAGTCTTCACCTCATTCTCCACTATATCTAGATCTCCTATATGTTCATCATGTGTTTTAGTATGATCTAACCCAAATACACTCCTAAGTATCTCGAATCCTTCTTTAGCCATTTTAAATTCTTGGTCCGATTCATAAGAATCGTTCTCAAAAACTTGATTACTATGTTCTATTCGCCTAATGGATTCCTCATACGTGTCATATGTTTTATTGAAATCTATCCCACGCATGCAACTAAGTATTTCAGCTCTAACCATCTCACTCCTAAACAACCATTCCGATTGAGCCTTCTACTTTGAGAACATGTCTAAATCTTCGTTATTTGGGTCCCATGTTCCGCTTCTACCTTGGGCGAAAGTCTCAAATATTTCCTATGCATCTTGAACACCATATCCTCAAAGATCCCCATCCGCTATATAGTCAAGTCTCATTTGGGTTTCGTGGTCGATACGAGTGTAAAATAATTGGAGTGGACACAATAAATCAGAGCCTTGATGTAGGACTTTTAATAGTACGTATTTAAAACGAGTCCATGCCTCAGGAAAGGATTCATCACGATGTTGTCAGAACCTCATGATCTAATTTTGGAATGGAAAAGGTAGATTATGTAGTGGATTTTGTCGATTGGGTGAAAATTTTGGCGGATTCGCGTTCTCCATAACGGCTAACGGAATAGTCAATGAAAAGGGTTACGAACAAAAGACACAAAGAATGGGGATAGACTAAAAGAAAGCTAATAAAAAGAAAATAAAAATCTCACTTGATAGGAATCAAGTGAGTAGACCTAAACAAAATAGAAATCAAACCTAAGCAATAACTATTCCCCGACAACGGCGCCAAAAACTTGATGCGTGGTTCGGGGTCGAAAGACTTAGCTTCCTTTTCCGCGAGCAAGCTTTACAACCCACTAGGCAGTATACCTAATCATTGTAGTGTATTATGGGTAAGCCTAGGGGTTTGATCGTTCTCTAGGGGAATAGAGATGCTAGGAAGAGATGTATGACGAGAAGGTAAGGTTGAGGGAGATTCTTTTAGTCTTTTTATGTTTTTTTTGAAAGCAAGGTAAGTATCTCGGGGTATAGGAGTGGGGGTGCTACTTCTACCAATTTTAACTACTTTTTAATTAAACTAATTAACTACTTAAACAATGAAAAGGAAAGATAGGCTATGTTAATGTAGGTGTGCTCTTATGATGATTAAAAAGGTGTTTACTTAGATGTTCTTACTCCCTAGTTATCTCTTATTGGTCAATTGAATTTTCACATCCTCATCTAAATTGGTGCGTTGTATTCCGTTTGGTCATAAGGGGTGCCTAATTCCCTAGTTCTATGAATTGTAACTCTCATCTAGACTACCCGGGATCGCCAAGTACCATAGTATCTCCCCCGAATACTCTATTATCCTAAAGCTACAACTCACGCAATAAACAAAACGATGGCTCAAGTGCACTCTCAAGCCTTTTTCTATTTAGGACGTTCAAGCTCGCAACAATTAAAGAAGAAGCCAGTTTTCCTTACTATATCGTCTACCAATCAAGACAAGAGACAACCTAACAATAATTAACAACTAGGTTTCATAGATCTATGCAAACACAATAGTAATTTAGCTACTCATGATAAATAAGCAAGCATACACACAAACAATTAAACATAGGGTAGACATAATGATATGATGGATTAAAAAACCTATCTTATGATGTAAAGAAGGGTTTGGAACCTTTAAATAATGTCCAAGTCGGACTACACATGAGTTAGGGTTTGCTCTCAAAAATTCTACCTCCCTAAATGCAAAAAAATCAAATTCTATATATAGATTTACAAGTGCGACGGCATCGCCTTTTGATGGTGACGCCGTCAGGTCGCCGTCTTTAGGGTTTCGTTTGGGCCAAGTCATCGTTGGGATGGCGTCAGTTGATGAGTGTGACACCGTCTATCTTCATGAAAGACGTCGTCTTGAGATGGTTCTTGGGCGTCTGGTGTAGAAAATAAGGGGGATGCCTTCCAGAGTTTAGGCATGACACCGTCATGCTTTAGAACCTATTTTTCACCTGAGCCGTCGCGTGTAATTTGATCAGAAATCTTTCTTAGGGACGGCGTCGCCCTTTGGTTGGGACGCCGTCAGGCTTGAGAATATGCCTTGGATCTTGACTTTGCCTTTTTCTTCATGTTTTCGCTCCTTTTTGTCCAAATATGCTTGATTCCAGCATTTTGCTTCCAAAAGACCTAAGATGTGAAAAGGAACGATTTTAAGTTGTAACGGATATAAAATGTGCCAATTTAGGGCTTAAATGACCTCCTAAAAACGTATGTTTTAAATCCTTATCACCCAACGACTATAAATAAACCTAACCTGAGTAATATAAGCAGCAAAACATTCAAACCAAGCCCGAGGGGCCTGCTTCAGACCATAAAGAGACCGCAGAAATAAACAAACATAATCTGGAGGGGCAAAATCCCAAAAGCTAGGAGGCTGATGCATATAAACTGTCTCAGCTAAATCACCATGTAAAAAGGCATTCTTGACATCAAACTGATGAACCGGCCAATGTCGAGAAGTGTCTGAACTAAGAACTTCTTGAATAGTACCCAGTTTAACAATCGGGCTAAACGTCTCATCGACATCAACACCTTGAATCTGTGTACTGTCATTTGATACAAGACGAGCCTTGTAGCGACTAAGAGTACCATCTGCCAAATAACCACATACAACGAACAATATTGGTATCCTTAGGCCAAGGCACATGATTCCAAGTTTTATTCTTAATAAGTGCATCATACTCATCACACATAGCATTTTGCCAATTTGGATAATTAAACGCATCACTATAAGATTTAGGTAAAAGGGAGATAGACGACACATAAGGAGTTAAACGCTGAGTGGGACGATTAGTCCCGACATGAAAGCGTGCGACCATGGGGTAAACCGAAACCGGGTTCGGGTTATCATTTGAGTGGGTTGATTTTAGGAAACGAAAACGGAGGCGGGATGATTTGGAGTTGGTGCGGTGACATTTGGGTTAAGTGGGCTGTGAACATGGGTTGTAGATGGGCCAACATCAGGTAAAGGGGTGGTAGGAGTTTAATGTTGGTGGGCGAGCGGAGGTGGGCCGACATTGATGGAATCATTGGTGGGCTCAGTTTGTACATCAAGAGGAACATGTGGTTCAATAATGATGGTTTCTTGGTTGTCAATGGTGACATTTGGTGTATTGAAGTTGGTTGTGGGTGACACTCGTATGATATTAGAAATGACGTTCGACGAGTCATCCAAAAAATCATAAGAGGGACTCATGGTTGGTGACATGGAGCCAAACAGAAAAACCGTTTCATCAAATGTAACATGGCGGAAAAAGATAATTTTATTTGTGTTAAGGTCAAGGTAACAATAACCACGATGATTGGTGGCATGTCCCAAAAATATAGAAGGTGTGTCTCGGTCTCCAAGTTTATGATTGGTGTCAAGGTGAGGGTAACAAAGACACCCAAAAGTACGTAAAAAACTATAATCGGGTGCGGTTCCCAAAAGTCGGGTAAAAGGGATTTCATTGTCTATGGTACGAGAGGGTAAAACATTTAGTAAGTAAATGGCCATATTAAAGGCTTAAGTATAATAATTTGGGGAGGGGGAGACGAGCCTGAAACAATAATGTGCGTATAAGGTTGTTAATGGTTCGGACCATCCTTTCAGATTTTCCATTTTGTTGTGAAGTGTGTGGACAAGAAAAGCGTAACTGAATCCCATTATCAGTAAATAACTTATGAAAGACATGGTTGTCAAATTCACCACCATGATCACACTAAAAAGACTTAATTTCACACTTAAAGTGAGTGTGAAAAAATTTACGAAACAACACAAATTTTGACAAAACATCATATTTATTAACTAACGGATAAACCCAAACATATTGCGAATAATGATCCAAAAATAAAACATAGTATTTGAAACCAGAGAGATTCAGAACCGGGGAAGTCCACAAGTCCGATTGTACAATATCAAATCATGACTAAACCAAAGTATTTGAACTAACAAATGGAAGCCTCACGTGTTTGCCAAGCTGACAGGCATGACAAAGAACGGGAGACTTCGCTTTATTACATGAAACAAAATTACTGGAAAGAACACGATGTAACACTTCACTTCCTGGATGTCCAAGACGCTGGTGCCACATATACTAACTGGTGAGAAAAGCATGAGGAATGGTGGAGGACTTCGTAACAGGGTAAAGATCTCTAGTGCTATCACAGCGGAGCAGCACCCGACGAGTTTGAAAGTCCTTAACCGAAAAATCAAAAGGTTCAAATTCAACTATACAATAATTATCATGAACAAACTGACGAACATAAATCAAATTTTTGACAATATTAGGAGTAATAAGAACGTTATTTAAATGAAGTGGCCGATATGGCATAGGCAAAACAATATTGCCAGAGTTGGTAACAAGTATAGAATGCCCGTCACCAACTGCTACAGAGGGATAAATGAACGAATTAAAAACATCACTAAGTATTGACATAATCATTAAGGTGAGAAGTCGCACCTGTATCCATATTCCAGTTACTTGTAGCAGGATACTGGAGAGTCACAGCATTAAAAGCATTCAGCAAAATCGTCTTTTGACCTGAAAGTTGACTCGAATTTCCCAAAGCATTCGGCTGACCGGGTGGATGAACCTGCTGACCTGACAGACCGGGCTGGCCCGGTTGGAGAACATGTGGACCTGACAGACTGGGCTTACCCAGTTGATAAACATTACCCATCAAACTTGCACTAGTGGCTGATAAAAAGATGGGCCAGGTAGTAGTAGACAGATTGGGCCAACTGAGGATGAAATTAGTGGTGGGATGGTAGTGGGGTAGGAAAACCTGGTGGACCAAAGAAATGGCCATTCGTAGGTGTAGTATGAAAGGCCATAGGCTTGTTAACATCAATAAGAAGGTTTTCAATGGGAGTAATATTTGATGGTGCATTAGCATTAGTCCCATTACAATCCAATTTAGCCAAAAGTCCTTGTAAAGTCAAGATATCAGCGTTTGACAAAGTTGAGGATGATGAGCCATTCGAACTAAAACTACGGCTTGATAACAAATTAGAATTATCGTGAACCCCATTATGAAGAAACTTGCAATACTTACCAAAACGACAAGAACCCTTATTAAAATTGAAGCATGGTTTGTTTACCTTTTCCATAAAGGGAGTACGACGCTGAGCATTAGGGCCGGAGTTAGCCAACAAAACCATTTGTGATGAAGAAGTAGAATCTACAAAAGCTTCTTGAACACGTGACTTTAACCGCATCTCTTCCGTAGTGAGCATAGACCGAACTGTATTAAGGTCCGGGAAAGGTTCCCTATGAGCAATAATGGTGCAGATGTTGTCATACTTAGTGGGTAACCCTTCGAGAGCGAATGTAACGACATCATCATTATTCATAGATGACCCAAGACTAGTCAAAATTGTGGCAATCGATTCAATCTTATGAAAATATGCGTCAATACTCAAATCATCAAGCTTCAAGGAACGTAGTTCCGCTTTTAAAGCAATAAAGCTAGTACGCTTATTGTCATGAAAAATATCGGCAAGAAGATCCCAAGCTATCTTAGCCTATTGAAGGTCCTCAACAAGTCATTGTTAAAGGGTTTTTGGGAAATTAATGAATATCCATGAGAAAATGATCATATCAATCTTCAACCATTCGGCATCAGGAGGTGTCACGGTGCTTGATGATGCGTCACCATTACCCAAAAGATGGTCCATAATACCATATCCCTTACAAAGATTCTTGAAGAAGTAAACTCATGATGAGTAGTTCATCTCATCAACATCCAACTTGATCGGGATAAGATTTGTGAGAATTGTAATAGTCATAAGTTTGTCAGATAGTAGGATCACAGGTGGCGGAGGTGGATTACCAGTCATGATGAGGGTTTTAGGGTTCGTATGGTTGCAGTATGATAATAGTTAGGGCTCGCATGAAGTGAACAGGGAGGTGTAGCAATCTAGGGTTTGTAGTAATGTGTTGTACGTGGTTATGATATGGTTTAGAGGATGTTAACAACAACAATGATGAAACATCAATACAAGAAGAACAAAACCTAAGCACCAAAATAACTAGTCGACTCGTTATATGCACAAACCAACGATCAACTGTCAAGAATAAAGCACGTCAACTGGCTATCAATCACAAAGCCAACGATCAAACAGAAACCAACAACAGATTAAAAACTGAAGAAGAGGGACTAACAAAAAAAAATTAGGGTTTTAAGGATCATACAAAGCCGCGATACCATGTAAATGATAAAGTGTTTCATTGATCATCATTAAACCGATGCATATACATATATAAAGAATAAGCCTTAACAAATAACACTCGAGCCTTAGCACGTACAAATACTCTTGGGCTATACTAAAACATACGACTAACACATGGATAGGTGATGAAATCATTTAAGATGTTCAAAACAAGAAACACATATAAACATTTAGTCAGAGGCGGACTTAACCGTATGGAGTTATCCCACGTAGTGCAAATATAGTAAAAAGCTTGATCATCTGAAAATGTACCACGTTAAAAAAGTTTGTGTTGTAAGTCTTGTTTAGTTTAATAAAGTACATTCAACCTTTTGTTTTTGGCTCCCCCATTACATTTAGTGGAAAGATATATAAATTCGTAAAAAGATTATAGTGGGTCAAATAGTATATGTTTGGTCACTCGGTTGAAATGCTTTGTTAAGAGTCAACTAAATATAGACATCATAGGCATGGTTTTAAGAGGTCCAATATATCATTGAAATTGGACTTGATTTTTGTAATCTCTATCTCTTTGGAGTCAATAATCAATGTGAGTCAACGGTTATCATATTACTATATACTAGCAGGGTACCCGCGTAATGTGGCGGCGGGTACCCGGTGACTATATTTTGCAGCAAGCAAATGTTATTTGGTTACACGTTTTTTCTAAAAATAATTGTACAAATGAATGAATTGGTGTGTGCTGTTACAATGTTTTGAATTGGTGTTGCTACAATGCTGTGTATTTAATTTCCTGGCTGCATTTTAAAGCTATGTATTGAATTAATAGCAAAATTAATACAATTAATAGCAAAATTAATACAGTTTTTGTAGTTTGACTTATTTTAAAATGTGAGACTTCCTTTTATAATAATTGTGCAAGCTTATTTTTTTAAGACTTATTTTTATAGAAAGTCCTAAATACATTATAATGTAATATAGAGAGAGTAAAGATCAAATGAGAAATAAAATTAAAATGAGAAAGGTGAGAAGAAACTACAACCGCACATTTCAAATGCATCTACAAATATAGATGCATCTCCTCTTAAATATTTCACCCTCATTTGAAATATGTGGCTCTAAGGCTAGCCACAATGGCTTGGGTTGTCGTCGGTTGAGGGCGTCGGTCGTGGCCGGTCGACCCATTGTGGGTAAGTCGGTTGTCGTCGGTTGAGGAGAGAAGAAGGGGGAAGTCGGTTGAGCACACAACCGAGTCTCACAAGCTCAAACTTTACTACTTTTCCAAAAGTTTACCACTTTTACAACATTATAAATACCAACCTCAAACACATTTTTAAACACACAATTTCAAACAAATTCTCTTCAATATTCATCATGTCACAAAGAAAAACTCCTAACTCAAAAAACTGACGATCCCGACTTCCCCAAAATTCCCCGAACTTGAATTTCTCACCGGATCCACCGTTTCAATTAACCGGTTTAACACCACCACAAAATCGGGGTATTCGTTTTCGAGCACCCGGTTTTGATTATGAAACACGACTACCACAACCCAACCACAATCAAAACCCATTTTACGTCAATCGTCCATATTTCCCACCGGGTCGTCCGAGTATCAATCAAAACCAAGCACCAAGCGGGTCGTCATATCATCCTAACATGGATTTCTCCCAATCTTCCCAACCTAATCAATCGTTTTCACCGCTTCATGGTGTTAATCTTGATATGGATTTTGAGCATTTTATGGAATTCCCTCCTGCTCAATGCTACACGTCTCAAGTATACCCGACTCAAGATGCTTCGATGGGACAAGGTTCGAGGCACGGTTCATACCACGGTTTTATTCGTATTGAAGACGGTGTCGAAGAGACGTCACCCGTCAAATCAAAGAAGGGTTCAAAACGGGCTACAAAGGGGAAGGGCAAGAATGTTGCAACCGCGCCCGTCAAACCATGGACAAAAGCGGAAGAGGTCGCGCTTTGTAGAGCTTGGGTACATGTGTCAGAAAATTCGGAAAGAGGGAACGCTATCAACCGGAGTGGGTTTTGGGATGAGGTGATAGCGTACTTTGAAAATGAAACTGGTTCAACAAGAACCTACGACTCCATAACGACCAAATGGAAGGGTAGGATTCGTTCTAAGGTTGGTTTCTTTTGTGCAATTATGGATAATATCAAGGATAATCACGGAAGCGGTGAGAATGACGAAGACGACTATGAAAAGGCTTGTAACGAATACCGTGTGATTCACAAGCATGAGTTTACATTGAAGGAGTGTTGGAAAGTTTTGAGAGGGCATTCTGCTTGGAAAACTGTTAAGATGCCTGCTTTCACCACGACTAGTCGGAAGAAATCCAGGACTTCGGAAACCAGCTCGGGGTCAACAAAAGGTCCTTTTCATCCCCAAGACGTGGATGATTCTGAAGAAGAAGAGACTCGAGAATCACGACCAAAAGGTCGTGACGCAGCCAAGAAGAAAGCACACGAGCCACCAACATCATTTGTTACTAATATGGCCAAGAACTTTTTCAAGTTCAAAAGTTCAAGTAAGGAAAAAAACAAGAATATGGAAGAGGAATACATAAAGTTGAAGCAAAAAGAGATGGAGCTTGCAGAGGCAAGGGCAAGGCGAGCCGAGGAGTTCAAAAGGGAGAAACTTGAGCTCCAACGTCAGCAGCTTGCATTGGCAGCACAATCAAACCGGACGCAAGATTTAATTTTCTACAACACACCCCTCGACACAAATATGCCCGCACGACAACTACAAGAACTTGAACAACTTAAGGCAGCAATCAAAGAACGTTACAACTTAGATTATTAAGTTGCAGTTTTTAATAAGTATTGTAACGTCTACGTTTTATTAGTTTAAGTTTTTAATTATTGTTGTAATGTTAAGTATTTTTATTAATGAAGTTTAATTTTGTTTTTAAAAATATTTGAATTAAAAAAAAAAAAAAAAAAAAAAAAAAAAAAATCTCAGGTCACCACTGTGCCAACTAGGTCGTCGTCAGGTCGTCGGAGAGAGAAAGCTGATGTGGCACACACGAACTAGTTCGCCACTGTGTCTAGCCTAACTATTTCTCATTCTTCTCATTTCAAAATTTATTCTCACTAGATCTCTTCCCAATATAGATATAGATATAATTTAGCGTCGCAAAACGACGCACGGTCTGTCGTTTTGAATTCACGTCATTATTTTGGCCCAACCCAACATGTCAATCCAGGTCCAAAACGTTTGCCTTTTTTTAGGGTTGATATTAACGACACTACCGATTGTATTCATTGTTATCTTCTCTGTCTCGGGGTTTTGTTCCAGGTAATTCTCGACCTTCAACTGTTCTTGGACCTTGGTGTCCTTCGCTGGTAGTTAATTATTACTACTACAAGTTATGAATCTTTGGTTTGCCACTTTATGAATCGCTGGTAGTTAATTACTATATATGCATCATGAAGCTTGGTAGTTAATTATTACAAGTTATGAATAACAATTGTTACATATGAGATAAATCTTTGGTTTGCCACTTTACTACTTTTGGTATAATTGGTCTACTTTTTAAGAGTAAACGGCAAAATACATCCATGTGGTTTGCAATTTTTGACATTTTACATCCTTATCAGAAACAATTGACACTTTACATCCTTCGTTAGTCAAACGTTTAACATCATACATCCCTCGTTTACAACGAGGACTAACAGTGCAAATTATTTCCCCGTTATCTCATAACGAGATAGAAAATATTACATCGTTAACCTTCAGGACTAATGATATTTGCACCGTTAGTCCTCTTTTTACGTTTTTAACTTTTTTTTTTTTGCATTTTATCCGTTTTTTGTGCGTTTTATCCATTTTTTGTACCTTTTTCCGTTTTTTGTACGTTTTTATCCGTTTTTTGTACGTTTTATCCGTTTTTGTCCCTTTTTTTTTTTTTACGTTTTATCTGTTTTTTGTACGTTTTATCATTTTTTTTGTACGTTTTTACCAATTTTTGTACATTTTTACCGTCTTTTTATACGTTTTATCCCTTTTTTACATTTTTATCAGTTTTTTGTAAGTTTTATCTGTTCTTTTACGTTTTTTGTACATTTGATCCTTTTTGTCCTTCTTTTCTACGTTTTCTTCGTTTTTTTGTATAGTTTTATCAGTTTTTTTTTTATGTTTTATCCAATTTTTTTTACTTTTTTATCCGTTTTTATACGTTTTATCCGTTTTTTGTATGTTTTGTCCGTTTTTTTACGTTTTCTCCCTTTTTGTACGTTTTATCCGTTTTTTGTACGTTTTATACATTTTTTACGTTTTTATCCGTTTTTTGTACGTTTTTACCGTCTTTTTGTACGTTTTATCCGTTTTTTGTACGTTTTATCCGTTTTTACATTTATATCAGTTTTTTGTACATTTTATCCGTTTTTTACATTTTTATCCGTTTTTGTACTTTTTTATCCGTAAAAAAACGTATTTTTTTACGTAAAAAAACATACGTTTTTATACATTTTTTGTACGTTTTAACCGTACAAAAACGGATAAAACGTAAAAGAACTGATAAAAACGTATAAAATTTACAAAAATGGATAAAACGTTTTATCCGTTTTTTGTATGTATAAAAACGGATAAAAACGGATAAAAACGTAAAAAGAACGTATAAAAGCGTAAAGAAATGGTTAAAACGTAAAAAAAAAGGATAAAAACGTTAAAAAATGGTAAAACGTACAGAAAACGGATAAAAACGTAAAAACACAGATAAAAACCTACAAAACGGTTAAAACGTACATAAAACGGATAAATCGTAAAAAAAATGATAAAACATACAAAAAAAATGGATAAAAACCTAAATAAACAAATAAACCGTACAAAAAATGGATAAAAACGAAAAAAAATGGATAAAACTTTCAAAAAACGGATAAAACGTAAAAAAACTGATAAAAACGTACAAAAAACGGAGAAAACGTTAAAAAAGGAACAAAAACGGATAAAACGTAAAAAAAAGTACAAAATACGAATAAAACGTAAAAAAACTGATAAAAACGTACAAAAAACGGAGAAAACATAAAAAAAGGGATAAAAACGGATAAAACTTACAAAAAAACGTAAAAAAAAAAGAAAAAGCGGATAAAACACAAAAAACAGATAAAACGTAAAAAAAAAAGGACAAAATACTATAAAACGTACAAAAAAACAGATAAAATGTAAAAAAAATGGATAAAACGTACAAAAAGACGGTAAAAATGGATTAAAACGTAAAAAAAAAAAAAAAAAAAAAAAAAAAAAAAAAAAAAAAAAAAAAAAAAAAAAAAAAAAAAAAAAAAAGGACAAGGACGGATAAAACGTACAAAAAACGGATAAAAACGTACAAAAACGGATAAAATGCGCAAAAAAAGAATAAAAAACTGATAAAAACGTACGTAAAACGAAGAAAAAGTTAAAAAAGAAAAAAAAAGGGACAAAGACGGATAAAACGTAAAAAAAACGAAAAAAATATACAAAAAACGGATTAAAACTGAAAAACGTACAAAAAACGGATAAAACGCACAAAAAACGAATATAAACGTAAAAAGAGGACTAACGGTGCAAATACCATTAGTCCTGAAGGCTAACAATGTAATATTTTCTTTCTCGTTAAGAGATAACGGCGAAATAATTTGCACCGTTAGTCCTCTTTGTAAACGAGGGATGTATGATGTTAAACTTTTGGCTAACGAAGGATGTAAGGTGCCAATTGTTTCTGACAGGGATGTAAGATGTCAGAAATTGCAAACCACATAGATGTATTTTGCAGTTTACTCACTTTTTAATTAAACTACTTTATTTCTTATGTGAGGATGAGTTCATAAATGTGATATTTTGGAATGCATAATTTGTTATGTAATTGATTGCTTCCAGAATATTTAAAAAATGATAATTCATCTATACATGTTATTCACTTTATTAGTTTGCGGGGGTTTGATTTCTAAGCCATATTATCCTTATTGGGTTCAAGATGGCAGAAAAATATATTCGTTTAGTTCTAATCTTATTTCCTTTTTTTCTTATAAGAAACGTTAACTTATATATCTCGCCTACGCAATTTACGGCAAGCATATATCAATTTCCCCTGCAAATTTTTAGTCGCATTGTTATCTCAGGTAACCAGTTATTATAATAAAAAACTGTATCAAACTGCAATGTATTCTTCATCATATGTTGCCAATATATACAAAACCTGTTGTAATAAAGATCATTTAGATATATAATACAACATACTTACTGAACTTGACCAAACCCATGAAATGGTACTTGATATGTTACCTATTCTTATGGTTTACTTCCAACCTTCCAATAGCGAATCTTATGAAAGTTTGTCATGCATTTATGGAGAAAGTGAGTTTGCTGTATTCTTGAGACCTGCACAAGCGGCCCTTTCGCGACAAACGGCCAATCTTTTAAAAACGGGTCGAATAGATATTTAGGATGAATAACAAAAAGAGAAATGATAGAGGGACCTAAACGCCTAATTTTAGGCCTAAAACCAAGTGTCATCATCCTGATGGCTGCAGACAGGGACCCACTTATTTAACAATCCATCATGATTGTGCCACTTGGTTTTAGACCTAAGTTTAGGCCCCCCTATCATTTCTCTAACAAAAAACGGCCAACTTTGAATCTTTATTGTTTATTTGTTGCTATCCTTCATGAACAGTAGTTTCCTTTTGGGGATGTGCAAAGGGCAGAGGATACAATTGGATGTTTGTATGCGTCACCTTATGTTTCTACTAATAAACGAACCGGATCCCGGTAAGAGGTCTACTTCCGTCGCTCCGATGATTGGCTAGGGAAACGGAAAGACGGATGATCTTTACAACTCTACTGCCCACGGTATGTTCTTATATCTGTATACTGTTAAGTGATTCGTATGTTTTGCTTATATGTACGGCTTTTTTGAAGAGTTTTAGACATTGATGACTAATGCCTGATATGTGTGTCTATTTCTGTAGCTTTTGTAACTGGATCACAGATTTCGGAACAGTATTTACCTCCTCAAGAATTTGTACTTGTTCCTTAAAATACCCGATCACTAGTCCCACACGCTCCCAAAAAGTCATATGATTCCTAAATTAACTACTAGTAATAAGCTACTAATAAAGTAATAATCTACTTCAAGTTGAATTATATTCATAATGAAACTACCAAATATGAGTTTAGGTCGTCTAAACATGATTGTGACTAGTTAATAGGTATAGTTTACGCGACATTAGTCCAATGGCAATGTAGCGTAAAACAAATCATGTTTAAGATCCTCAAACCATGATGTTACAAGACTTAATTAACATATCGGTCGGTAAGACCTACAAGCAGGGGCGGTAACACAAAAACTTTCAAGAGGGGAAAAAGTTAAAAGTTGGTGCCAGTCGGGTCATGTCAGTAACTCAACCTTTGTTGCTATAATGAAATCGATTTTACTTTTAGCGAAAGTGAAATTTTCCGTATTTGTTTGCATGCGAGAACCAAAACTAAAAATTGATGATGATATGCACAAATTTAGCACATAGTCATACTTACTTTTTCTGATCAATATTAACACAAGTAATTCAAGCAAAAATAAAAAGGTTGAATAACAAAAATTAACAAAAATCTATAAAGTAGCACAAGAATCGAACATTATATCTCAACGAAAATGCAAATGTCGTTAACCACTTGAATGTGATGCAACTATTGGATAAATTTTCACACTTATACTATTTACCTATTTATGGAGGCAAAATGAAATTCTCTTATCAATCGACATTACTCGAGTGAACGTTGTGGGGACAACTGCCCGCACTGTCCCCATTGTGGTACCGCCCCTGCCTGCAAGGAGCCGGTTTCCCTTTAATGTATAAAATTCCAAACGAAAGAAGCAAAATCCTTTAGGTATGCTTGCAAAAAGAGATATTTGTAATTTAGATATTATTTTCGGACTCTTACCTATATACATGATTGGGTACATGCATGCACATGGTTTTTTATTTCTCAAATAATGATTTAAACGGTGTCGGGATTCAGATTATCTGACATGTCGAATGTTTAGGTATGGGTAAAAGCGTGTGTTAAATGCTAAGGTCATTGTCCAACTTGTTACATAAAGACACAAGAGAGTACGCTAACCGAATATCAAACAAATTACACCTCAATGTCGATATATATTCTTTCTTTGTTATAAATTATTGGTGGATGAGCACAAAGTATTATGAGTTATTGTCCGTCACTATTGGAATTCCACAATTTGTCTATGAATTACTAGTCACTTGTTCCCTCACTAATGTTGTGTTTCACTTGTTCCCCGTGTATTCAGTGAAATGTCTAGTGCACCATTGTTGTATAGATAGCACATGAAAGTAATGAAATGAAATGCACCAAAATCAGCTATTCGTAAGTGATCTTTTATTTTTCTTCTTTGCTTATATTTATTTCTCATGAAAGTTACATAATTAGATTGTCATAGGTCTCGTTAATTATAACACATTATCAACACCACGATCGTTCACGGTTGTCATAATAAAGAAGGATTGAGAAATTCAATCAAGTTTACAGAATGTCAAGTATTTCAAAGATTGAATTCCCCGTCCTTGATGTTGATGGCAAAAACTAAATGCCATAAGTTGGAAATGTTGAAAAACTAAATGACCATACAGATTCATGACCATTAGAGGTAAGTTGGTCAAGATACTGAGCTGGTTTTTAATCAACCGTACTTTGAGATATTAACATGTTCCTCATGTTGGTATCTATTCACAGGCCTAAACTCGAGCCAATTCTTTTGCAAAACGTGTTTGTAATTAACCATTGTTTGTGTGTATATGAGACTGAAAAGTATGTAGAAAACTGAATATGTAAACACTGTTCGATTGATAATGAATGTTGGGACTTGTTTACATTTGACTCAATCTATCCTATATATAGTTTATGAAACGACATGACTATGGATGTCAACCATTGTGACGTTTCATATGTAACCGACTCTAACTGCCACAATATCTTAACTGCCAAACTAAATAACAAACTATCTAAGAGGTTGTTTGGGTTAAGTTTCAACCCAACCCATTACATGTGCCTTATTGACCCATAACCTACCTAAACATAAAAGTAATTGGTTCATTTAACATTCTAAGACATTAATAATGCTACATCTCCTTCCTAATGCTTGAATGTTAAAGTTTTCATGGTTCTTGTTCTTCAAGTGATGATAATGAAATCACCACTACTTGATGTGCTTTCTTCCTTTTCTTCGTTTGTTGTATCTTCCATGTTGCTATCCATCTTGACATCATTTTGGGCAGTCTTGCATCTCTTCCTTGGAGATTCTTCCTGTGCACCATCTACTTCAACACTTATCCCTGCAAAACCTAATGGTTCTTTTACAAGGCTTTTCCCAACCATTTCGTCCCTTGGCTTTTCCTGCTTGGATCTCTGTGCTTTCTCATAGTATATTTTCACCAATGCTATATATTCCCTATAACATTCCTTGATTGCCTGCTCGTTATCTTGTGCCAAACCCAATAATTTTGCAACATTGTTCCATTTGTTGTTGAATGTAACATTCATGTATCCACCCAAACTATCCACAAACTTATATAAACCCAACAAATCTACCTTTGTCACCCCAATAACCGGTGACAAATCTCCTAACACATCATGTCCCAAATAACCTAGGTAGAACCATTCTAACATATCCATGAATTTCTTTCCCAACACTTCCTAATTTTTATATACTAACTTGTCAATCTTAATTAAGACCAAGAAAGACAAAAACCTAGGGAAAGTGTTTACCTTCATAGAGTATAGCGTCCCATTTAAACTCAAGTACTCATCATCAATGTAATCTTGAACATCTTCCTTGTCCATCTTGAGATCCTCCATGCCTTTGATCAACAAGCACTCATCTTTTGGATCTATATACTGAAAATACTCATTGAGAAATCTGTTGTGACTCGACACCATGCTTCCTTCATCTTCTGCCATCATGCCAATATCTTGCACTTCCAATGGCCTTTTTCCATTATCAAACATGTACTTCAAACTGCATGTGTCGTTACCATATGTCACAATAAAACCCTGATCTTCTAACTGATCGATACTTAGAACATTCAATGTAATCTCCGGTGTGTAGAGTACATTGGGTATCACTAAACTTCCCTCCTTTGTTTCTACTGTAGCCTCACCGACACCATAAGAAAAGATAAATTTCTTTTCTTGTTCTTCAGTACCTTCCATCTTGAACCTGTTTAACATCCTTTTGAATAAAGTCCTTGTGGGACTCATGTGCCTTTTGTAAGCACTACTAACGAACCAAATGTCATTCCAACTTCCTTGATCCGAACCCTCAACCATAGAGTCCGTGGTAACGTGTACCTTACCTGGACCATATTTGAGTTTTTCTTGTACTTCTGATGTCGTTGGCTTCATCATGCTTGGTTCCTGATTCTTGGTTTTACTCTTCTTATTTGTGCACTTCCAATAGACGTGCCCACGTTTCTTACACATATAACAACGTGCCCGTTTCTCTTTTTTGGATAACCCACTGCCTTCTCCTATTTGTTTGGAAGTTGGTTGTGCTTTTGAGGAATTGTAGGACACAATGTCCTCCACTTTCTCCCTTAATAACTGCTTTCCTTCAGGGGATAATTGTTTTTTCTGTTTGCCCCATCATGGCGTATTAGAGGGGTTTTCTCTTTGCAATAGCTTCTTGTTGAGAGCGATTTGACCGTGCCTCTACATCTGCTTCGTCCAGGCATCAGAACCGAGGCTCTGATACCAATGTTGGTATCTATTCACAGGCCTAAACTCGAGCCAATTCCTTTGCAAAACGTGTTTGTAATTAACCATTGTTTGTGTGTATATGAGACTGAAAAGTATGTAGAAAACTGAATATCTAAACATTGTTCGATTGATAATGAATGTTTACATTTGACTCAATCTATCCTATATATAGTTTATGAAACGACATGACTATGGATGTCAACCATTGTGACGTTTCATATGTAACCGACTCTAACTGCCACAATATCTTAACTGCCAAACTAAATAACAAACTATCTAAGAGGTTGTTTGGGTTAAGTTTCAACCCAACCCATTACATGTGCCTTATTGACCCATACGACCCATAACCTACATAAACATAAAAGTAATTGGTTCATTTAACATTCTAAGACATTAATAATGCTACACCTCATCCTGTCTGCAATATGTCAATATTGAAAGAAGACCTTGAAACGCAATCTGATGCTAAAAAGTAAAAGCACAAGTGAGGATGTCCCTATATGTTCCAATATGTAACCCTCATTGTTTAGACTTGCTTGCTGATCTTTGTGAGTGTAGACAAGACTTCATTCATGTCTGGTCGATCATCTGGATCCATTCGGGTGCAAGATAACGCCACCTTAAGAAGCTGTTCTATTAGGCCTTGCTTCGTTGAGAAATTGGAAGCCAGATCAGGATCCACAATATCAATCAACTCGTTCGTTCCATTTGTAAGTGCGTGATCTACTAGCTGTGGCAAAGTGATCTGGACCCCTTCGACTTCGGTCAGTCCCGTTGGCCTTTTTCTAGTGAGTAATTCCATCACTATCATTCCGAAGCTAAACACGTCTATCTTCGTTGTCTTTTTTCTCATATATGCAAACTCTGGTGTAAAACAGAAAATGCATTAGTTTGACATACTGGGTACGTCAAATGTGATACAACTCAAAATAATTTATATACATCTAGTAAAAATGAAACCCAAACATTTAGTATGATTTTGCATATTTTTAAAGTTTAGTCTGGCTAAAAGTATTCTCAATAAGATAAAATACAATGCATCAGCTAATGAAGTTCAAATTTTGCCAGGTTGACCTAAAAAGTCAAACCATCAAAAATTTATTTATTTATTTTTGGTCTAATTGCATAAAAAAGAGGTTCAATTTCTTATAGTGACTAGTTTTTTTAGGGCAGAAGATATTAAACCACAGTTTCAACATTATCAAAGTAAGTTATTGATTACCTGGTGCCAAATAGCCAATGGTGCCTTCAAATGTCGATGCAGTAGAGACGCTGCTTCCATCCTGCTCGTGAACTCCAAGAAGCCGAGCCGTCCCAAAATCACTCACGTGAGCATCCCACTTTCCATCCAAAAGTATATTAGAAGGCTTTAGATCACAGTGAACAATTGGGAAATCATATCCTGAATGCAAGTAAACCAATCCTCTTGAAACTGAAACCAAAACCTCAATTCTCTCAGCCAGATCCCATCTCGACCTATCAACCCCAGAATCATGTATAACTCTATCCAAATTACCATTTTCCATATATTCAAGAACCAACGCCTTCAGTCTCCCACTCTCCCACGCATAACCAAGTACCTTCACCAAATTCCTATGCCTCAGTTTCGCTAATATCTTCATCTCCCTATCAAAGCTCTTATCAGATTCAGCTGAGAACTGTCTGAAATTCAGATTCTTCACTGCTATCATCGTCCCGTCTTGTAGTTTACCCTTGTACACTGTGCTTAAACTGCTTGTACCAAGAATATTTTCTTCACTGAACCCCTCAGTAGCCTCTTCTAGCTCTTTTCTATCAAATCGTTTCAGACCGGACCCTGGGGAGTACTCTGATTCGAGGCTGTTAGTTTTCTTGACGTTATGCTTTCTAGCATGACGATAGCAAAACACCGCTATAAACAATACTAGAATAACAGCTAATGAACCAAGTATAGCAAGAATCAAGACCGTCTTTCTTGATAGATGCTGTGAACGGTTTTGTTTACGTGTGGCTGTGCATGATTCAGTGTCGTTTTTATAACACAAAGACGGGTTTCCTAGTAATCCAACTGAGGTGGTGTTTCTAAAAATACCTGTATCTGGTACACGTCCTTCGAGCTGATTGAAGGAAAAGTTGAGGTGTTCCAACGTCAACATCTTGCCAAAACCTTCGGGAATAATACCCGTGAGTTTGTTCTGTGAAAGATCTAGACTCTGTAGGTTTCTACAGCTTTGGATCGCTACAGGAATATTACCCGACAAATTATTGTTTGAGATGTCAATAACTTGTACCATCTCGAGCTTTCCTAGCTCACCCGGTATCTTTCCTGTAAGAAAATTGCTTGAGAGATTGAGATATACCTGAAGATTCTTCATACTTGCAATCACGGGCCCTGAAATCGTGCCTGTGAGAAGATTATGTGACAGGTCTATGGAAACTAACCTTTTAAGTTTTGCCATACTATCTGGAATCGAACCATTAAACCTGTTTCCACTTAAATCCAACACAGAAAGCATTTCAAGCTTTGAAAATGAGTCAGATATCGGGCCAACAAACTTATTGTTCATCAAGTAGAGTTCGGTCAGCTCTTTCAGCTCGAAAATTTCCTCAGGAATCCGTCCTTCGAGATCATTGTTCAAGAGCAAAAGACTCTGAAGGAACGGAATATTTGCTAGTTCTACAGGAATGGTCCCAGAAAATTGGTTTTTTCCCAGATTTAACATAAACAAACTAGTTAAGTTTCCGATTTCCCCTGGAATGAACCCTGAAAATGAATTACCATGAATTTGAAGTCTTTGGAGATTATAGAGTCTACCAATGCTCGGGTTCAAGAACCCGGATAAATTGTTATTTGCTACATCTAAAGTCTTGAGACTAAAACAGTTGAAGATAGCTTCTGGGATTTTTCCCGACAGACGGTTGTCGCTAACACTTAAAACAGTTAGATTCGACAACTTCCCAAGCCCTTGAGGTATTTTCCCAATCAAACTATTTTTAGCCAAATCTAGCCAACGTAGACTCATGCAGTTTGCGATGCTGGATGGAATAGATCCATCCAGATTATTATTACTGAGGGACAGATTTCGTAAATTATGAAGAGACCCGATACTCGAAGGAATCGATCCAGTGAGATGGTTTATGCTCATTGTTAAGTATGTTAAGTTCACTAACCTCGTTATAGATACCGGGATTGAACCGGTAAGATTGTTCTCATGAAGTGTCAGTGATTTTAACGACTCGAGTGAGCTAATCTTCAAAGATAAAGTCCCGATAAGATTATTTTCTGATAGTTGCAAAACAACTAATGACTTCAACTTAAACAAGGAGGCCGGGATGGTGGAATTTAGTTGGTTATCATATAACCGCAAAACCTGTAGGTACACCATATTTCCTAAATCAGGAATGCTTCCGGTAAGCTTGTTGGTATATAGATTGAGTAAAGTTAGATTCGTGCAACGACCGAGTTCTGTTGGTATATTTCCCAAAATAGAATTTTCGTACAACTGAAGAACTTGTAAACTTGTTAAGTTTCCAATATGTTTTGGAATAGTGCCAGAAAGCCGGTTTACGCTAAAATCAAGTGTTAGTAACTCTTTCAAGTTACCAACCGAAGGTGGAATGGAACCTTGTAAAAGGTTGTTAAAAGCTCCAAGTTGCTGAAGATTGACTAAATCCCCGATTCTAGCGGGGATTGTACCAACAAGTTCGTTTTCTTCAAGGTTTAGTTCTAGCAAAGAGGTGCAATTGCACAAGGTCTCGGGAATGATTCCAGTGAAGGAATTGTTTGCCAAGTCCAGGACTTGTAGATTCCGGAGTTTTCGTAGTTGGAATGGAATCGGGCCAGATAGGAAGTTTGTGTAAACAGCAAAAGTCGAAAGCTGTGTACACAGTTCCAATTGTGGTGGAATGTTGCCAGTGAGCGAGTTATAAGACAAATCAAGAACTTGAAGGCTGGAAAGGTTTCCAAGATAAGGTGAGATTTCGCCTTTAAGCTGTGTTTGTTGAATAGAAATTGAGATTACTCGTTCTGAAACATCGTCACATTGGATTCCAGTCCAGTTGCAATGAGGAATGGAACTGGAATTCCAATCTAGAAGTGCACCAGTTGGGTCATCTGTGACTGAATTCTTAAAGTGTTTCAAAGCTTCTAACTCATTTTCAAAGATGGAATTAGCAGCTAGAACAGTACTAAGTACCATGAAGAGTAATAGTAATACAAAGGTTTTGAACACCATAATGGTTGTTTTGTTGTGTTTGTTTTGAGGTAGTGAGTATTGGACAAGCAAGAAGTTGGTTTTATAATGTTTTTGTAACCTTAATGTGTGAAAACAAAGTATTCACAGCGCATGACTTTGTAGTCTTATCATGAGTTGTGTTCATACAACCATCTCAAGTCATTTCATTATTATAACACATAATTAGCAACTTGACACAACTATTAACATGTAATTCAAACTTATAATATCTAGGATATCTTGTTAATGACTAAACAATGTGATTAAATATTTCGTTATTGCATGCATTTATCAGTTGCTGCTTTGATGCTTTAGTAGAATATCTATAGTGGCAAGTGGGTTATATATTGTCAATATATGCTATTGCTTGTAATGTGACCAATCTAGTTCAACTCGCAAAAGCAAAATTGTCAACATATTGGTCTAGGGTCAATGTGGTAATTTACTAAATAGTCTATGTCGAGTTGTCAACATCAAGATTTTGACCATTTGAATTCGTAACTTGACGATATTAGGCGCATACATGAATCCGTTACAGAGCAAGGCGAGGGAGTGATGATGGCACGCCATTGGCAAAAACAACCCCAATGGCTAACCAATGGCTAGCCATACCGCACCGTCTTACTGGTGTCATTCGTCTCTAGCCATTCCGCCCACTGGTGCCTTTTGTTTTTTTTATTATTATTATTTTTCTTTTAAGTGTGTTAATAGTACTTAATACAAATAAGCCGTAAAAACGTTTATTTATATTTTACGATTTTTTAATATTTTGTCGATAACAAACGTAAAATCATTTTAACGAAACAAATAAAATACGTAAATGGTTTGAGCCAATAGTTTTCTAACACACTTACGTTTTCACATAAAACACTAAAACAAGTATAAGTGATTTTATGATTTAAATAATACATATGTACAACAACTAGTGTTTACATATTGGGCAAATATATACATAAGTAATATGTATTATAATGGGTAATACAATTGGGGGAGGGTTAATGTGAGATCAAGCTTAAAGTTGTAAAAATAAGATCAAATCTAAAAAACCACTAAAACATTTATAAATAACAATTTTAGCAATCATACACAAAAAAATAATATTTTAATACAAATTAACATTTTAGCAACTAATAACCAAATGATACATAAGTTTGGATTAGTGATACATCTGATACACATTACACTAATAAATATTCCAAAACTTGATACACATACAAAAACCTGATACACATTAAACTACTAATCAAAGTGTATCACCTAGGTTTCGTAAATTTTAAAAAGAAATCTATCGAAACTTTAACAATTTTAGTTGTAGCAAATAAAAAAATTATTTTTATTGTAAGGAGAGTATCTCTTGTAAAATTTTAGTTCGATCTCATTTTAACAACTTTAAGTATGATCTTATTTGATCTAGATTCAATACAATTGAGTAGAAACTTAAGTATTTGACCCATTAACTAAATACATTGAATGTAGTTGGGTACAACCCAAAGTCCATGACCCATACCAATGGATCTTGACCCATAACCCATTGCATGACATCATGTTTTAGTCATACATGGTTTCAATCCATGGCCCATAGTTTTAATCCATGTACCATGGACTAGATACATTGCATCTTATAGATACATTGTATCTACTTGATATCCATGATCCATAACCCATGACCCATGACCCAAAACCCATGGGCAAAGGGGAGCGTCCCACGGATCCCCAGTATTACACTGGACGGATCCCTCAAGTGAGGATCCGTGGGATCCGTGGAACAGTAGATGTTTTTCCTCTATAAATAATGAGCCATTTCTTCATTGTTTCTTACCCCTCTCTCACATGTTTTCTCCTTGAGTTATAAACTCTCTAACCTCATATCCAAGTGATCTATGTATGTAGTTTTATTTTTGTGTGATTCTCTAGGTTCCTCTTAAAGGCGAGATCACCATCTTTTGAAGACTAGCAAGCTCAAGTCCATGAGTTGCCATGTTTCGTTATCATCAAGACTACTGAGGTGCTCTTGTTGATAGTTCTCTTCTTTCTCATAAGAAGTGTAGTGTTGAAGACATTAGTGAAAGATGTCTTAAGGGTCAAGACGAAGACATTAGTCAAAGGTGTCGAACGTCCGTAGTGAAAGCACTAGTGAAGGGTGCTTAGAAGTCAAGGCTAAAGGCGTTAGTGAAAGGTGCCTAAAAGTCAAGTCACAAGGCATTAGTGAAATTTGCCTTAAGATCGAGTCAAAGACACTAGTGAAAGGTACCTAAGGTGTACATTCGATATGGTGTGTTCGATGTACAAGATAGATTAGTATTGTTTCCAAGGATATTGATATCCTTGATGGTGTTGTAATATACTACATGATGTACATGATGAATCTACAGGTCAAACTTAGATTTCATTTATGTTCTATCTTGTCAAAAGATATGTATCCATTTCCCAAATGATATATCATGTTTAATTAGAATCATTTATTTTACTGCACATGTTTATTAATAATAAACATATATTCCAAAGTTGTATGTTTTAATTTTTAAATCTTACAAGCGAAGTTTCATTTTAATCTAAGACTTAACATTTAGCTTACAAGGAATGTTACTTCCTATATGTTATACAACATATAAGATTTAAAAACCTTAACATAATACTCCCACTAGCTTTCACGAATACTTAAAATTTATCTTATTTCAATTATAAATCAAAACTAGGATTTAATAATTAAACATAAGAATAATTTCATAGATGCATGCATTTATCCATTCATGAATTATTGCACTTCGTACACTTCCAAAGATTATATGAATTCAAAAAACCTTTCGATTACTTACCGTCCTCGCTCAAGTAATTTCTCAAGAAAGAATTTTGATATTCCATTGTCATATTTCATATTAATGAAAACAATTATGACAATTATCATCTTTATATATTTAATGTGTCTAGGAAAGAATATTCAATCATATTTAATTGCTTAAGTATAATAAATAATCTTGTCATAAGACAAGCATTAAACTTGTGTACAATATTGTCCATATGATTTCAATATAGAAATTCAAACCACTAGGGTTTTCCATCTCTTTGAAGAAACTCATTTCCATTCTCTAGTCTAACTATTAGGATAAACCAAATTTCCAAAATTGATTATCTTTATGGACATCATTTTTAACATTCATAGTATGAGTAATTTACCCAATTCAATATTTGGTAATCCATCATAATGATTATCAGGTTTACTATAACCCTGTAACTCATGTTCTTCTCAGCATATAAATCAAATATCTGAGATGTCCTTGCAGATCTATGAATGAAAATTCCATCATCTTGAGGTTAACATTTCATATCTAGCCTCATCATGATATTTACTAGTGTATTTAAGAAAATTATGTATCTTGTAATTTTATCTTTAAAAAAAACTTCCACTTGCCTTTTGTAATATATAGACTATCTATATATACTTAGCAATTAGAGAAAAACTACATTGTTCTCTTTTTGGGACATTAGAAATACACATTGATAATTCCTGACTATAGTTTGTTAATAACATATTCATAAGTAGTTTAACAAATTCAGAATCTTCAATTTAAAACTTAATGTGATTCATCACATTCCATAATAAAATGGTGTTTTATTAATCTTCTAGGTTAGAGTCATATTGAGTATATTCAATCCATACACAATTTTTCTAACCTTGTTACTATTTAAGAAAGAAGTTATGGTTATCTTGAATAAAACAAATCAAATAGAGTTTAATTCTCCTAACTGAACATGCCATTAGCTTGTGGTATTTCATTAGAATTAATATTGTAAGACAATCTAACAATATATAAGATAAACATATTCCTTTTGGCTTACCTATTTACCAACTAAGTCAACTTAATGGTATAATAGACTTTCCAAGCCAATTTCTTGCTTTATAACACAAGTACTCTTTAACCAAGTCACTTCATATCCATGTCTCATCAAGAAAACATAAATTGTTATAATCCCATTATACGTTATAAATCATTGATCAACTCAATGACTTCTTGTATATGTCTTAATTAAAAACATAACAAGTTAACGTCTTACTTTATTATAAGTTTTAAAACACTTTATGTTTATATCTTTACAATGAATCATAAACATGTTTAACTAAAGTAATTATGAACACAACTCTTGGTTTCAATAGTATTTTCAAGTTAATTTATTTACTTCACAATAATGCAGGACTACATTATTTTTCATTTATGTCATTCCAAAATACATAAATAAACAAATTGAAGTAGTATTAGATTACTTAATTTGTTTATGTCATTCCAATAATACATAAATATTTAGTTTGAAGTAGTCTTATATATCATTTGGACACATGTTCTAAACACTTGTCTAATTTCAAAACTGTAAATTTATTCCAGATACGATCCCACGTAACACGAAGATTTACTTTGTTGTTGCAATCTCGCCAAGTTCTTACATGATGTAAATTGCAACACCAAGTGTTTCTTGAATTAGATATGTACAAGTCATATTAGAATGTTAGTCTCTTACCTTGCAGTCAAGAGAATCCGTTAAATCATATACCTATATGTTGTACCTTGCACACAATATAGATTTCTCTCACTTGTGCATGGAACAACATCATGTAGCAGATAGACAACACGACATATGTTTGTTTATGTGACCAATATGATTGTGTCATTGATATTAGCATAACTAGTAAATGTAGAACCACTTCATTGTCTAGTAAGGAAACGTACATGACTATCCTTGAAAACATAAGTGTCTACAAGTGGAAAGTAATTATCTTAAGACATTCTAGAGATAATCTGGGTTACTACCAAGATGACAAAGCTTGTAAATCCCACTAAATTAAAGATCATTACAATAATTTCTTGTTCAGTAATAAGAACACAATGCTCCTACTGGATTTAACAACAGTGTAAGTGTTTCATTAACCAGTAAGAGAAATTAGTATTCTGTTTACTTTCCTACACCTTTGAGAAAGTCCATACATAACAATTACTTATGTACTAAAAGAGTGTATTCTTCTATATAGATGATGAATTTATCCATCAATGCTATTAACTTGAAAATTTGGGCATGCAATTTCTTTCTTAATAGTTTTATCATTCCGACAATTGTATGTAGTACTTTTAGAACAACTAGATAAAATATATTAGTTTGTCTTTTACCAATTTTACAGTAAATTAGTCTAGCTTCTAATTTAATAACTCAGAAAATATGCAATTTTCTTAACTATTAAAATTTGCTTATGAGTTATGTATTTAGAATTGGGTGAAAGCTATTGGTACGCAACGTACTTTTTCAAAATTACACATCTACGCAATATACTTTGTTAAGGGTCAAAGCTAGCTAACATACTTTCAAATTTTTTTCGATCTAGCTAATATGACCTGTTGGTAGTAGGTTACCAGGTCACATTTGCTAAAAAATTGCGCAGTTCGTCCTCTATGACTAACGACCGTTAGCTAGATGATAACGACCGTTAAAAAAAAAAAAAAAAAAAAAAAAAAAAAAAAAAAAAAAAAAAAAAACTTTTAAAATTTTTTTCTTATAAATCTACTTAAAATATTTTTTTTAATTCATAATTTTTATTAAAAAAAAATAGTTTAAAAAAAATCGGAAATTTTAAAAAAAAAAACGTATTTTAAAAAAAAAAAAACGTAATTTAAAAAAAAAACGTAATTTAAAAAAAAACGTAATTTTTTAATTTTTTTTTAAAATTACGTTTTTTTTAAACTTTAAAAAAAACTTAAAAAATTACGGTTTTTTTTTTTTTTTTTTTTTTTTTTTAAATTACGTTTTTTTTAAAAAAAATTACGTTTTTTTAAAAAAAATTACGTTTTTTTTTAAAAAAAAATTCCGATTTTTTTTAAACTATTTTTTTTTATAAAAATTATGAATTAAAAAAAATATTTTAAGTAGATTTTAAGAAAGAAAATTTAAAAGTTTTTTTTTTTTTTTTTTTTTTTTTTAACAGTCGTTATCATCTAGCTAACGGTCGTTAGTCATAGAGGACTAACTGCGCAATTTTTTAGCAAAGGTGACCTGGTAACCTACTACCAACAGGTCATATTAGCTAGATCGAAAAAAATTTGAAAGTATGTTAGCTAGCTTTGACCCTTAACAAAGTATATTGCGTAGATGTGTAATTTTGAAAAAGTACGTTGCGTACCAATAGCTTTCACCCTTTAGAATTTAGACAATTCTAATTTTCCCATTATACCTTTCTCATTTATGAAAAGGAATATGATTGAATCTCACTCTTTCTTATGAAAAGAGGACTAGGTTTATTCTTTTAGTAAAGTTGACTCTATCAAAAACCCTTACAGGTGTAGATCAATTTACCAATACAAGAATAGCCTACGTTTACTGTTTAATGTTGCATTAATACATTTAAAGAATTAGCAAAATTCAATTTTAGTATTTTCGATAATTAAACTTTTCAAGAAAATAAAATACCCAAGGTAATATTCATATAACCATAGAATTTTCTTGAAAAACTAGGATCCAAATTATCATACTTCCATTACATTAGTTGATCTGCTAGTAACGAAAGCACATAATAAGGTAATCTGTCGAACAATAATTGGCAAACATTTTCCAATTCCTAGATCATTATGGGATTTACATTTTCTAACGCTATTGCAAATGTAAACATGTTTTATCCCATCTTGTGCCTTGAGTCCAGTTCTCACTTACTACTCAATTTAAGTCGTCTAACTTAAAGAACTGCAAATGTGTCCATGCAAGGTCTGAATTCACATGAAGATTTACCTTTCCATCACAATCTCGCCAAGTTCCCACATGACGTAAATTGCAACTTCGAGTGTTCCTTTAACTAGATAGCACTAACTTAATTTTAAAGGGTACTAGTTTTGATTTATGGTGTCAAATCAAATATGTACGAAGAAGCATGCATACAACTTCGTATCAATAGTTTTTAATAAAAAAACTTTTTATTAACCAATTCACAAAGATTAAATTATCAAAGTTTTGATTGAGGTATTGGTTTCGCCAATCAAGGAATTTACCTTTAATTATCGTCCATTATATCGTACTTTTGCATAAGTCCAAAGACTTAGTTTTTCGGATAATTACCACAAAGTGGCGCATGGAATTAAAGCTAATTCGCCCTTAAGATGATTTTGTACATAAAATAGCCTACTTGGTAACTCCAATTTGACGCACAAAGAAGCGGAGAATTTGGTCAGCGCGAAACAATTAACCTCCTTCTTTCGGGTCACAATTTAATGTGCTCCCCTCCTTATACCCCTCTTATAGTTTGTCAAAATTGGATGCGCCGTTCTCACTATTTGTACCAAAATTCATCACTCAATTAAACTTATGAAAATTTTAACTCTTCAAAAAACAAATCAAATTTCACCATTGTTTAATCCAATTTATTTTTCTATTCATGAAATTATCCTTTGTTTAAAACTTGTCAAACATAATAAACAAACAAGTAACAAAATAAAAAATAAACAACTAAAACAATGCGTAAACAATTAATATGCCTAAACAAGTAGCCACATGCAACTTATTTTATAAAACCTATTAATAATCAATATCAAGGTTAATTAACGTATATATTAACTAGGGCTTTCACTTGCACAATAGAAGTGAGCCACATACATCGATGAATCGATTGTGTAAGCCATAGTCAAACATATACCAAATTGCACATAATTGATTCATTAATATATATATTGAGGTATTCCCCAATTTAAGATTTATCAAAACAATAAACATGTGTATAAAACTTAACAATTAATTTTCGCATAACCAATCTTAACAATTAAATACATATCGACAATAATCCATGCCAAACATGCACGTTTTCATGGATTTAACATAACAATTATTCACGTTGTCACAAGATCGCATATAATTCCATGTCACATAACAATTATTCACGAATTAATTCACGTAACATATATACAATTTTAGGTTTAGATATCGATTAACAAAACAATTTTATAAACCCTAAAAAAATTTATAATTCGACTAAAAAGGAATTTTAGGTCGACATAAAAAAAAATTAAAAACCAATTAGGGCAAAAGCCCTAACCCTAAAATTAGGGTTTAAATAATAATAACCAAACCCTAGAATTAATCATATCAAACACAATACAATATCCGTTTTTACGTGTTTAGTAATTAATTACTCATTAAACCAAGCTCGTGATGCCACTGTTAGAATTATATAACATGACACTTCATAAATATAAACAATAAACATCAAAGACACATGCGGAAGCGTAAAGAACATATAATGAATAATTAATTAACGAAAATATAAATAGTATGCGTACCTTTTGATTCTAGCCCAACAAGAATCAATTCCTTTAAACTAGCAAGTGATGAACCCTAATTAGGGTTTATAGGATTATATGAATTACCCCTTACCGATTTTGTAATTCAATCAAAGATACTAACAAAAGTATGTTAGTACCACGTTCTTGTACACACATACTAAATCAAATTAAAGTAATGCTAGTTTTAAGAACACAAAATATTTTTGTTTTAGAAAAACAATATGGATCGACTACCCAAAGGGGCTGGACGATCGATTAGCACTAAAACACACACAAACAATTTTAGGTTTTAGTTTAGGAGTACAAGAGATGGAATACAAATACCATAGGCCTTGTATTTATACACAAGATAACTTGGTGACCAAGTTAAGCATGGGTTGGGCTTGTGAAACCCCTTGGCCGATCGGTTGAGCTCATCACCAAGGGTTTTCCGGAACCTTCCCAATCTCTATTTTATTATTTAGTCCTTCCATTTAACATTTAACGATCGTTAGTCCATTACACTTAATTAACTTAACGTCCGTTATATATTTCGTGTAAATAATAAATAAATATAACATTTTATATTTAATTATTAACTTTAATTCTCATATGCAAAATGTGCAATCCCGTGGTCTCGAGTTCGATCCTAACACACATCTATTAATATTTTGTCCATTAAACCAACACATCCTTGAGAAAATCAAGCCAAAATGTCGTAAATCATGGTTACCAAAAAATAAATAAATAAATAAATCATTAAGAAAGTCAAGACAAGTATGAATTAGTGAAAATGTAGTGAACAGTTGCCAGTATTGTTCACTAAAGTAAGGTTTTTGTGTATTCAAGAATAGAAACATTTAATGAAAGATGTTGTTCTCCATTAAATGTTTGACACGTCTGAACAACCCTTATGTGACATCCTCATTTGTCTCCTATATAAAGAAAATATTGGTCGAAGTAAATATTATCTCTTCCACATTTATTGTATCATTTAAAAAGAGCATTTACTCTCGTTTGAACTCTTTTTAGTCCATTATTCAATCAGCGACCTCAGAGTTTACTTGCAAACTCTAACCTTTGTTTGAGTTTTCTTATTCAAAAAGCTAAACATATTGTCATTGAATTAAGTGTTTATCCACCAAACACTTCGTAATTCTTTGATTCATTCTAATAAAAAATATATAATGTACGATTGAAAATTTTATCTTTGTGTATTGCATTAAAATCTTTGCTCTTTGTTTCACAAACAAATCATGGAATAGGGAACTACACAAAGTCACCTGTCTCTTCATCTATGAATCATTGAATGTGATTTCAGTTTCTCATTTCATATTTTTCTACCAAACATTTTTTCACTAAATTTGTATAACTATCAAACCATTTACTGATTTCCATTCTCATATACCAAAGGTACCTTAATATATGTTTGGTTACTTGGTTGAAATGCTTTGTCAAGAGTCAATTAAATATAGATTAGGCATGGTTTTAGGGGGTCCAACATATCATTGAAAATGGAATTGATTTTTGTAATCTCTATCTCTTTGGAGTCAACGATCAATGTGAGTCAACGGTTATCATATTCGCTTGAAATACTTGATCACTAGTCCCCACACGCTCCCACAAAACAAGCTACTTTAAGTTGAATTATATTCATAATGAAAGTACCAATATGAATTTAGGTTGTCCAAACAATATTGTTACTAGCCAACAGGTACATTTTTCGCGACAGGAGTTATATATATAGTGTAAAAATAGAAGGTCCAGAATTTAAATCAGATCTTCAAATCATGATATTACACGATTTAACTAAAGTATCAGTCGCCGGATACGATTTAACTAAAGTATCAGTCGCCGGAGAGTGTAAAGCGTTTCCCTTTAACATCTAAATCACAAAGAGAGAAGCAAAATCCCTTAGATATGACTTTGCGAAAACAGATACTCATAATTTAGATATTATTTTCGGATAAGAAACGTACGTATATACATGATCGGGTACATGCATGCACATGGTTTTTTGTTTCTCAAATAATGATTTAAACGGTGTCGGGATTCAAATGATCCGACATGTCGAATGTTTCGGCATGTGTAAAACCGTGTACTAAATGCTAGGTCATTGTCCAAGTTGTTAAAGACACAAGAGAGTACACTGGCCGAATATCAAACAAATCACCCGTGAAATATCGATATATATTCTTTTCTGATTTCATATCATTTTATTTTTAATGTCCTTTGATATTATTAGCTTTTTAGTAGTTTATGATAACTTCATGACATTTCATTTGACTTTGTCCCTTCCTATCTAATACAGTATCTTTTAGTAAGTTTTGTTTTGTCTAAACAAAAAAAAGATTAAAGTTAACAAAAAAAATATATATATATAAATAAACAAAAGAGTTTGGTTCCGATTAAGCTTCGCTGTTCTAAAGACATAACGGTCAAAGTTTTTCAGCTTGTCTTTTAATTAAACACTAACATTAGGCCTCAAAGTTCTTTAATGGCGATCACGAGTGTTAGATCACTGAGCCATTTTCAGTGACTAGTTGTGAGTCGTAACATCAGTGTTATTTGTAGTTGTCTCCTCTTTTTTTTCATATTCCATACTCCACTAATCCATAATTATACATGTACTAGCCTTCATATCTCATTTACGTGAAGGTAAAAAGTGTGTGAATATCAACCCATATGCAAAATGTGGGTTTTAGTGACGTTGCACATAAATTCTTTGATTTCTGCTTATGGTTTGATTGATGATGTTGGAGAAGCTAATTTCACTACTTTGTCTAGGATGTGTTCAAGTGGATTGCAGCCTGATTAGCAGACGTTTGGGACGTTGATATCTGCTGCTACAAAACACAGGAATCTCAGAATTGGGAAGGTGGGTGCATGGGAATATAGTCTTTAGTAGTTTTGATTTGCATGTGTCGAGCTAATCATATTGGACAAAACATGGGTTTTGATTTGTATCTTAAGTGTAAAGATGTAATTACTGCTTATCGAATATTTGTAACAGTTTCTGATAAGAACATGAATCACGTGATATGGTGAGCTGCGATGATCTCCGGCCTTTTAATACTGGATGAACTTAAACTAGAGCATTGTGCTTTTATTATTGATTAATCTAGCTCTTGTGCCAATCTGGTCGGATAGTAGATACATACAACTTCTACAAGGACGTGTTTTCCGAACTGGTTGTTGATGATTGAGCAATGAGCATTCTTTTTTATGCTTGTAGGACTAATGGTAACAAGGAACTTGGAAAGTAAAGACTGACTTTTTGATGATCAATGCGGTTCCAAGGGAAAGTCTATGGTGCAGTAGGAGTGCGCCAGGTTCCTTTGAGTAATATAAGTGGCCAAATGAGTGGGTCGGGTCGGGTTGGGTCGGGTCACGGGTCTAAATGGGTCATTTAGGAGCATGGGTTGTTAAACGGGTCTCGGATCCGGGTTGACCTCCAAATATCAAATCCAAGACTGACCTGGCCAGAACCAAACCCAAACGAGTGAAGCCAACAATGGGTTGGGTCGTAAGGACTCCAGCTCTGCCGCAGCGATTAAGATAGGGGGGCATTAACTGAGTCCATGTTGCTACCTATCTAACGTATCTTACTTAATTTTGCCTTTCTTTTCAACTCAAAAAGTAAATTTCATTGCTTGATTTTGCCATTTTTTTGTGACTCAAGAGATAAGTTTTAAACATTTTAGATAAAAATTGTAGCAGGCTTAATGAATACAAATTAGTTAATTAGATGAATGCTATATTGCGAAGATTGTTGCAGAGTAAAGAAAATATACGTTTAAAGCGGATTCTACAATGATGTATATCCATAACCAAAATCAACCATTAATTTCTAATTAAAAAGTTAAAAGTCTTCTACTGTTCCAGGAGCGGAGCCAGAACTTTATTGTCGAGGGGGCAAAATATGATAATTTTTAGAAACTACACTAAAAATTGGTCTTTCAAAGAGGTTTTGTTTTGTATAATCAGTATGTATATGAAAAGGGTTTGTAACAGAAAATACAAACGAATGTTGATAAAGACTGAATATGAAAACAGAGATGAATACTAATGATTTGTATTGATTCGACTTGCTGAATGTTTACAGAAACTTTGTCCCTATTTATACTAGATGAAACGGTACCAATAAACAAGAGAATACCGTTTCCCTAAAACTAAACGACACATCCTATTCTAAACGTTATAACCGTTTATACCCATTCTAAACTATACTAAACCGACCCATGTTGACCCAGCCCATATCTAATGTTTACAGGATTCTAAACTTTACATAATACATACTAAACTATTCTAATTTACACCAAAACCCTATATTTAGTTTATACTCCAATAAAAAATAGCCGAAAATTTTCGAAAATTTACACTACAATTTTTTTCGCCGGGGGGTCATGTCCCCCTTTATCTCCGCCACTGACTGGTTCCTTTAATGATTGACATAATGAAGGTTGCCAACAAACATTTCACTTATTGATATACATATTAACGTGTGAGCTAAATACAAAGAGGAAGTGATGAAGATACTTAAGTAAAATTAATACAAGAAATGTCGATTTGTTGGAATGTAGGTGATACTTAAACGACTCTGAAAAGGTACGTATGCAATTTGATGTTAAAACCCTAATAAGAGTTCCCTTTACCCTTCAAATTCTTCCAAACATGACTTTCACTAGCTGACCGATGCAACGTACCAAAAATTTGACATGTACCAATTTTGTAGCCTTCAGTTTCTAAACTTTCTTACTGATCACTGAAAGGGAATTCATGACTTGATTCATATCAGGTCGATCTTTTGGATCCATTCTTGTGCAAGATAACGCCAACTTAAGAAGCTGTTCTACAATGACCCGGTTTTTGGAGAAGTTGGTAATCAGATAAGGATCTACAATTTTAATCAACTCGTTGTTTCCATCTAAAAGTGCTCGATCTACTAGTTGTGACAAAGTGATTTGGGTCCCTTCAACTTTAGTGAGCTCGGTTGGTCTTTTTCTGGTGATGAATTCCATCACTATTATTCCGAAGCTGAAGACGTCTACTTTTGTTGTCACTTTTCTCATATATGCAAACTCTGGTAAAGATAATACGAAAGTGCGTTAGCATGACACTCAATAAGGTTGAAGGATGATCTGGCTATTGGATTGTTTTAAATGGATGATAAAATATATTTCCACTACAAATTTTGCAGGTTAATGCTAATGGTCAGTCAAGTCAATGTATATATCTAAATTCACATACAAGAGGTGATACCTGGTGCCAGGTAACCAATAGTGCCTACAAATGCGGATACAGAAGAGATGGAGCTTCCATCATGCTGATCAACTCTAAGGATTCGAGCTATCCCGAAATCGCTGACATGAGCATTCCATTTATCGTCCAGAAGTATGTTAGAAGGCTTTAAGTCACAGTGAACTATTGGGGAATCATATTCTGTGTGCAAGTAAATCAATCCTCTAGCAACAGAAACCAAAACATCTACTCTCTCAGAAAGGCCCCATCTTGATTGATAGATCATAGAGTTGTGTATAGCATTGTCTAAATTACCATTCTCCATGTATTCAAGAACCACGGCTTGTAGCCTCTGACTCTCCCATGCATAACCAACTACCTTCAAAAGATTTCTGTGTCTTAACTTGCCCAATGTCTCCATTTCTCTTTCAAAGCTGCTCGTGAGTGTTTCGGCTGAAAGCTGCCCCAAGTTGAAGCTCTTCACTGCTATCATCTTCCCATTTGGTAGTTTACCCTTGTACACTGTGGTTAATCTGCTTGTGCCCAAAATGTTACCTTCACTGAATCCCTTGGTAGCATCTTCAAGTTCCTTTCTATTAAATCTTGTAATATCTAACATTGTGGTGTAATCTGCTTCTGCATTTTCTAGGTCTCTCATCTTCTGTTTTCTTACACGACGACAACGTAAAACTACCCATATAAGTATGAGAACTAAACCAAGGTATGAGACCGTTAGAAAACTGACAGCACCTACTTGAAGTGCAGTATTTTCAGTTTTGAACAAGGAATAATGTGATACAACTGATGATGTGCTTAGTAATCTGCTTTTTATGGGAAAATGAAGAGATGGGTTTCCATGCAATCCAGATGTGTTTCTGAAGATGTCCATATTTGGAACTGGTCCTTCTAGCTGATTAAAAGAAAGGTCGAGATACTTCAGTGTCGAAATGTTGGCAATCTTGCCTGCAGGAATTATACCCGACAGTTGGTTATGGCTCAGGTCTAGAAGTTCTAACGCTTTCAAGTTGCCAATTGTATCTGGTATTGTACCATTAAGACTGTTATCCTGAAGATGAATTTCTATCAGGGAATGACAATCATACAAGCTCTCAGGAATGGTATCACTAAGATGATTATGTTCCAGGTGTAGTACCTTCAGATTCTGGAGCTTTCCTAGTTGCCACGGGATGGGGCCAGAAAGAGAGTTGGCGCTAAGGTTTATTGTCACGAGCTGAAAACAATATTGAAACTGGGAAGGAATGTTTCCAGTGAATGAGTTTCGGCTTAGATCAAGAAAATTGAGGCTGGAAAGTCTTCCAAGAAATTGAGAGACTTCACCTTCAAGCTTCTTTCCCTGTATAGAAATAGAAACGACACGTCCTGAAGCACGATCACATTCGATCCCTGTCCAGTTGCAATGGTGGATGGAACCAGAATTCCAATCCCGGATTGCGCCAGTTGGGTCTTCCACAATTGAGTTCTTGAATTGTTCCATAGCATCAGCTTCATCTTCCAAGCTTGGATCCGCAAATAGAACACCAAGCATCAAGAAAGGTAAAAGTACTAGAATGCTTTTAAACACCATTATTGAGTTTAACGTATGAATTGGGATGATGTATTGATGTTTAAACAAAGCTTGTACTATACAAACAAAGAATGAAACTAGAAAGAGTCAATATATAAAGAATTGGGATGATAAATTGCAACCACAGGAGGAAAAAAAAAATCAAGTTTCTTCAACGCTTCAATTAATAGAGAGGAAGGTTCCTTCCTAATCAAACGGGGACCATATATACATTTCAGTCTTTACACGCTTCAATTAATAGAGTTCCTAAAAGTCCACACTTACAAATTTATTATACTGAATGAATTGTTAGTCTTCTTCGTTCAAAAAAAAAAAAAAGAATTGTTAGTCTTCGTTCAAAAAAAAAAAAAAAAAAAAAAAAAAAATTGTTAGTCAAACTTATAAAGATATTTAAATTACACGTGTAACTAGTAATATGTTATATAAAATGCGCAAGTTACTCGTATAAATCGTCAAAGCATATATTCATCAACACTTCTTGTCTTCAACGTCTTGAGCATTATCGTGTTTAACACATGTTCGAATATGTGTGTTATATTGCATTACAAACCATCGAGAATGGTTAAAATATATTTTAAAGTCATTACGTATTTTACAATTTCAATCATTCTCTTACAAATTAAACCTCATTTTACATTCATACAAGGTATGAACATGATTTTACAAACTAGCTAAATGATCAAAGTTGCATTTATTTATAATGAATTTCCAAGAAATTATTCAAATTTAAGTTCACTTATTTTATATAAACCTCCCATTAGAGGAAACGATATTTTGTATTGTTAATGAGACCAAATCACTTTGTTTTTATTCTTAAGCAACTTCCATAAACACTTGTATATTCAAACATAATTAGTTAGTCAAAGACATACTTTATGAGCCTTTTGAACAAATGAACATTTATGGAAAGAACAAGTTCTTGTGACTAAAACAAACTTGTAAATGGCTATATTCAGACCTCGACGGATCTTTTTTTGTGGACGGATCCTATCAGGACCCGTTGTGTGCTAGACTAGTCCATTTGCCTATTTAAGCCACCATTTAGTCTACACTTAAACCAAACTTTTGCAATTTAAAAATACACATTCTCATGTCTTCAAAACCATCTATAACCTTTGATCATAATGCTTCTAACTCTCCTTTATTGAAATCACATTAACATATCATGATCTACCAAAGCAAGCCTAGAGGTTCTATCGCCTTCATCCATTCAAAGCATACTAGCATGTGAAGATCCACCACAACAAGCTTAGAGCTCTTGTCATCTTCATACATTAAAAGCTTTTTGTCCAAAGAAGATCAATCATATCAAGCTTAGATTTCGGTTAGATTATGCATTCATGTCCATTAGATTTTGTGTGGCTTACTAAATAATGAGAAATAAATAACAACTTTTTTTTTAAATAAAAAAGAATTGTTGGCATGTTGACACAAATGATTATGATTATTTTTTTTAAATAAGTTATTCAGAGCATAAGCTTTGTTTGTTAAAAAAAGACTTGTGTTTGCTGGAACTACAGATGAAGCGAGCTGAATATTAAAAATAAAGATTATTTTTGTAAATCACATGAAGTAGCATTTGATTTTAAGGTTATATACAGTGGTCACCGTTCCTCTCACCGCCACATCATCATTCAACGCATCACAACTCCCCTCATCTTTCAGACACGATGGTAATCACTCCTCGCCACTCTCTATTCTTTTTCCGAGCTGATTCGTGACCCAATGGTGACCACATGCTACACCATTTTTGACTTATAGCAATGAAATATTTTTCGCGACAACACATGTTGTCGCAACAAGTCCACTAAACGAAAAAAAAGAGCAATTTGGTGTTCATCTTTGACCAAAGCTTTTCGCGACAACATTTTTTCCTTTTGTGACAACAAGTTGTCACAAAAGAATTACTACACGACAAAATAGAGGCATTCCGGTTTCTAAATTTTGAGTAGATTTTTTTGCGACAACATTTTTATTTGTAGTGACAACAATGTTGTCATTAAAAACTTTGCTTGCTTTGACTTTTGACTTTTATCTTTAGCGACAAATGTGTTGTCACGATAAGTTCTGTGACGAAAAAATATTCGGGAGAAAATTGCCGCCTAAACTTGTAGCGACAACATTTGTTGTCACGATAAATATTTGTGACAAAAAAAGGTCAAAGTCAATAGAATTTAGTGTTTTGGTGGGAAATTTACCGGCTAAACCTATAGTGACAACATGTTGTCTCGAAAAATTTGTCACTAAAAATTTAGACATAATTCTTCTATATACTAAAAGGCAGGAGCCTTTGTTTTGCAAAACATGCATTAAATGCAATCTTTCCCGACTTGGCAAGAATAGCCCCTGAGGTTCAAGTGGCGCTGCAAAGTAAGTCCAAACATTAAATGCAAAGTTTCACAACTTGGCAAAAACAGTCCATGAGGTTCAAGTGTCGTTCCAAAGTAAGTCCTTTAACATTAATAATCTTTCGCAACTTGGCAAAAACAACCCCTGAGGTTTAAATGTCGTTGCAAAGTAAGTCTTTTAAGCAATCCCGCTGCATCGCGCGGGTTTTCCAACACTCGTTTAAACTAATTATAAATTTTTAAAAAATGTTATAAATTGATTAAATATGATTTTAGTTATTTATAAATAAATTAAAAACGAATTAAATTAATTATAAATAACTTAAAAATATTATAAATGAATTAAAAATAATTTAAAATAATTTAAATTAAATATAAATAATTTAAAATTATTTAAGTTAATTATAATATAAATACTTTTATATTTAATATATAATTAAAATTAAATACTTTCATTTATTATATAATACTATAATGGGTGGGACCCAAATCATAAAAAATGTCGTCATTACGGTTGGACGAGGAGGAGGTTATGGTTTACGACTTGATCATTATGTTTATTTCCTGACGACATGTCGTCGGGACGTATTTTGGTCAAATTTGATCTCCTCCGCCTGTAAGGGGTGTTTGGAAAGCGGGACCCCTCGTTCTCAATCTAGTTGGAAAGTTGATACAAATGAATTGGCGTGGTAGGTTTGGGTAGAATGAGATGTTAAAATTGGATCATTAGTTATATGTGATCTGTATGTAGGCAGGTATGTTCTATAAGTGAAAATTATGTATAATATTAGCTTTATATTAATCGCAATTTTTAATGCTTATCTTATATAAATTATAACTATTTTTCTAGGTTAAGAAGCATACAAAGTTTCAAGAAAGTCGTTGCTTTTTTGTTGTATCAACCGATGGTCGTGAAGAAGATTTCTCCTACACCATTTGTATCAACTTTCCAACCAGATTGATAACTAACTAATAATCCAATTTTAACAATTGATTCTACCCAAACCTACCATGCCAATTCATTCCAACTATTCGTGCAACCCAAGATTACAAAATGATCAGCCTACATACAAAATAAATCTAAGATCTCCATCCAGATTTGAGCTTACGCCCATCGTACATATTTTACATATCCAAACACCCCTTTAAACAGACTCAATCGTCTAATTGTAAGTTAATTTGAAGAAACAATATCACAATTAACAAACACGAAATACTGGAACTGAAGGAACAACAACACAATTAAATACTAGAACTGAAGGAACAATATCACAATTAACAAACACGAAAGCAAATCTTTTAGTTAAAACACGTAAGAGTTCTCAAACACATTTCATACAGACTCAAACGAAATAACTTGACAAGCAAAAGAGAACACTGTTTTTAGCATGAGTTTTCAGCATGTTTCTTACACTGTTTTTAGCATGGTTCAAAGTCGTACGCACAAAGCATGCACGATAAGTCGTTATTAATATTAGTTTTTATATTCGTTTTATTTGTTTCATTATTTTCATATACTACTTTAATGTGTTTTTAGTGGAATGATGGCAAGGGTGCATACCCGGACCTCGTCTAACAGCTTAAAGCCAAACATGTATACAAGAAGGGAGACAAGGTGGGACAGTGGAAAACTAAAGCCGCTGAATCGCAATACGTAAGTCATTCTTTTTAAGACTTAAGAAAATAACTTATTTAGTCAAAACACAAACACACACTTAGGAACCAAACACACCCAATCAAACATCCCCGCGGCTGCAAGAGTGTTTGGCTACTGATACAACAACAATCAAACACCCCTGTTGCAGCAGTAGGAGTGTTTGGTTACTGCTACAACATCAACCAAACACCCATGTTGCAGCAGCAAGGGTGTTTAGTTGTTGTTGCAGCAGTAACTAAACACTCCCGCTGCTGCAACAATGGTGTTTGGTTGCTGTTGCAGCAGTAACCAAACACCCCTGTTGCAGCAGCGAGAGTGTTTGGTTACTGATTTTCTACGCAACCTAGATTCCTGTGCATGTTTCTTGAATTTTTTGTTGAAAAAATAGGCATTTTAATTTTGTCCTTGATATTAATAGACTTGTGAATCATTTCATGCTTGTCATAGTTTTTTTTTTTTTTTTTTTTTTTTTTTTTTTTTTTTTTTTTCGTATTGATGTTTGCTAAAATGGGTCAAAATGGGTGAAACGGGTGTAATATAAGCGGCAAAGTTACTTATTAGCACACGTTTGGGCTAATAAGTAATTTTGTCGTTTATATTACACCCGTTTCACCCATTTTAGCCTATACATGTACTAATAAGTTACCTTCTCATTTATTCATGTCATTTAACCCGTTTTGACCCATTTTAGCCCAAACATGTACACGTTATGTTAAAATGTGTCAAAATGGGTGAAACGGGTGTAATATAAACGACAAAGTTACTTATTAGCACACGTTTGGGCTAATAAGTAATTTTGTTTTTTATTTTTTATTTTTATTTTTATTTTTTTCCGTATTGATGTTTGCTAGATAGTAGATATATCGTTATGCATCAATCGAATAAATGGACTTGTTCATGCTTGTTATTGATTGCACGATGTCCTTGATATTGCAGAAATATGTTATATATGATTAGTTTTGGCGAACATGGTTGAAACTCATGTTTGCTTTTGTTCTGATTGCCTATGTATGGTTGGATATCTCTTTTAGCCGATACATGTACTAATTAGTAAGTTTCTCGTTTATTTAAGTCATTAACCCATTTTAACCCAAACATGTACACATTATGCTAAAATGGGTCAAAATGGGTGAAACGAGTGTAATATAAACAACAAAGTTACTTACTAGTACACGTTTGGGCTAATAAGTAATTTTGTCGTTTATATTACACTCGTTTCACCCATTTTAGTCTATACATGTACTAATAAGTTACCTTGTCATTTATTTATGTCATTTAACCCGTTTTGACCCATTTTAGCCCAAACATGTATACGTTATGCTAAAATGGATCAAAATGGGTGAAACGGGTGTAATATAAATTGCACAGTTACTTATTAGCACACGTTTGGGCTAATAAGTAATTTGTCGTTTATATTATACCCGTTTCACCCATTTTAGCCTATACATATACTAATAAGTAGCTTTGTCATTTATTTATGTCATTTAACCTGTTTTGACCCGTTTTAGCCCATACATGTACACGTTATGCTAAAATGGGTCAAAATGGGTGAAATATAAAAGGCAAAGTTACTTATTAGTACACGTTTGGGCTAATAAGTAACTTTGTCGTTTATAGTACATCAATTTCACCCATTTTAGCCCATACATGTATTAATAAGTAACTTTGTCGTTTATTTGATTCATTTCACCAGTTTTGACTCATTTTGACCCATTTCAACCGTTTTGTAACTTTACAGAGCCAGATGCTAGAGATTAGAGAGCGCCAACAAGGTCAAGAAGAACAACTAACTGATGAGCAGATTGTAGCACAAGTCTTGGGAACTAAACGAGGGTTTAACCCGGGACGGGGTAGGGTGTTGGTGGGTAGTTCTTCGTCGTCTTCTTCTGTACGCTCCCACCCCGATCCCGCACCATAAATGACTCAATCTCAAATAGCTGCTCTGGCGAGGTACGTGACAGATACTTGATAGCATGTTATGAACCTACATGAACAATTAGCAGACCGTAACATCATCAATTTGCCAATGCCCCCTATGCTTGACCCCTCACGGTTTATGGACGTTAATTGTCACACCCCCAAATTACCTGTTTTGCAGCGGAATGGAATACCTTGGGGGATGACTGTCATAGCATCAAAGTTACAGTTATATCGAACGACCTAAAGTGTCGTTTGGAAAACACATCGTTTGATTTTATTAAAACAATCAGAGTTTACAAAATGAAGGTCCCAAATGAAAATCAACTTGTGCGGAAATAAGTTTGATACAAGCCAAACGATGTTTTTAAAGTGTATAAAACCCAAGTGCGACGCGTCGTCTCCGCGACTCTATGATATGTCCGTATGCATGCCATGAAGTGAATGCCTTAGATACCTGAGATAAAACATGCTAAAAAGTGTCAACACAAAGGTTGGTGAGTTCATAGAGTTTGGTTAACAAGTAAAGCTTTTAAAAAGCATTCATGTAGCAAAGTCCAAGTTTTTGGTCATATAGAATAGTTTGCAAGCAAAGGCATCGTAAATCCACTCAGTTCCAAGTCCCGCCCATACAAAACTTGCAACCTGTGTGTTTACAACCCATTGCTAAAATAGTATGATTGTCAATCTTGTTTGTAAGTAGGACATAGGTGCATACGATATATACATAAACTTAATGCAAAGAATCACAGCCAACTGAACCTCACGACGAAGTCTAACTTGTTTGTTGTGTTACATTGAATCACTTGAATAACAGATTATATTCACCCAAGGTCTCGTCTATCAAGGACACAAGGGTGGGGGCGTCAGCCCGATAGTACTATCAATACCTCTCTGCCGGCTCCCGCAGGAGTTAACCAGTTGCTAAAGTTTGTATGTTGTTGCACAATTGAAAACTAGTTTAGCACATTAAGGCACATATCGCAATAAACCACACATAATGTCCAAAGTGTATAAGAAGTATATTGTAACAAAATTGTATAAATGGTTTGAGTATTCGCAAGAGTGAAACAAGTATTTAAGCATGTATCTCCCCCAAATAGTTTGTAAGAATTTAAACGAGTAAAAGTGGGGTATGAACTCACAGTAGTATGTCAAAGTTTAGAATATTTGTGAAAGTAGATGAAAATAGTTTGAGCATGTATCTCCCCCAAAAGTAATTGAAAATGTATAAAAGTAGGGGCTATGAAACTCACCTGATGTGATTGATATGCTAACAAAATGAAGTGCACGAAAGTGAGGCTCGGAAACTATCCGCGACCTAAAATGAATGTTATGACTCGAGTTATGATATGTTGTCGTGAATGCATGATTTTGAAAACGTATCACCCAATATGCTACTTGAAAACTAGTTATATAAAAATATTGTTACTTGAATGTGTGACGGTTTCATGTCGAAAATAAATACTTTTGAGTTAATGGTGAAAATATAGTTAAAACTACGTAACGGTTTTAGTAATTGAGAAATCAGTTTACGTCGGACTTGACGTAATATATACATATGAAAACTAACTCGTTTTTAACGTCCATTTCCCCCGAAACGTCCGTTTAGGCCCTCAAAATCTTGATTAAAAATCCTGACAGCTTACCAAAGCTGTGAATAGTGTTTTCAGCACGTTTTTGACTCAAAGTTCGGTTAACCATAAATCACTCGTTTTAAGTCCGTTTTTCAAGTTCTTTATATCCACGCGAAGGTAATGAAGAGTACTAATATATTTTTAAACTTCGGAGACTTCACAGAAATTTTAAGGCCACTGTTTGGGTCAGTTAAAATTCGGACTGCATGAACATTTTCCGGAAAATTATAGTTTTTAAATCGTAACTTGGAAACCACGTATATTTTTCGTTATAACTCCGTTTTAGTCCGTTCAAAAGGCCACGTTCATAACTAAAAATCTATTTTCTAAAACTTTAATAAAACTTATAAAAATGACTAACTTTTCGGAAAAATTATAAATTTCGACAGCGCTTCCGCGCTTATTTTAAAATTACCATTTTTCTACTTGTTTAACCACAACTTCACCACCAAAAATCCCTTAATCTACTCATCACCAATCCTACTAGAAATAAAATGCTATTCGAACCATAATAGATAAAAAGACCATTTTTGAGGTTTATGTGACTACTTATAACATATAATTAAGCATAAACCACATCAAACCTTTACTAGTAAAAGATCAAAACTTACTTTGATAAATCATTTTTCAAACCACTCACTTTTATAAACTTCTAACTAGTACATACTTGTTAAAAATATTTATATAGCACATATGGGTGATAATCTTGGATGATAATGAATAAAATCACAACAATGCAAATATGATCATATGGACTTCAAGAAAATGTATGAAAAATATGTATGAAAAGATAAAAGTTAAAGTTTCATGCTTACAAGTGCTTGATGAGGTTTAGTGAACCAAGGATTATCCTAAACACCCTAGGTTTTTATTTCAAAACCTAAACAAAGAGTGTTACTAGATTGTGTAGAACTTGATAAGAAAATTTTTGATGATCACTTCTTGAATACCCTTGTGTGGCCGGATTTTAGAGGGAAGAAGAAGAAAGGAGAGAACTTGATCTAACACTTTGAATGATTGAAGTGAATGTGTGTAAAAGTCTTTGGAGTGTAGGACAATATAAGTAAGAAAAGATCTTGCATATCTAATTAGATCATGTATTTAATGATACATACATATATTTATTATGTAAGTAAAAATGTAAAAGTATAAATGTAGTAGAAGTAAAGTTATTTGAGGATAGTAGTAACTTGTAGCATTGTTAAGAAATATTAGTAAGTTGTATACACATTTGAATATTTAAGGTAGCGTTAGATAAAATAAATTTCACGGGTCAAGATAAAATATATTGAGGTCATAAAAGTTATAAAAATATATTTCTTGAAAGATTTGAGTGAATAATTATTTATCGGGTTGAATTTAAGAAAACCGTCGTAATTTATATAAATATAACAATTTATATACGAAATAGATTTAAAACACTGGGTAAACTAATAATAACATTTTTAAAATCTTAATATGAGTATTAAAATATATTGGAATAATTTTTGGAAGTATCGGGTCAAATGTTCAAAAATAATGTTTACGCGATAACGTTTGTTTAATAAGAAAATAACGTTTAATGAAAAATGCAAAACCATGTACGAATCGTTATGAAATGCTGAATGTGGAATATGAGAAATGACCGGAAATTGCGAATTGTGACATTCTTCCCTTGTTAGAGGAATCGCGTCCTCGCGATTCGATTAATGATACTATGGCCCAAAACGCGACAAGGTTTCGAAAAGTTTATGCTCATGTATGGTCTATATGATTATGTCAATGCTCATGCATATGAGTTACCCGCCCAACAAGATGCGTTCCCGTGCTATCGTGAGAAGTTCCCGTCCTAAATACATGCTTTCTTATGATTAGGCTCGATAAGACAAGCTTTCCCATTCTCAAGCAAAATTTCCAAAAGACTTTTAGGTAACCGATTTTTGCTTAATCCCACAACTCATCAAACAAGAACTGTCATACGATTAGGCTAAATCGGTTTAGGTAACAACTTGTTTCTAGCTCGATCTTTGCAACTCATCAAACAAGAACTGTCACTCGGATCAAACTGGAAACAAGTGGTTTGAAGAAAATCTTTTAAAAATTTGGCTTGATTACAGAATTGCTTACACATATGAGACTACTACTCCCTTCATTGCATGATTCTTCCTGAATTAGACATAGGTGATCAGGCTATGTATAATTTAGGAGTAACTATGCAATGCTTGGACTAATCGACTCATATGATGTTTGGTGTTGAGTCATAAGTCCGCATGTATAAAGAACGTGCACTTATAATGATATGATGAGATGCTATGATGAGGTGGTTATAGTCTAGGGTCAATGATGCAACCTAGTTCTCTATAACCGAAGCTCTGATACCAATCTGTCACACCCCCAAATTACCTGTTTTGCAGCGGAATGGAATACCTTGGGGGATGACTGTCATAGCATCAAAGTTACAGTTATATCGAACGACCTAAAGTGTCGTTTGGAAAACACATCGTTTGATTTTATTAAAACAATCAGAGTTTACAAAATGAAGGTCCCAAATGAAAATCAACTTGTGCGGAAATAAGTTTGATACAAGCCAAACGATGTTTTTAAAGTGTATAAAACCCAAGTGCGACGCGTCGTCTCCGCGACTCTATGATATGTCTGTATGCATGCCATGAAGTGAATGCCTTAGATACCTGAGATAAAACATGCTAAAAAGTGTCAACACAAAGGTTGGTGAGTTCATAGAGTTTGGTTAACAAGTAAAGCTTTTAAAAAGCATTCATGTAGCAAAGTCCAAGTTTTTGGTCATATAGAATAGTTTGCAAGCAAAGGCATCGTAAATCCACTCAGTTCCAAGTCCCGCCCATACAAAACTTGCAACCTGTGTGTTTACAACCCATTGCTAAAATAGTATGATTGTCAATCTTGTTTGTAAGTAGGACATAGGTGCATACGATATATACATAAACTTAATGCAAAGAATCACAGCCAACTGAACCTCACGACGAAGTCTAACTTGTTTGTTGTGTTACATTGAATCACTTGAATAACAGATTATATTCACCCAAGGTCTCGTCTATCAAGGACACAAGGGTGGGGGCGTCAGCCCGATAGTACTATCAATACCTCTCTGCCGGCTCCCGCAGGAGTTAACCAGTTGCTAAAGTTTGTATGTTGTTGCACAATTGAAAACTAGTTTAGCACATTAAGGCACATATCGCAATAAACCACACATAATGTCCAAAGTGTATAAGAAGTATATTGTAACAAAATTGTATAAATGGTTTGAGTATTCGCAAGAGTGAAACAAGTATTTAAGCATGTATCTCCCCCAAATAGTTTGTAAGAATTTAAACGAGTAAAAGTGGGGTATGAACTCACAGTAGTATGTCAAAGTTTAGAATATTTGTGAAAGTAGATGAAAATAGTTTGAGCATGTATCTCCCCCAAAAGTAATTGAAAATGTATAAAAGTAGGGGCTATGAAACTCACCTGATGTGATTGATATGCTAACAAAATGAAGTGCACGAAAGTGAGGCTCGGAAACTATCCGCGACCTAAAATGAATGTTATGACTCGAGTTATGATATGTTGTCGTGAATGCATGATTTTGAAAACGTATCACCCAATATGCTACTTGAAAACTAGTTATATAAAAATATTGTTACTTGAATGTGTGACGGTTTCATGTCGAAAATAAATACTTTTGAGTTAATGGTGAAAATATAGTTAAAACTACGTAACGGTTTTAGTAATTGAGAAATCAGTTTACGTCGGACTTGACGTAATATATACATATGAAAACTAACTCGTTTTTAACGTCCATTTCCCCCGAAACGTCCGTTTAGGCCCTCAAAATCTTGATTAAAAATCCTGACAGCTTACCAAAGCTGTGAATAGTGTTTTCAGCACGTTTTTGACTCAAAGTTCGGTTAACCATAAATCACTCGTTTTAAGTCCGTTTTTCAAGTTCTTTATATCCACGCGAAGGTAATGAAGAGTACTAATATATTTTTAAACTTCGGAGACTTCACAGAAATTTTAAGGCCACTGTTTGGGTCAGTTAAAATTCGGACTGCATGAACATTTTCCGGAAAATTATAGTTTTTAAATCGTAACTTGGAAACCACGTATATTTTTCGTTATAACTCCGTTTTAGTCCGTTCAAAAGGCCACGTTCATAACTAAAAATCTATTTTCTAAAACTTTAATAAAACTTATAAAAATGACTAACTTTTCGGAAAAATTATAAATTTCGACAGCGCTTCCGCGCTTATTTTAAAATTACCATTTTTCTACTTGTTTAACCACAACTTCACCACCAAAAATCCCTTAATCTACTCATCACCAATCCTACTAGAAATAAAATGCTATTCGAACCATAATAGATAAAAAGACCATTTTTGAGGTTTATGTGACTACTTATAACATATAATTAAGCATAAACCACATCAAACCTTTACTAGTAAAAGATCAAAACTTACTTTGATAAATCATTTTTCAAACCACTCACTTTTATAAACTTCTAACTAGTACATACTTGTTAAAAATATTTATATAGCACATATGGGTGATAATCTTGGATGATAATGAATAAAATCACAACAATGCAAATATGATCATATGGACTTCAAGAAAATGTATGAAAAATATGTATGAAAAGATAAAAGTTAAAGTTTCATGCTTACAAGTGCTTGATGAGGTTTAGTGAACCAAGGATTATCCTAAACACCCTAGGTTTTTATTTCAAAACCTAAACAAAGAGTGTTACTAGATTGTGTAGAACTTGATAAGAAAATTTTTGATGATCACTTCTTGAATACCCTTGTGTGGCCGGATTTTAGAGGGAAGAAGAAGAAAGGAGAGAACTTGATCTAACACTTTGAATGATTGAAGTGAATGTGTGTAAAAGTCTTTGGAGTGTAGGACAATATAAGTAAGAAAAGATCTTGCATATCTAATTAGATCATGTATTTAATGATACATACATATATTTATTATGTAAGTAAAAATGTAAAAGTATAAATGTAGTAGAAGTAAAGTTATTTGAGGATAGTAGTAACTTGTAGCATTGTTAAGAAATATTAGTAAGTTGTATACACATTTGAATATTTAAGGTAGCGTTAGATAAAATAAATTTCACGGGTCAAGATAAAATATATTGAGGTCATAAAAGTTATAAAAATATATTTCTTGAAAGATTTGAGTGAATAATTATTTATCGGGTTGAATTTAAGAAAACCGTCGTAATTTATATAAATATAACAATTTATATACGAAATAGATTTAAAACACTGGGTAAACTAATAATAACATTTTTAAAATCTTAATATGAGTATTAAAATATATTGGAATAATTTTTGGAAGTATCGGGTCAAATGTTCAAAAATAATGTTTACGCGATAACGTTTGTTTAATAAGAAAATAACGTTTAATGAAAAATGCAAAACCATGTACGAATCGTTATGAAATGCTGAATGTGGAATATGAGAAATGACCGGAAATTGCGAATTGTGACATTAATGAAGAAGAAGATGTGGTCGAGTCTGAAAATGAGTAGGTTGTTTATTTGAACTTGTATAGTTTGGTATGTTGAACAACTTCTCGTTTTGGACAATTTATATTTATCATGTTGAACAATTTACATTTATGTCATCGAACTAAATCGTTGAACCATATAGTCTTTGAACAATTTATGGAATGTAGTTTGCTTTAGTTATTGGTTGTGTTGATTTGGTTGCGGAAAATCTGAAAAACAGGGTCGGAAAACCTGGGCAAACGCACCGAAACAGCCTGCCATTTTTGCAGCAAATGTCACTTTTAGTGACAACATATTGTCGCAACTTGTTGTCGCTAAAAGTGATATCAGTTTTTTTTCCAGCGACGACTTGTTGTCACTACAAAGTTGTCGCAAAACACTTGGTCAATGAAAGTCAAACTTCTAGTGACAAATATGTTGTCACTACAAAGTTGTCGCCAAAACATGGTCTATGAAAGTCAAAATTTGTTGTCACTAAAAAGCCGTCACAAAAAAAATGAGTCAATGAAAGTCAAAATTATAGTGACAACACGTTGTCACGACAAGTGTTGTAAAAAAAACATGAGTCAACAAGTCAAACTTTTGGTCAAACTTGTTGTCACAATAGGTCAAAACTGTTGTCGCAATAACTAGTAGCGAAGCGGTTATCGCGACAACGCTTTTTGTGGCAACAATTTGTCACGAATATGCTTTTTGCGACAACTTTGCTACTTTTCGTGACAACATTCCGTTGTCGCGAAAAGCCCTGAATGGTGTAGTGATATATAATGGAAGCGGCGTGTAACAAATGAGGTTGAGGATAATGGCTTACCCTCCATTGTGTGTACATTATTATGTATTGAAATAATATTTTATTAAAAGATCTTATAACGTTGTTTGTCAAATAAAACTTATATTTGAAATATCTTTTTTTTTTTCAAAAACTAAACATAACCTTTTTCTCATTCTCGTGTGCTAAACACGTTCTTAAAATCAAACGCTACACTAGTTTTAGCTTCCGCTATCTCTGTGTGCAGTCATATAAATCTCGTGTGCTAACACGTCCTTAAAATCAGCTTCCGCTATCTCCATGTATAGTTATATCCGCAATTCCAACACCGGTTACGTTTATTAAATATACCGAAATCTCGCAATATATGTAAATGGTGGATCTTTTAATTCAGGTAAAAACACAAGTACATAACTCTAAGGGTAAATTACACGGATCGTCCTTGAACTAGACCCCGTTTCCGCATTTGGTCCCTCATTTTGACTTTGTTGCGAACTTGGTCCCTTTTTTGCCAAACTATTACCAGTTTGGTCCCTTGAGCCCCATTATAGATAACCCTCGTTAGAATATCCAGTTAGCTGAGGTGGAATGGTTGGTTTATAAGTCATTTACTCGGTTTGTATTTTTTCTCTTTCCTTCTTAATTACAACTCTGAGTATCTCTCCCCCGAGTCCCTGACAACTTCCTTTCACTCTTTCCCGCTCACATCAACCCATCTAATCTCACATCTCTCATCCCTCAAGTTTCTCTGACTAAAATTTAAACAATGATTATCTTGTTCACAAATTTTTGTCAACAATGTTGTTAACAACATGGAAGATGAGGAAAAAAAGAGTAACTATAACAACCGAAGACTTGAAAATCGAATGCGATAAGGCATGTGGTAATGACTTGAAATCCTGTTTAATTGAGCTATAATTTGCTATGAACTTGTGTTAATTTTTGTTGATTTACTAAGTGATAAGTGTAATTTTATATATTTTTAAGGGGTCATTTAGCCTCTAAATACGTGCATATTTGATCATTTATTACCCTAAATCATGTCTATGTGAGTTTTAGGTATTTGGGAAGCAAATACTAGAAAAGGATGCATTTTAGGCTCGATTGGACAGGAAAACGAAGAAAACGACAACACCGGTAAAACTGTCACAAAATGGCATTAAGACGGCGTCACAACTACAACGTGACGTTGTCGCTTGAAGAAGTTATGACAACTCAGGCTCCTGAGATGGCCTCGAGATGACGGTGTCAAGAATAAGAATATGAAGGCTGACGGCATCACAATTCCTAAGTGACGCCCTCACAACTAAGCCGGTGCAATAACGAAACCCAAGATGACGCTCAAGCTGGTCTAACCACTGATGTATTACACCCGTAACCCGATGAGGTATTAATTTATAATAAAAGTAATGATATTAAATTATTTAGGATGTATTTTTAGGAAAATGATAAAGTTACAAATTGCATATAAGCAAGTGTCAACTAGTATAAAGATGTGTGGCTAAACTAGGAAGAATAAGACTTGAGGGGCAATTTTTGCTATTTGTACAAAGTTAACTAAATAAATATTTATTACTAGATAATTAAAGAATTCCAGAAAAAAAAATTAGAAGAGTGTGGTGTGTTGATGTCGCTCGAGGAGAAGAGAAGAGAGGGAAAAGAACAACTTTGAGTTCTTGTGCTATAGATCAAGAATTGAAGTAGGGAATCAAGCCCTAAAACCTCCCTAATCTATTAATCATCCCAAGTAAGTAATTTGTTAAATTGAAATTAGGGTTCATGAAATTGAATTGGGGAAAATTAATTAAAGATTGACAATTTATTGAATTAATGTTGATTTAGGTGCTAATTAGGGTTAATTCCCTTATATTAAAATTGAAGATAAAGCTTTGATATCCCAAGTAGTGAGCTAGAAAATTATTGAGGTAAGTATATTGACTAAACTTGTTAATGTTTCATAATTTCAATTTATATTGAATTATGATGTTCTATGATATAATGATCAAGGAAATTGTTAATGTTAAGTAGCTTAGATCCAATGCTAGAAAGTTTGTAATGTTAGCATAGTAATTATGCTTGATTAAGGTATGTTTAATGTTTGTGAACGTATTCCTTGATATGTTGTAGCTAGCAAAATTGTTAGTTATGACTTGTTAATGTTAAGTTTATGTCATATACTTACTAAGCGTTTTGCTTACGGATAAGTTTAATGATGTTTTGTAGGTTCGAGTGTTGAAGGCAAAGGTAAGGATAAGGCTTAGGCGTTATCCATGGTAGGAGATTAACTTTTTGAGGTGGTAAGTAGAAAACCTCGTTTCTTGGACCAAGTGTGACGAAAGTTGGAAGCCCCGAAAGTGTCGTTTTTCAATTTGGTATATCTTTTGTTTCATTTGGTCTTTTATGTGTTTGTAGTCTTTGAATTGTGTCCAAGTTGTGTCTTGTAAATGGTAGTGTAATGGGTCATGTCTTAGTAAATGGATGTTGATGGGGTAGTTAAGGGGTGTTTGGCATATAGTCAATTTCACCCATTTTGAAATGTTATGGGTTAAGATTATGTAAGAACGTTTTGTTATGCTTTGGTAATATCATGTCAAATTATATTAAGTATCGTTTTAGTGTGTAACGCAGAAAATTATGGGTATAAAAGTGTACGGGTCAAAATGGGTCATATGGTGTAATTTTCTCATTTTTGTAAATCATGTGTCCGAGTTTTGTAAATGTTGGAACTTAATGTTTTTATTTAATATATGATGTTTTAATAAATTCTGGAAATTTTGGTGTCTTTCCGAGTAATAGATGTCATTTTCCGGGAAAAAAAATGGGTCAAAAGTGCATAAAGAGATATGCAGAAAAAGGAGTGTTTGGGACAAGGTCATTTTTAACCCGTTTTGGGTCAAACGGGTCAAGAATGTTTGGAAAAACAAAGTATATGGATAAGTGTTTGTAAAGTGGTTAAAATAGTTGGAGAACTAGTGGAGAACTAGTTTGGAGAACTAATTTGGAGAACAAATTTGGAGAACTAATTTGGAGAACAAATTTGGAGAACTAATTTGGAAAAATCATATCTTTTTAACCGTAAGTCGTCACGGGTCCAGCCACCCGTCATTTCGAAGATAATTGAGTCTGGTTTCATTTAAAAATAGTCTCAAGGTCCAGATGCTTATAGATTTTTGTCAGAATGTAAAAGAGTGACAGTAGGTGTACTTTTGCGGAAAAAAAATAAAATAAAAAATAAATAATGTTTTTAGTCGTGTCTTATTTAAGGGGTGTTACAACTTGGTATCAGAGCCTTGGTCTAAGAGATTTAGGATGTCACATAAGGATTTCCTAGACTTAGACTATTTTAGGCGCGTTAGTATTAGTGTTTGTTGTTAGTGTATTGTTTCGATGGATTTCGGAGATACATATGTAGAGTATTTTCATGACTACGCTTGGCCACCGTAGTGATGAAAATATGATATATATGTATACTTGAAATCGTTGAGACTATACACCGCGACAAACTTTAGGTTAGATTAGCGTATAAGTATTTTGTATTAAACATGCTTCGTTTTTGAATGTCTTGATGTTGATAAATTAATTGTCATTTTTTTTCAGTAAGAAGAAAAGATGGTGAATGCGCATCATAAGGAAGTTTTGAAAGCTTCAACTTCCAAAAGAGCCGAGTCTTCGGCTAGTGATGCTGAACGTAGTGAAAGTAATGATGGGTCCTCTTCTAGTTCCGAGAGCCTCAATTTCAGAGGGTTCACGGAAGAAGAGACAAAAGAAATAAGTTCTTTAATTTCCAAAAAGGTAGGAAAGGCAGTTAAGAATGCAATGCCCTACTATATCAAAAGAAGATGTAGGACGCCAATATGTTGGGAAGAAGTTGGAAGGAGGGAATTGGCGAGTACAGATGTCGTGTTGGCAACAACTGAGAAGATTGAGATGATTCGGGAAAGACTTAAAGCGGCACAAGACAAGTGGAAAAGCTACGCTGACAATCGAAGAAGGCCAATCGAATTCGAAGTAGGTGACTTCGTTATGTTAAAAGTCTCCCCGTGGAAGGGCGTTTTTAGGTTCAAGAACAAAGGAAAACTTGGTCCAAGGTTTATAGGACCATTTAAGATATTAAAGCGTGTGGGAGAAGTAGCGTATGTCTTAGAACTACCCGAAGAAATGAATGGTATTCACAATACCTTTCATGTATCTTACTTGAGAAAGTGTCTAGCGGATGAGACTAGTGTGATCACGTTGGAAGATATTGAGATTGAACCAGAATTGCTTTCACAAAAGGATGAACCGGAAACGATATTGGGAAGAAAGGTGAGGCGACTTCACAACAAAGAAATACCGTTGGTGAAAGTACAATGGAAACATCGAAAGAGTACAAGTATTAGATGGGAACCAGAGGAGAAGATGAAGAATAAGTATCCACACTTATTTTAAGAGTAGATTTCGAGGACGAAATCCCGTTTAAGGAGGGGTGAATTATTACACCCGTAACCCGATGAGGTATTAATTTATAATAAAAGTAATGATATTAAATTATCTATGATGTTTTTATAGGAAAATGATAAAGTTACAAATTGCATATAAGCAAGTGTCAACTAGTATAAAGATGTGTGGCTAAACTAGAAAGAATAAGATTTGAGGGGCCATTTTTGCTATTTGTGCAAAGTTAACTAAATAAATATCTATTACTAGATAATTAAAGAATTCCAGAAAAAAAAATTAGAAGAGTGTGGTGTTTTGATGTCGCTCCAGGAGAAGAGAAGAGAGGGAAAAGAACAACTTTGAGTTCTTGTGCTATAGATCAAGAATTGAAGTAGGGAATCAAGCCCTAAAACCTCCCTAATCTATTAATCATCCCAAGTAAGTAATTTGTTAAATTAAAATTAGGGTTCATGAAATTGAATTGGGGAAAATTAATTAAAGATTGACAATTTATTGAATTAATGTTGATTTAGGTGCTAATTAGGATTAATTCCCTTATATTAAAATTGAAGATAAAGCTTTGATATCCCAAGTAGTGAGCTAGAGAATTATTGAGGTAAGTATATTGACTAAACTTGTTAATGTTTCATAAATTCAATTTATATTGAATTATGATGTTCTATGATATAATGATCAAGGAAATTGTTAATGTTAAGTAGCTTGGATCCAATGCTAGAAAGTTTGTAATGTTAGCATAGTAATTATGCTTGATTAAGGTATGTTTAATGTTTTTGAATGTATTCCTTGATATGTTGTAGCTAGCAAAATTTTTAGTTATGACTTGTTAATGTTAACTTTATGTCATATACTTACTAAGCGTTTTGCTTACGGATAAGTTTAATGATGTTTTGTAGGTTCGAGTGTTGAAGGCAAAGGTAAGGATAAGGCTTAGGCGTTATCCATGGTAGGAGATTAACTTTTTGAGGTGGTAAGTAGAAAACCTCGTTTCTTGGACCAAGTGTGACGAAAGTTGGAAGCCCCGAAAGTGTCGTTTTTCAATTTGGTATATCTTTTGTTTCATTTGGTCTTTTATGTGTTTGTAGTCTTTGAATTGTGTCCAAGTTGTGTCTTGTAAATGGGAGTGTAATGGGTCATGTCTTAGTAAATGGATGTTGATGGGGTAGTTAAGGGGTGTTTGGCATATAGTCAATTTCACCCATTTTGGAATGTTATGGGTTAAGATTATGTAAGAACGTTTTGTTATGCTTTGGTAATGTCATGTCAAGTTATATTGAGTATCGTTTTAGTGTGTAACGCAGAAAATTATGGGTATAAAAGTGTACGGGTCAAAATGGGTCATATGGTGTAATTCTCTCATTTTTGTAAATCATGTGTCCGAGTTTTGTAAATGTTGGAACTTAATGTTTTTATTTAATATATGATGTTTTAATAAATTCTGGAAATTTTGGTGTCTTTCCGAGTAATAGATGTCATTTTCCCGAAAAAAAAATGGGTCAAAAGTGCATAAAGAGATATGCAGAAAAAGGAGTGTTTGGGACAAGGTCATTTTTAACCCGTTTTGGGTCAAACGGGTCAAGAATGTTTGGAAAAACAAAGTATATGGATAAGTGTTTGTAAAGTGGTTAAAATAGTTGGAGAACTAGTGGAGAACTAGTTTGGAGAACTAATTTGGAGAACTAATTTGGAGAACAAATTTGGAGAACTAATTTGGAGAACAAATTTGGAGAACTAATTTGGAAAAATCATATCTTTTTAACCGTAAGTCGTCACGGGTCCAGCCACCCGTCATTTCGAAGATAATTGAGTCTAGTTTCATTTAAAAATAGTCTCAAGGTCCAGATGCTTATAGATTTTTGTCAGAATGTAAAAGAGTGACAGTAGGTGTACTTTTGCGGAAAAAAAAAAATAAAAAATAAATAATGTTTTTAGTCGTGTCTTATTTAAGGGGTGTTACAACTTGGTATCAGAGCCTTGGTCTAAGAGATTTAGGATGTCACATAAGGATTTCCTAGACTTAGACTATTTTAGGCGCGTTAGTATTAGTGTTTGTTGTTAGTGTATTGTTTCGATGGATTTCGGAGATACATATGTAGAGTATTTTCATGACTACGCTTGGCCACCGTAGTGATGAAAATATGATATATATGTATACTTGAAATCGTTGAGACTATACACCGCGACAAACTTTAGGTTAGATTAGCGTATAAGTATTTTGTATTAAACATGCTTCGTTTTTGAATGTCTTGATGTTGATAAATTAATTGTCATTTTTTTTCAGTAAGAAGAAAAGATGGTGAATGCGCATCATAAGGAAGTTTTGAAAGCTTCAACTTCCAAAAGAGCCGAGTCTTCGGCTAGTGATGCTGAACGTAGTGAAAGTAATGATGGGTCCTCTTCTAGTTCCGAGAGCCTCAATTTCAGAGGGTTCACGGAAGAAGAGACAAAAGAAATAAGTTCTTTAATTTCCAAAAAGGTAGGAAAGGCAGTTAAGAATGCAATGCCCTACTATATCAAAAGAAGATGTAGGACGCCAATATGTTGGGAAGAAGTTGGAAGGAGGGAATTGGCGAGTACAGATGTCGTGTTGGCAACAACTGAGAAGATTGAGATGATTCGGGAAAGACTTAAAGCGGCACAAGACAAGTGGAAAAGCTACGCTGACAATCGAAGAAGGCCAATCGAATTCGAAGTAGGTGACTTCGTTATGTTAAAAGTCTCCCCGTGGAAGGGCGTTTTTAGGTTCAAGAACAAAGGAAAACTTGGTCCAAGGTTTATAGGACCATTTAAGATATTAAAGCGTGTGGGAGAAGTAGCGTATGTCTTAGAACTACCCGAAGAAATGAATGGTATTCACAATACCTTTCATGTATCTTACTTGAGAAAGTGTCTAGCGGATGAGACTAGTGTGATCACGTTGGAAGATATTGAGATTGAACCAGAATTGCTTTCACAAAAGGATGAACCGGAAACGATATTGGGAAGAAAGGTGAGGCGACTTCACAACAAAGAAATACCGTTGGTGAAAGTACAATGGAAACATCGAAAGAGTACAAGTATTAGATGGGAACCAGAGGAGAAGATGAAGAATAAGTATCCACACTTATTTTAAGAGTAGATTTCGAGGACGAAATCCCGTTTAAGGAGGGGTGAATTATTACACCCGTAACCCGATGAGGTATTAATTTATAATAAAAGTAATGATATTAAATTATCTATGATGTTTTTATAGGAAAATGATAAAGTTACAAATTGCATATAAGCAAGTGTCAACTAGTATAAAGATGTGTGGCTAAACTAGAAAGAATAAGATTTGAGGGGCCATTTTTGCTATTTGTGCAAAGTTAACTAAATAAATATCTATTACTAGATAATTAAAGAATTCCAGAAAAAAAAATTAGAAGAGTGTGGTGTTTTGATGTCGCTCCAGGAGAAGAGAAGAGAGGGAAAAGAACAACTTTGAGTTCTTGTGCTATAGATCAAGAATTGAAGTAGGGAATCAAGCCCTAAAACCTCCCTAATCTATTAATCATCCCAAGTAAGTAATTTGTTAAATTAAAATTAGGGTTCATGAAATTGAATTGGGGAAAATTAATTAAAGATTGACAATTTATTGAATTAATGTTGATTTAGGTGCTAATTAGGATTAATTCCCTTATATTAAAATTGAAGATAAAGCTTTGATATCCCAAGTAGTGAGCTAGAGAATTATTGAGGTAAGTATATTGACTAAACTTGTTAATGTTTCATAAATTCAATTTATATTGAATTATGATGTTCTATGATATAATGATCAAGGAAATTGTTAATGTTAAGTAGCTTGGATCCAATGCTAGAAAGTTTGTAATGTTAGCATAGTAATTATGCTTGATTAAGGTATGTTTAATGTTTTTGAATGTATTCCTTGATATGTTGTAGCTAGCAAAATTTTTAGTTATGACTTGTTAATGTTAACTTTATGTCATATACTTACTAAGCGTTTTGCTTACGGATAAGTTTAATGATGTTTTGTAGGTTCGAGTGTTGAAGGCAAAGGTAAGGATAAGGCTTAGGCGTTATCCATGGTAGGAGATTAACTTTTTGAGGTGGTAAGTAGAAAACCTCGTTTCTTGGACCAAGTGTGACGAAAGTTGGAAGCCCCGAAAGTGTCGTTTTTCAATTTGGTATATCTTTTGTTTCATTTGGTCTTTTATGTGTTTGTAGTCTTTGAATTGTGTCCAAGTTGTGTCTTGTAAATGGGAGTGTAATGGGTCATGTCTTAGTAAATGGATGTTGATGGGGTAGTTAAGGGGTGTTTGGCATATAGTCAATTTCACCCATTTTGGAATGTTATGGGTTAAGATTATGTAAGAACGTTTTGTTATGCTTTGGTAATGTCATGTCAAGTTATATTGAGTATCGTTTTAGTGTGTAACGCAGAAAATTATGGGTATAAAAGTGTACGGGTCAAAATGGGTCATATGGTGTAATTCTCTCATTTTTGTAAATCATGTGTCCGAGTTTTGTAAATGTTGGAACTTAATGTTTTTATTTAATATATGATGTTTTAATAAATTCTGGAAATTTTGGTGTCTTTCCGAGTAATAGATGTCATTTTCCCGAAAAAAAAATGGGTCAAAAGTGCATAAAGAGATATGCAGAAAAAGGAGTGTTTGGGACAAGGTCATTTTTAACCCGTTTTGGGTCAAACGGGTCAAGAATGTTTGGAAAAACAAAGTATATGGATAAGTGTTTGTAAAGTGGTTAAAATAGTTGGAGAACTAGTGGAGAACTAGTTTGGAGAACTAATTTGGAGAACTAATTTGGAGAACAAATTTGGAGAACTAATTTGGAGAACAAATTTGGAGAACTAATTTGGAAAAATCATATCTTTTTAACCGTAAGTCGTCACGGGTCCAGCCACCCGTCATTTCGAAGATAATTGAGTCTAGTTTCATTTAAAAATAGTCTCAAGGTCCAGATGCTTATAGATTTTTGTCAGAATGTAAAAGAGTGACAGTAGGTGTACTTTTGCGGAAAAAAAAAAATAAAAAATAAATAATGTTTTTAGTCGTGTCTTATTTAAGGGGTGTTACAACTTGGTATCAGAGCCTTGGTCTAAGAGATTTAGGATGTCACATAAGGATTTCCTAGACTTAGACTATTTTAGGCGCGTTAGTATTAGTGTTTGTTGTTAGTGTATTGTTTCGATGGATTTCGGAGATACATATGTAGAGTATTTTCATGACTACGCTTGGCCACCGTAGTGATGAAAATATGATATATATGTATACTTGAAATCGTTGAGACTATACACCGCGACAAACTTTAGGTTAGATTAGCGTATAAGTATTTTGTATTAAACATGCTTCGTTTTTGAATGTCTTGATGTTGATAAATTAATTGTCATTTTTTTTCAGTAAGAAGAAAAGATGGTGAATGCGCATCATAAGGAAGTTTTGAAAGCTTCAACTTCCAAAAGAGCCGAGTCTTCGGCTAGTGATGCTGAACGTAGTGAAAGTAATGATGGGTCCTCTTCTAGTTCCGAGAGCCTCAATTTCAGAGGGTTCACGGAAGAAGAGACAAAAGAAATAAGTTCTTTAATTTCCAAAAAGGTAGGAAAGGCAGTTAAGAATGCAATGCCCTACTATATCAAAAGAAGATGTAGGACGCCAATATGTTGGGAAGAAGTTGGAAGGAGGGAATTGGCGAGTACAGATGTCGTGTTGGCAACAACTGAGAAGATTGAGATGATTCGGGAAAGACTTAAAGCGGCACAAGACAAGTGGAAAAGCTACGCTGACAATCGAAGAAGGCCAATCGAATTCGAAGTAGGTGACTTCGTTATGTTAAAAGTCTCCCCGTGGAAGGGCGTTTTTAGGTTCAAGAACAAAGGAAAACTTGGTCCAAGGTTTATAGGACCATTTAAGATATTAAAGCGTGTGGGAGAAGTAGCGTATGTCTTAGAACTACCCGAAGAAATGAATGGTATTCACAATACCTTTCATGTATCTTACTTGAGAAAGTGTCTAGCGGATGAGACTAGTGTGATCACGTTGGAAGATATTGAGATTGAACCAGAATTGCTTTCACAAAAGGATGAACCGGAAACGATATTGGGAAGAAAGGTGAGGCGACTTCACAACAAAGAAATACCGTTGGTGAAAGTACAATGGAAACATCGAAAGAGTACAAGTATTAGATGGGAACCAGAGGAGAAGATGAAGAATAAGTATCCACACTTATTTTAAGAGTAGATTTCGAGGACGAAATCCCGTTTAAGGAGGGGTGAATTATTACACCCGTAACCCGATGAGGTATTAATTTATAATAAAAGTAATGATATTAAATTATCTATGATGTTTTTATAGGAAAATGATAAAGTTACAAATTGCATATAAGCAAGTGTCAACTAGTATAAAGATGTGTGGCTAAACTAGAAAGAATAAGATTTGAGGGGCCATTTTTGCTATTTGTGCAAAGTTAACTAAATAAATATCTATTACTAGATAATTAAAGAATTCCAGAAAAAAAAATTAGAAGAGTGTGGTGTTTTGATGTCGCTCCAGGAGAAGAGAAGAGAGGGAAAAGAACAACTTTGAGTTCTTGTGCTATAGATCAAGAATTGAAGTAGGGAATCAAGCCCTAAAACCTCCCTAATCTATTAATCATCCCAAGTAAGTAATTTGTTAAATTAAAATTAGGGTTCATGAAATTGAATTGGGGAAAATTAATTAAAGATTGACAATTTATTGAATTAATGTTGATTTAGGTGCTAATTAGGATTAATTCCCTTATATTAAAATTGAAGATAAAGCTTTGATATCCCAAGTAGTGAGCTAGAGAATTATTGAGGTAAGTATATTGACTAAACTTGTTAATGTTTCATAAATTCAATTTATATTGAATTATGATGTTCTATGATATAATGATCAAGGAAATTGTTAATGTTAAGTAGCTTGGATCCAATGCTAGAAAGTTTGTAATGTTAGCATAGTAATTATGCTTGATTAAGGTATGTTTAATGTTTTTGAATGTATTCCTTGATATGTTGTAGCTAGCAAAATTTTTAGTTATGACTTGTTAATGTTAACTTTATGTCATATACTTACTAAGCGTTTTGCTTACGGATAAGTTTAATGATGTTTTGTAGGTTCGAGTGTTGAAGGCAAAGGTAAGGATAAGGCTTAGGCGTTATCCATGGTAGGAGATTAACTTTTTGAGGTGGTAAGTAGAAAACCTCGTTTCTTGGACCAAGTGTGACGAAAGTTGGAAGCCCCGAAAGTGTCGTTTTTCAATTTGGTATATCTTTTGTTTCATTTGGTCTTTTATGTGTTTGTAGTCTTTGAATTGTGTCCAAGTTGTGTCTTGTAAATGGGAGTGTAATGGGTCATGTCTTAGTAAATGGATGTTGATGGGGTAGTTAAGGGGTGTTTGGCATATAGTCAATTTCACCCATTTTGGAATGTTATGGGTTAAGATTATGTAAGAACGTTTTGTTATGCTTTGGTAATGTCATGTCAAGTTATATTGAGTATCGTTTTAGTGTGTAACGCAGAAAATTATGGGTATAAAAGTGTACGGGTCAAAATGGGTCATATGGTGTAATTCTCTCATTTTTGTAAATCATGTGTCCGAGTTTTGTAAATGTTGGAACTTAATGTTTTTATTTAATATATGATGTTTTAATAAATTCTGGAAATTTTGGTGTCTTTCCGAGTAATAGATGTCATTTTCCCGAAAAAAAAATGGGTCAAAAGTGCATAAAGAGATATGCAGAAAAAGGAGTGTTTGGGACAAGGTCATTTTTAACCCGTTTTGGGTCAAACGGGTCAAGAATGTTTGGAAAAACAAAGTATATGGATAAGTGTTTGTAAAGTGGTTAAAATAGTTGGAGAACTAGTGGAGAACTAGTTTGGAGAACTAATTTGGAGAACTAATTTGGAGAACAAATTTGGAGAACTAATTTGGAGAACAAATTTGGAGAACTAATTTGGAAAAATCATATCTTTTTAACCGTAAGTCGTCACGGGTCCAGCCACCCGTCATTTCGAAGATAATTGAGTCTAGTTTCATTTAAAAATAGTCTCAAGGTCCAGATGCTTATAGATTTTTGTCAGAATGTAAAAGAGTGACAGTAGGTGTACTTTTGCGGAAAAAAAAAAATAAAAAATAAATAATGTTTTTAGTCGTGTCTTATTTAAGGGGTGTTACAACTTGGTATCAGAGCCTTGGTCTAAGAGATTTAGGATGTCACATAAGGATTTCCTAGACTTAGACTATTTTAGGCGCGTTAGTATTAGTGTTTGTTGTTAGTGTATTGTTTCGATGGATTTCGGAGATACATATGTAGAGTATTTTCATGACTACGCTTGGCCACCGTAGTGATGAAAATATGATATATATGTATACTTGAAATCGTTGAGACTATACACCGCGACAAACTTTAGGTTAGATTAGCGTATAAGTATTTTGTATTAAACATGCTTCGTTTTTGAATGTCTTGATGTTGATAAATTAATTGTCATTTTTTTTTCAGTAAGAAGAAAAGATGGTGAATGCGCATCATAAGGAAGTTTTGAAAGCTTCAACTTCCAAAAGAGCCGAGTCTTCGGCTAGTGATGCTGAACGTAGTGAAAGTAATGATGGGTCCTCTTCTAGTTCCGAGAGCCTCAATTTCAGAGGGTTCACGGAAGAAGAGACAAAAGAAATAAGTTCTTTAATTTCCAAAAAGGTAGGAAAGGCAGTTAAGAATGCAATGCCCTACTATATCAAAAGAAGATGTAGGACGCCAATATGTTGGGAAGAAGTTGGAAGGAGGGAATTGGCGAGTACAGATGTCGTGTTGGCAACAACTGAGAAGATTGAGATGATTCGGGAAAGACTTAAAGCGGCACAAGACAAGTGGAAAAGCTACGCTGACAATCGAAGAAGGCCAATCGAATTCGAAGTAGGTGACTTCGTTATGTTAAAAGTCTCCCCGTGGAAGGGCGTTTTTAGGTTCAAGAACAAAGGAAAACTTGGTCCAAGGTTTATAGGACCATTTAAGATATTAAAGCGTGTGGGAGAAGTAGCGTATGTCTTAGAACTACCCGAAGAAATGAATGGTATTCACAATACCTTTCATGTATCTTACTTGAGAAAGTGTCTAGCGGATGAGACTAGTGTGATCACGTTGGAAGATATTGAGATTGAACCAGAATTGCTTTCACAAAAGGATGAACCGGAAACGATATTGGGAAGAAAGGTGAGGCGACTTCACAACAAAGAAATACCGTTGGTGAAAGTACAATGGAAACATCGAAAGAGTACAAGTATTAGATGGGAACCAGAGGAGAAGATGAAGAATAAGTATCCACACTTATTTTAAGAGTAGATTTCGAGGACGAAATCCCGTTTAAGGAGGGGTGAATTATTACACCCGTAACCCGATGAGGTATTAATTTATAATAAAAGTAATGATATTAAATTATCTATGATGTTTTTATAGGAAAATGATAAAGTTACAAATTGCATATAAGCAAGTGTCAACTAGTATAAAGATGTGTGGCTAAACTAGAAAGAATAAGATTTGAGGGGCCATTTTTGCTATTTGTGCAAAGTTAACTAAATAAATATCTATTACTAGATAATTAAAGAATTCCAGAAAAAAAAATTAGAAGAGTGTGGTGTTTTGATGTCGCTCCAGGAGAAGAGAAGAGAGGGAAAAGAACAACTTTGAGTTCTTGTGCTATAGATCAAGAATTGAAGTAGGGAATCAAGCCCTAAAACCTCCCTAATCTATTAATCATCCCAAGTAAGTAATTTGTTAAATTAAAATTAGGGTTCATGAAATTGAATTGGGGAAAATTAATTAAAGATTGACAATTTATTGAATTAATGTTGATTTAGGTGCTAATTAGGATTAATTCCCTTATATTAAAATTGAAGATAAAGCTTTGATATCCCAAGTAGTGAGCTAGAGAATTATTGAGGTAAGTATATTGACTAAACTTGTTAATGTTTCATAAATTCAATTTATATTGAATTATGATGTTCTATGATATAATGATCAAGGAAATTGTTAATGTTAAGTAGCTTGGATCCAATGCTAGAAAGTTTGTAATGTTAGCATAGTAATTATGCTTGATTAAGGTATGTTTAATGTTTTTGAATGTATTCCTTGATATGTTGTAGCTAGCAAAATTTTTAGTTATGACTTGTTAATGTTAACTTTATGTCATATACTTACTAAGCGTTTTGCTTACGGATAAGTTTAATGATGTTTTGTAGGTTCGAGTGTTGAAGGCAAAGGTAAGGATAAGGCTTAGGCGTTATCCATGGTAGGAGATTAACTTTTTGAGGTGGTAAGTAGAAAACCTCGTTTCTTGGACCAAGTGTGACGAAAGTTGGAAGCCCCGAAAGTGTCGTTTTTCAATTTGGTATATCTTTTGTTTCATTTGGTCTTTTATGTGTTTGTAGTCTTTGAATTGTGTCCAAGTTGTGTCTTGTAAATGGGAGTGTAATGGGTCATGTCTTAGTAAATGGATGTTGATGGGGTAGTTAAGGGGTGTTTGGCATATAGTCAATTTCACCCATTTTGGAATGTTATGGGTTAAGATTATGTAAGAACGTTTTGTTATGCTTTGGTAATGTCATGTCAAGTTATATTGAGTATCGTTTTAGTGTGTAACGCAGAAAATTATGGGTATAAAAGTGTACGGGTCAAAATGGGTCATATGGTGTAATTATCTCATTTTTGTAAATCATGTGTCCGAGTTTTGTAAATGTTGGAACTTAATGTTTTTATTTAATATATGATGTTTTAATAAATTCTGGAAATTTTGGTGTCTTTCCGAGTAATAGATGTCATTTTCCCGAAAAAAAAATGGGTCAAAAGTGCATAAAGAGATATGCAGAAAAAGGAGTGTTTGGGACAAGGTCATTTTTAACCCGTTTTGGGTCAAACGGGTCAAGAATGTTTGGAAAAACAAAGTATATGGATAAGTGTTTGTAAAGTGGTTAAAATAGTTGGAGAACTAGTGGAGAACTAGTTTGGAGAACTAATTTGGAGAACTAATTTGGAGAACAAATTTGGAGAACTAATTTGGAGAACAAATTTGGAGAACTAATTTGGAAAAATCATATCTTTTTAACCGTAAGTCGTCACGGGTCCAGCCACCCGTCATTTCGAAGATAATTGAGTCTAGTTTCATTTAAAAATAGTCTCAAGGTCCAGATGCTTATAGATTTTTGTCAGAATGTAAAAGAGTGACAGTAGGTGTACTTTTGCGGAAAAAAAAAATAAAAAAAAAAATAATGTTTTTAGTCGTGTCTTATTTAAGGGGTGTTACAACTTGGTATCAGAGCCTTGGTCTAAGAGATTTAGGATGTCACATAAGGATTTCCTAGACTTAGACTATTTTAGGCGCGTTAGTATTAGTGTTTGTTGTTAGTGTATTGTTTCGATGGATTTCGGAGATACATATGTAGAGTATTTTCATGACTACGCTTGGCCACCGTAGTGATGAAAATATGATATATATGTATACTTGAAATCGTTGAGACTATACACCGCGACAAACTTTAGGTTAGATTAGCGTATAAGTATTTTGTATTAAACATGCTTCGTTTTTGAATGTCTTGATGTTGATAAATTAATTGTCATTTTTTTTCAGTAAGAAGAAAAGATGGTGAATGCGCATCATAAGGAAGTTTTGAAAGCTTCAACTTCCAAAAGAGCCGAGTCTTCGGCTAGTGATGCTGAACGTAGTGAAAGTAATGATGGGTCCTCTTCTAGTTCCGAGAGCCTCAATTTCAGAGGGTTCACGGAAGAAGAGACAAAAGAAATAAGTTCTTTAATTTCCAAAAAGGTAGGAAAGGCAGTTAAGAATGCAATGCCCTACTATATCAAAAGAAGATGTAGGACGCCAATATGTTGGGAAGAAGTTGGAAGGAGGGAATTGGCGAGTACAGATGTCGTGTTGGCAACAACTGAGAAGATTGAGATGATTCGGGAAAGACTTAAAGCGGCACAAGACAAGTGGAAAAGCTACGCTGACAATCGAAGAAGGCCAATCGAATTCGAAGTAGGTGACTTCGTTATGTTAAAAGTCTCCCCGTGGAAGGGCGTTTTTAGGTTCAAGAACAAAGGAAAACTTGGTCCAAGGTTTATAGGACCATTTAAGATATTAAAGCGTGTGGGAGAAGTAGCGTATGTCTTAGAACTACCCGAAGAAATGAATGGTATTCACAATACCTTTCATGTATCTTACTTGAGAAAGTGTCTAGCGGATGAGACTAGTGTGATCACGTTGGAAGATATTGAGATTGAACCAGAATTGCTTTCACAAAAGGATGAACCGGAAACGATATTGGGAAGAAAGGTGAGGCGACTTCACAACAAAGAAATACCGTTGGTGAAAGTACAATGGAAACATCGAAAGAGTACAAGTATTAGATGGGAACCAGAGGAGAAGATGAAGAATAAGTATCCACACTTATTTTAAGAGTAGATTTCGAGGACGAAATCCCGTTTAAGGAGGGGTGAATTATTACACCCGTAACCCGATGAGGTATTAATTTATAATAAAAGTAATGATATTAAATTATCTATGATGTTTTTATAGGAAAATGATAAAGTTACAAATTGCATATAAGCAAGTGTCAACTAGTATAAAGATGTGTGGCTAAACTAGAAAGAATAAGATTTGAGGGGCCATTTTTGCTATTTGTGCAAAGTTAACTAAATAAATATCTATTACTAGATAATTAAAGAATTCCAGAAAAAAAAAATTAGAAGAGTGTGGTGTTTTGATGTCGCTCCAGGAGAAGAGAAGAGAGGGAAAAGAACAACTTTGAGTTCTTGTGCTATAGATCAAGAATTGAAGTAGGGAATCAAGCCCTAAAACCTCCCTAATCTATTAATCATCCCAAGTAAGTAATTTGTTAAATTAAAATTAGGGTTCATGAAATTGAATTGGGGAAAATTAATTAAAGATTGACAATTTATTGAATTAATGTTGATTTAGGTGCTAATTAGGATTAATTCCCTTATATTAAAATTGAAGATAAAGCTTTGATATCCCAAGTAGTGAGCTAGAGAATTATTGAGGTAAGTATATTGACTAAACTTGTTAATGTTTCATAAATTCAATTTATATTGAATTATGATGTTCTATGATATAATGATCAAGGAAATTGTTAATGTTAAGTAGCTTGGATCCAATGCTAGAAAGTTTGTAATGTTAGCATAGTAATTATGCTTGATTAAGGTATGTTTAATGTTTTTGAATGTATTCCTTGATATGTTGTAGCTAGCAAAATTTTTAGTTATGACTTGTTAATGTTAACTTTATGTCATATACTTACTAAGCGTTTTGCTTACGGATAAGTTTAATGATGTTTTGTAGGTTCGAGTGTTGAAGGCAAAGGTAAGGATAAGGCTTAGGCGTTATCCATGGTAGGAGATTAACTTTTTGAGGTGGTAAGTAGAAAACCTCGTTTCTTGGACCAAGTGTGACGAAAGTTGGAAGCCCCGAAAGTGTCGTTTTTCAATTTGGTATATCTTTTGTTTCATTTGGTCTTTTATGTGTTTGTAGTCTTTGAATTGTGTCCAAGTTGTGTCTTGTAAATGGGAGTGTAATGGGTCATGTCTTAGTAAATGGATGTTGATGGGGTAGTTAAGGGGTGTTTGGCATATAGTCAATTTCACCCATTTTGGAATGTTATGGGTTAAGATTATGTAAGAACGTTTTGTTATGCTTTGGTAATGTCATGTCAAGTTATATTGAGTATCGTTTTAGTGTGTAACGCAGAAAATTATGGGTATAAAAGTGTACGGGTCAAAATGGGTCATATGGTGTAATTCTCTCATTTTTGTAAATCATGTGTCCGAGTTTTGTAAATGTTGGAACTTAATGTTTTTATTTAATATATGATGTTTTAATAAATTCTGGAAATTTTGGTGTCTTTCCGAGTAATAGATGTCATTTTCCCGAAAAAAAAAATGGGTCAAAAGTGCATAAAGAGATATGCAGAAAAAGGGGTGTTTGGGACAAGGTCATTTTTAACCCGTTTTGGGTCAAACGGGTCAAGAATGTTTGGAAAAACAAAGTATATGGATAAGTGTTTGTAAAGTGGTTAAAATAGTTGGAGAACTAGTGGAGAACTAGTGGAGAACTAGTTTGGAGAACTAATTTGGAGAACTAATTTGGAAAAATCATATCTTTTTAACCGTAAGTCGTCACGGGTCGAGCCACCCGTCATTTCGAAGATAATTGAGTCTAGTTTCATTTAAAAATAGTCTCAAGGTCCAGATGTTTATAGATTTTTGTCAGAATGTAAAAGAGTGACAGTGGGTCAGATTTCAGGTGTACTTTTGCGGGGGAAAAAAAATTAACGTTTTTAGTCGTGTCTTATTCAAGGGGTGTTACATGATGTAAATGTGTCTCGCAAATGGTTCATCTATTGAAAGTCGATCAATTCAAAAGTGCGGACTCTTCCCTCAATGTGCAGATTTACCTTAAAACATATGAGCACATGTAGAGGCGGAGTATTTCTAAAAGAACAAAACTCTCAAAGTTTCAACAAAACATGTTTCGCACTAATAAGCACTTTGAGAGATTTTCTATAAAAAGGTTTTATGGCAATACGGTCAATGTTGAACCAACCTAGGATAATCATGGAGTTATAAGGTAATTAAGGTTAGGTTTAATGTCCTATGATCCGCCAGAGCCGGAGGGATCTACCCAGGGACAATTCCAAATAGATAGATTTTAAGTCCTTATGTATGATTGAAAAAGGAGTAAAGTGAGGAAAGGAAAAAAGGGGTTGAAGAATGAAAAGAGAAAGTTATGAAAGGGTGAAAAGAAATGAGCCCTCCATATACTTAGGACATAAACTGGGTCAATACATCTGCTACTAGTTATCACTAAGATAATTATGGTATTGAAGACAAGACGTCATGGACCCAGTGATGCACTGCACCACCCCTTCTAGCCACTCAAGTTCCTCTTAAAAGGATATTGTTTCATTTCTCACGGAGAACCTTGTGTAATCTACCGACCTCTCATTCAGAGATGTGTTGGTATTGAAATAGAAGGCACTCTGCTCCAGCCTTCAACCACTGAAATGAAAATACACTTAATCGAGTTTAGAGTCACGAGATTCATCAAAAGATCTCTTAGGATACATTGTCCAATATCATACACTTGTGTTCGTCAAAAAGGAGACAAGTTGTATAAGCGTCTTTTGTAAGATCATGCCTTACATATCATGATGGTTACTTTGTTTCAAACGGTCTACATTCGTAAAGTGATACTTCGGTATACTTTAGTGGCTCACCTGTCTTGTTGGTATATTTCGGTACACCTTAGTAAGCCTTCTTGAGGGTATCCAATTCACGAACAACCTTTGTGAGGACTCGAGCAGTGTTTTCACACTATGATGTTAATACTCTCGAAACATCCAAACTTGTAAGTGCTGGAAATCGAGCTAAGGAGATTCCTTTCATGAATCAAATCCTGAAGACGTGAGTCGTTACTTGAATTTGTCCAATGTAATTATAACTATCCCTAAGGGATTCGAAAGGCTGATTTGCCCGACCAAGGTGAATGGAATCAAGACATTCATCAGTAAAACAATCGTAGTGATCTATTCTCTAAGAAAAGTCCACCGTGATCGATTGGTGTTTATAACTAACAATGAATATGTAGGTACTGATGATGTTCCCTTGGAGAAAAGGCGTTTACCACCATATACATCAACATCTTCAACTCTAATATTCATACTCAAATGATCAATCCTTAACGAGTTCAAGACAAAGATTATCAAGACAAAAAGACTCATCAAATTCAAAGTCAAGAACACGTCAGAGTCAAGAGAAAATCTGAGGAATATCATAAAAGTAAAAATCTGAATAGCATAATCTACATATAGTATGAGTATTTCGGAGAGCACAACAACATATCAAGTGAAGGTGTTGAAGGCAAGATGAAAGATCACAAGCATGAACGAAACAAAGAAGTCTATCAAGTCTATTACAAATAAGGTTTAAGATCATAATCAAGTGTTGAAGATCAAAGATCCAAGTTGAAAGACTCAAGATGCAAGTGCTAAAGATCAAAGATTCAAGACTCAAGACTCAAGAGACATCATTCATAAATGACCACCCCTTAAGGGGAGATTGTTAGCATTTATATTTTATATTAGAAGTGATGGTTATTTATTCATCTAAACCTTGTTACGTTGTAATACATAGATAATTAGTAAGTGGGTTTTGTGAATAGTTAATCTAACCGATTATATGAATTTGCTAGGCTAGTTTACTCTATCTTGTATAAGCCTAGGCCCAAACGAAGCCCAAAACCCACCAAGCCCATGTTGGGCGTTTACCTTTGTATGTATAGGACGGACTGTGAGTATGCGTTATTGTGTGTGAGATTAAAAAACATTTGCATTCATCACCAATTCACTCTCCCTTCTCTCTACTTTCTCTTTCTCCAACAAAACTTGTGCCTAATTTGTCACACATATTCAGGTTTTGGTCACTCTTTTTCAATGACAAAGTCCACGAACTGAACAATGTGACCATTTGTCACCTACGGTGGCGCGACCTTTGGTGACACACACCCAAAAAAACGTGTGTGACTATATCGTCACACATTTTTGGTGTGACGATTACCAGTTTTTGTACGAGTGATATATATATATATATATATATATATATATATATATATATATATATATATATATATAGATGTGGGATGGTGTGAATAATATTACAGTAGCTTTTTTTTTTGAAAAATTCAAAAAAATCTCTAAAAATTAAAAAAAGAAAGAAGACAACAAATAATTCGGTGAAAAAAAAATAAAAAAAGAATCATTTTCAGGGTTAAAATGTATTATGATACTATGGTTTTTTTAATATCACTGTAACTATCATACATTTTTTTTTTAATATCACCGTAAATTTTCTTTAATATCGCAATAAAAAAAACAATGAAATTAAGTTTTTTACTAATATCAAAGTAACTTTTTCAATAAAATTGTTAATATAACAAATCCTTTTTACATGTAAAACAATTTTTTTCATATCATAGTAACTATCATGTGTTTTTAATATCACAGTTTATTTTTATATGTAAAAAAACTTAATATCACGGTAGGTCTCATAATATCGTTAATATCATGGTAGGTCTCATAATCAAAAAAACAAAAAAGTGCTCAGAAAAATCTGAAAAAAAAAAAAAAAAAAACGCCTTTACATGTTCAATTGGTACTGTAAAGTTAGCGCAAATCTGGGTGGTCCAGATCTGTCCGTACGTCCGCATTAAAAATAAAATCCAAGATGAGATACGCTCACATAACACCAAGAGCCAGGAAAAATAAAAGTACTACATAAATACTTTTGAGCACCATTTTTTAAATTTGATGTGCGAGATCGAGTAATCATATTCCTCGAATGCAGAGGTCAATGGGACGATGTATAAACAAGCTATGTACGTTTAGAAAGTCTTTAGAGCATCCACGATGCTCCTATCTTTTAAAAGACTTGATGTATTTATGACAATAAATGCTAAAAGTGTTATGACTTGATGCATTTATTACAATAGTTGCAAGTAAAAAGCTTTTCCTTCAAATTTCCTTCAAACGCTTGGCTTGTGCAAAGTCTTTCTTGCAAGTCTTTAAAAAAGTCCTTCAATGCAATGCTAAAAAGCTTTTGAAAAGCTTTTTCAAATAGTAAAAAGATTTTACTCAAATGGCCCATTGCAGATGCTCTTAGAATGGCTAGTCCCCACACGCTTCCAAAAAGTCATTAAGGCTGCCCCAGTAAGGAGGGTCAATCCCTCCTATTTTCCCTGCCACGTCAGTTTTCTCTCTCCAGCGACCTTTAGACGATTGTGTACCCCAGTAAGGACGACCATTTAATTCTCTTTTTTCACAACGATTTAGACAATTAATTGGCTTGTTTCATTCGATCCTATACACGACCAAGTTGAGTTCAAAATCACCTTCGATCGAATTGGCTCAAAAGGACGATCGATTAAGAATCGATCACCTTAGTCGATCGTCATTCTCTTCCGCGTCCAGCCTAATTCCTCAATTAGTAAGTTACTAGACGGATATAAATTTTTTGTGGAGCAGTCAACACTTGGAATAAAGACCATGGAATAAATTTGAAAAGTCCCAAATTAGAAGTTCGAAGACTCTTCAAGTTTTTGCAATGAGTACTTATTTCATGTTCATCCATCTTGTAATATCTTTTGGTCCTCGAATTATTATGTGATATTATATAATTGTAAAACCAAATATATCGACCCAATTGAGGCAACTCATTCATAACAATAAATAGTGTCTCATTTCATTGTGGGCGAGATAAGTGAGCGCCCATAACCCTCAAATTTTAAAGACCCTAAATCATACTCGTTCAACAATTGCGCATGAAATACTTAATATATAGTAATGATAAAAAATCGAAATGATTTTTCTAAAGCAAATTGACCAACTTAAACTGATGTCAATCATAATGTTGCATCTCACTGCAACAAAATGTTACAAGTATCTGTTGACTATTGTCTTTCTGTACATACTGAGTCATTAAACTTGAAATAAAGTCTCAGATGCTGTAACTTATTGATGTAAACGACCATACAAAAGGGGTATTATGACCATTAGAGAAAAATTGGTTAACATATGAGCTGGTTATTGATTAACATAGTTTCTCATCGTGTCTCCAATATGTCAATACTGAAAGTAAAATCCGAAATGCAATCTGATGCTAAAAAGTAAGAGCACAAGTGGGGATATCCCTTTATGTTCCAATATGTAACCTTCATTGTTCAGACTTGCTTGCTGATTTTTGTAAGTGTAGACAAAACTTCATTCATGTCTGGCCGTTCGTCTGGATCCATTCTGGTGCAAGATAACGCCAACTTAAGAAGCTGTTCTGTTAGGCCTTGCTTCGTTGAGAAATTTGAAGCCAGATCAGAATCCACAATATCAATCAGCTCGTTCATTCCATTAGTAAGTGCACGATCTACAAGTTGTGGCAAGGTGATCTGGACCCCTTCGACTTCTGTGAGTCCTGTTGGCCTTTTTCTAGTGAGTAATTCCATCACTATTATTCCGAAGCTAAACACGTCAATTTTAGTTGTCTTTTTTCTCATATATGCAAACTCTGGTGGAAAACGGAAAATGCATTAGTTTGACATACTGGGTCAAATGTGATACAACTCAAAATCAAAATTGATATACATCTCGTATAAAACTAAACCTAAAATCTGTTATTGTATTTCAAATTTACAAAGTTTAGTCTGCTTATCAAAATTTTCTTAGTAAGATAAAATACAATGCATCAGCTAATGAAGTTCAAATTTTGTCATGTTGACCTTAAAAGTCAAACCATCAAAACTTTTTTTTTTTTTTTAGTCTAATTGCATAATAAAAAGGTTCAAATTTTGTCAAGAAAATAAACCACAGTTACAACATTATCAAAATAAGTTATACCTGGTGCCAAATAGCCAATGGTGCCTTCAAATGTCGATGCAGTAGAGACACTGCTTCCATCCTGCTCGTGAACTCCAAGAAGCCGAGCCGTCCCAAAATCACTAACATGAGCATCCCACTTTCCATCCAAAAGTATATTAGAAGGCTTTAGATCACAGTGAACAATTGGGAAATCGTATCCTGAATGCAAGTAAACCAATCCTCTTGAAACCGAAACCAAAACCTCAATTCTCTCAGCCAGATCCCATCTCGACCTATCAACCCCAGAATCATGTATAACTCTATCCAAATTACCATTTTCCATATATTCAAGAACCAACGCCTTCAGTCTCCCACTCTCCCACGCGTAACCAAGTACCTTCACCAAATTCCTATGCCTCAGTTTCGCTAATATCTTCATCTCCCTATCAATGCTCTTATCAGATTCAGCTGAGAACTGTCTGAAATTCAGATTCTTCACTGCTATCATCGTCCCATCTTGTAGTTTACCCTTGTACACTGTGCTTAAATTGCTTGTACCAAGAATATTTTCTTCACTAAACCCCTCAGTAGCATCTTCTAGCTCTTTTCTATCAAATAGTTTCAGACCGGACCCTGGGGAGTACTCTGATTCGAGGCTGTTATTTTTCTTGATGTTATGCTTTCTAGCACGACGATAGCATAACACCGCTATAAACAATACTAGAATTACAGCTAATGAACCAAGTATAGCAAAAATCAAGACCATCTTTCTTGATAGATGATGTGAACGGTTTTTTTTACGTGTGGCTGTGCATGATTCAGTGTCATTTTTATAACACAAAGATTGGTTTCCTAGTAATCCAACGCAGGTGGTGTTTCTAAAAATACCTGTATCTGGTACACATCCTTCGAGCTGATTGAAGGAAAAGTTGAGGTGTTCCAACGTCAACATCTTGCCAAAACCTTCGGGAATAATACCTGTGAGTTTGTTCTGCGAAAGATCTAGACTCTGTAGGTTTCTACAGCTTTGGATCGCTACAGGAATATTACCCGACAAATTATTGTTTGAGATGTCAATAACTTGTACCATCTCGAGCTTTCCTAGCTCACTCGGGATCTTTCCTGTAAATAAATTGCTTGAGAGATTGAGATATACCTGAAGATTCTTCATACTTGCAATCAAGGACCCTGAAATCGTGCCTGTGAGAAGATTATGTGACAGGTCTATGGAAATTAACCTTTTAAGTTCTGCCATACTATCTGGAATCGAACCATTAAACCTGTTTCCACTTAAATCCAACACAGAAAGCATTTCAAGCTTTGAAAATGAGTCAGATATCGGGCCAACAAACTTATTGTTCATCAAGTAGAGTTCGGTAAGCTCTTTTAGCTCGAAAATTTCCTCAGGAATCCGTCCTTCAAGATCATTATTCCCGAGCAAAAGACTCTGAAGTACTGGAATGTTTGCTATTTCAATAGGAATAGTACCCGAAAAACGGTTTTTACCCAGATATAACATATACAAACTAGTTAAGTTTCCGATTTCCCCCGGGATGGACCCGAAGAATGAGTTACCATGCATGAATTCGAAGTCTCTGGAGATTCGAAAGCCTTCCTATGCTCGGTTTCAACAAACCTGTGAAATTATTATGTTCTAGATGAAAAATCTTGAGACTAGAACAATTGAAAATGTCGTCGGGGATTTCTCCTGACAGTTGGTTCTCTCCAATACTTAAGAAAGTTAGATTCGACTGTTGGTCCCTAACGTGTGATTTGTGTGAGTCGATATGAAATATGCAAACAATAACAATATGAACTTTGAATAACTAATCGTCTAACTTCTGTAATACATCGTATTTATACTAAACGAAAGGGCATTTCCCAAACGTTGCAACGGTTCAGAGGATAACCGTTTTTGGCGGTTACAACCGTTTTCTATAACTAACTTCTATAACTACTTGGCTGTTAATTAACTGCTCTCAACCGCTATTCGGTTGTAGAGTTTCTGTTGAGCAAGTTTGGTCCTTCGAGTTAGAAGCAATGGCGAAATTATTAGTTTACAATCTCCTCCTTAATCTTGATCGTTGCTTCGTCCTATGTTTTGAACTCCGAGCATTTGTCGCATAGTCACGAACTTGAGTCTTGGTAAAGCTTTCGTTAAGATGTCTGCTCTTTGTAGTTCTCCACTTACGTGTTCTATTTTGATATGACCATTCTCTACGCATTCACGAATGAAATGATAGCGAATGTCTATGTGCTTGCTCCTTCCATGAAAAACTGGGTTCTTTACGAGTTGTATAGCTGATATATTGTCAACTCTAAGCGTCACTACAAGAAAAGTGGCTTTTTAGGACCCCCATAAGCGTCATAAAATGGTACTTTTTAGGACCTTTCATTTAATAGGACCAAGGATGAAAGCGTTTCATGTAAGGCGGTTGTAATAGGTCCAAAGCGTCCTAACCCTTATGAAACCAATTTTATGGTCATATTATATGTCTATGAACAACACAAATAGCGTCCTAATAAAACCATATTATGACACTTTTACAATGTTTTAACATGTGATTACCTACTTTTAATCTTTTGAGACACATAAAAACGTCCTTAAAAGTATTGTTAGGACGCTTATGATGTAACATCATAGCTATTTTAGCAACCAAGAAAAGGGTACTAATAACTCAAATAAGATTATGATACCAATTTTATGGTCGCATTTTAGGTCTATAAACAACACAAATGACGTCCTAATAAAAACATATTAGGACACTTTTACAATGTTGTAAAACGTTGTTACCTAATTTTAATCTTTTGATACACATACAAGCGTACTTAAAAGATAATTGTTAGGACGCTTATCATATAACATTATAGCTATTTTAGCACCAAGAAAAGGGTTCTAATATCTCAAGGAAGATTATGAAACCAATTTTTTGGTCGTATAAAATGTCTATTAACAACTTAAATAACGTCCTAATAACAACATATTAGGACACTTTTACAATGTTAAGTTAATTGTTAGGACGGTTAATAAGTTTAATAGGACAATTTCAAAGTCTGGACAAGTCATATGATAGGACGCTATTTTCACCATGCACACTCTATTATTACGATATGAATAAAACATCAACTAAATACTAAATGAATAAAACGAAATTGTATTTCAAATTACCAATTGTCATAAAAAATCACTAAACATAAATAAGGTAGACAGAATCTAACATAAAGTCTGTTAACATTAAACAATACATTAACGCAACAAGAAGCTTAGTCCGTGGTCATCATGCATCATCTCTCTCAATCCTCACGGACCACCTACAAATAAACACCCATGTATAAGCATTAAGCTCCATGTTAGTAAAATTATTGGTATCACAAGATTAACAAAGACATACCGAGATAAAGGGACAAAGCTATGCTATGGTTGCACCAACACAGTCTTCAATTGTGGCAAATAACCCATAGGGTCTCACCAACACTTCATCTCTTTTTGTTGGTACTTGAACGTTTACCTCACACTATCCTCGTCCAATCTCTGTACCACCAACTATATCATTTGGGTTCAAGCTCCTCACCCATCCTTTTGCTACAGTCTCGGTTGAGTTTAGAATGCTTTTAAGGACAACTTCATCCCCGACCTAGATTTCAGTTTTCAACAAACATTTATCAATTTATAGTCAAGACACATGTATTAGGTTAAACAGATGTAATACTGCAGGTATGGAGGCTGGGGTATACAAAGGAGGTCAAAAATTGATCAGTGTAATAATGCAGGTGTGGAGGCTAGTGTATACTAAATAAGTTACAAATAAGCTACAATAAGCTAAATAAGCTGTAACTACATGAGTTGTAACTAGATTAAGCTAAAAACTACCAGATAAGCTAAAGGAATAAGCTATAGACCAGAATAAACACTTAGTCATGTGGAAAGGGGGTCGGGAGATTATGTCATGGGTATTTTTAAGCAACTAAACTAGTAACAAGATAGAGACGTACCGGTCTTCATGCTCCTCAAGTGCGTGTCGAACTAACCTAAAAACATAGTGTTTACAAAAGAAAAAACTTACAGTCTGTGGTAAAACCATCCCATAAAGCCATAAACTCAGTCTTCATATTGGTCATAGCTTCATGGTCAGAAGTTCGGCGCTGACCAAGAAAACAATCGACCTCGTCAATAAATATTATGGCAGGCTGGAGTTTGTATGCCAAACTAAATACAGCAGAAACTGCAGAAAACAATCGTTATGACTAGTGAACACTTCGTAATAAGACAGAAAAAAGTGCAGGATACAGCAACAATGTCTTGTGCATTACTAGAAGTTAACAAGCTGCAATCAAATAGAATTCTTAAAACCTAGGGACAAAGTAATGGCTACACAAGCCGTAGACGGTTGTTAGCTAGGAGTGGCAATTTTGACACATTTTTAGTTAAACTGATAAATCTCTGATATATGCTATCCATAACGGGTCAATAGAGTAATACCGAAACGCTTTACCTAAAACAATCAAACAAGTCGATAGTCACCCAAAGGGTGTTCAAATGCACAAAACCACCTACATCGGTCCATTCGATAATTAATGCATTTCAACTTTAGCTATCTGTAAAATTAAAAAACATGGTTACTGGTCAAACCAACCATTTTTAACAGTACTAAAAATAGCTGCTCTGAACTGAACATGTTTGAAAGATCGTCTCAGATCAACACAGGCCTACCTTCATCAGAAAAGAAGCTTATTGGAGACCAAAGAAGCTTGAACAGAATGACCAGGGGCCAAATTATTTTTTACAAGGGTATTCTGAATATTGAGATTCATTTTCAAAACTGGTATTGCATTGGGCCAGAAGTTCTGTTGGATTCTCACCAGCCAACCACTCCATAGTTAGGACCCTCTTTTATGTCAGATGGTGGAACACTTCTGGAACATGAATAGAAGGAAAGGGAGAATGAGCTTCCTGTAGAAAAGATGCACAAGTTACATTGAGAATCCAGTCCAGTCCATTCCATTGTTTATAAAGTTTTGCCACCAGATCAAGCCGTAGGGTGCGACACGACAATATAAGCAGTAATAAGGGATTTCGGTATCATGACATTACTATCCTGCTATCACATTACATTTCTTTTATGTGTATAATTACTATAAGTATAACTTGATATGCATCTAATGAATTTTTTCCCCCGAGTTCCTGGATGATAAAAGTATGGCATATTCAGGAAAGGAGAACTAGTCCTTGAATCGAGTTAACAACTGTCAATTTTACAACTTTTTTACCTGGATACAAATAACAAGATAAAGCACTGGATGGTTCTTAAATCTACATAAATGCTTTGTATATTTCCAGCTAGGCTGAAATGGTGTTTTGTTGAGACATGACAAAAATAGTGCAAGTTCAAGATCACCTCTTTCTACCAAAACCACTTCATATAATAGAAAGGTACCAAACAGTAAAGAATCAAATGCTAAAGAGTAGATATAGTATGGTATAGTTCTAAATTACCATAAATTCAACAGCATTTGCAGCCTCCAGAGTATAATCCAGCTCACCCACCAACCCTTTTCCAAGCTCATCAGCATAAAGAAGTAAGAAATTTCTAGTTCTCTCATTTTGACCTGTGTAATAAATTTATGAGTCCATCTCATAATTTCGGTGACTCGCCATTACCTACAAAAGTTAATTAACACATTTAAAAGATGTTATACATGCTTTCGCTTAAGATGACATAAAGTCCGATTAGTCCAATAAATATGAAACTTTAGGACCCAAAGTAATGGCTTGCAAGAAAAATACAAAAACTCATTCAGACATTACATCAAACACATTAACAAAAAATTAATACCTCTGTATAACCATCAGTAGCAGCACCTAATCGTTTCGTCTTAAAATGTAAATTCCCATCTTGCTTAAGTTGTTCTGCTTGAACTTTCACACCTTTCACCATTTACCTACAATTCATAATTCAAACTAAAAAATCCGAAAAAGGCTATCTATTAAAAATAAATGTTGTAAAAAAAGTGAACCAATGGAAGAAGAACAACCCTTCAAACAAAAAATTTATAAGCAATATTTTAAATATGCTATAAATAGATCGAAGAAACATTCAATTGACTTAAAACCCAAGAAATAGAATTAAGTTAATGATACACACACTGACCTTCTTCAATACGAGGGTGAGGTTGTCTAATGTCTGATGATACAATGGAGACGGTCATGTGAGAACGGGTATCACAGAGATTGTGGAAGCAGCGGTGGGAGTATTTTTATCAGAATAATGATAAGAGAACGCCTGACTTTTTTATGTAAGGGTTTTGTTCAATTGAAACTCAAAAGGGGGAAAATTGAAAAGTATCTCCCGCTAAGGAATCTCAAATTTTTTGGAGAGAACATATTATGAAGATGATGTGAGATCTGAGAAAAAGGATAAAGGATGGTGGTTGAGGGGCATTTTGATTTTGGGGAAAAATTTAGGCGGGCTTGTGAAAAGTTGAGTGGGAAATTATATTTTGGGCAAAAATAAGGGCGGGACGTGTAAAATATTACATACAAATTTAACACACGAAATATCTTAATCTTTGTTTATATTAGGGGCGGAAATGAGCCGAGCCGCTCGTGAAAAGCTCAGGATCATATCAGTAAAAAGCTTGAATGAGCCGAGCTTAAACGAGCGCGAGCTCGAGCCTAAGTTGCAGCTCATCTAACAATCGGGCTCGAGCCTGAGTTTTACATACAAAATTTGATTGGACTTCCGAGCCTAAATGACACTATGATATTTTACATATTAAACGTATATAAAATGTTATGCATTTGTATTATAGGTGAACTTATTAACAAGCTTATTAACGAGCTCAAAATAGATATATTACGAGCCAAGCTCGAGCCAAACTTTAATTTTTTATTTTTGAATCGCATAAACGAGCCGAGCTCGAGCCAACTAAAGTTCGTTCGAGCTAATTCTTATCGAGCTTTGAGGTCAAGCTTAAGCCTATCAAATGCACTCGAAATATTTAATGAGTTGAGCTCAACCTTATATAAGTTCGACTCGAGTTATTGTTGAATTTTCGAGCTTGTAAGTGATATATACTAAGTGTAAATACTTATTCATGAATGTATCGAGCTTTTCAAGCTGAAGTCGAATCGAATTCGATTCTTAGGTTATATTTGAATTTTAATTTGTGTAAGATAACACATTTTTACAAATAAATCGAGCTTTTTGAGTCAAGCTCAAGCCGAGTTCAAACTTTCTCGATCTCGGATAACATGATCGGGAGGTCCCTGGATACTTGCTTCTTAGTGTATGTGACAAACGGTATACACCTACCAAGCCGGTGCAACCCATGCATGACCGCCTTTAATAACTTCAAATATAATTCATATAACCTCCGAACTATAACTATACACCTACCAAGCCGGTGCAACCCATGCACGACCGGTGATAATGGCTAATTCACATGGGTCATGGGTCATGTGCATTAGGTTATCACTAGTCACATTCATTAATGGGTATTTGACATCATATGGGTCATATGCATTGGGTTCTAGTTGCTTAGAGTGTCATGTTACGACACATCCATGACTACTGACAATGGGTAATGGGTCATGTTCATTGGGTTATAGTGGCTCTATTGTCATGTTATCGACCAATACATGACTGGTGATCGACAGTGGGTAATTAACATGGGTCATAGGTCATGTGCATTGGGTTTTGTAAACTAAGACAAATACTATACAACATTTTTATACGTTTTCATCCGTTTGTAACGTTTTTCGTCCCTTTTGACCGTTTTCAATCGATTTTGACCGATTTCGCTTGTTTCCGACCGATTTTGACAATTTTCGACGGACTTAGACCGTTTTAGACCGACTACGACCATGTTCGACCGATTTCTACCTTTCTATGTACTCGAAATGCTTGTGATCAAACTTATCACTCTTATTCTTCAACTAAACTTCAATTTACCTTTGTCAATAGATTATGCAAGCATAAAAACCCAAATTATATAGATAAACCATTCAATTAGACCAACCATCAAATGTTTGGTTCATGTTTTATGTCATTTAAAAAGTGTCATGTAAGCAAATAACGACTTAAGTCAGATTAATTTTTATATTTTCACATATTTTTGGATAGCTACGTAACATAAATATCGTGTTTTTAAAAATCCAGTTATGTTGATATAATCTTTATAAGTTCAGTGAACCTATTAGGGCTGATCATCGGGCGAAAACCGGACAGGACTGAGAACCGAATCCGGCAAAAAACCTAGACCGAGACCGAGACCGAATGTGGTCGGTCCGGTCCGGTCCAACAAGGTTAAATTTTCGGTTTGTGGTCCGGACCGGACCGGACCGAGACCGAATTTGCCAAAAATGGTAGACCGAGACCGGACCGAGGGTCATTCGGTCCGGTCGGTTTTGTTGGTCGGTCCGGTCCATCCGGCCCGTTTGCTCACCCCTAGAACCTATAATGTCAAGTTTTATAAGTTTAGCATCTCAATAAATAAATTAAAAGCTGGTTACCTTAAATGTAATTTTTTTTTTAAAGTTAATAACATATTTTTATATTAACATTTTTCTTTATAATTATCAAAATTACGGGAATTGAGCGCTATCTAAAAATTCCAAACTCCTTCTTTGGCGGTCATCTATTATAATCTAAAATAATTGCCGCACATCTTTTAGATATCCCCAAATTCTCTGAAATATTTGCGTCCAATCGGCATTACTAACTCCCAAGTTGAGTTTTACTTGTTACTAGATTCACAAAGGTAAACCGGATTCTTTTACTTTTTTCTAAAGGTATTTTACGTGATTTTTTGGATTAGGGTTGGTATATGGTGTTACCGCTATAATTATGTTTTTCGACAGGGTTTTGGAATTGATAGCATATAGTTCGTGATACACAATTCATTAAAGGAACACTGACGGTACGTGCAATGAAGTGTTTGGATGCGTGTCTACAGTGATTAATATATATGGCTGGCAGTCGTGGTTACCGGTTTCGAGAATTTGTTAAAAGTAATTTGGATCATGGTTCTATATCTTTTGATATGTTAGTGTCAACATATTGAGATTAGGAAGCATGTTAATATTTATTGTCAACAAATAAGCGTACTATAAAGGTTAATGTTAAAAGACACAGTTGTCAAGGGTCCTGTTAATTTTTGTTCAAATAAAACTTTTGCAATTAAGCGTTCTATAAAACTGAATAAGCGTTATAAAAAGCGGATGTTTTACGACTCTAAAAAGATGTGCCATATTGTGGTGTATCATAAACAAACCATTATGAATAAGCGTTATATAAAGGTTAACATTATAAGACGCTATTGTCAAGGGTCCAATTCACTTTTCTTATAAAAAAAACGTTCGCGAATAAGTGTTCCATAAAACAGATGTTTTATGACTCAAATATCAAGTGTCTTATGATGGTGTATCAATCTATGGGACCCAAGTGTCAACTGTCATATTAAGTTATGTTTTAATAATACGTTTGCGAATAAGCGTTTTAAATAATTAATGTTTTATGACTTATATATCAAGTGTCCTATTATGGTGTATTGTAATAAAACCATAATTAATATGCATCCTTTAAGGGTCCTATTAAGTTTTGTTATAATAAAACTTTTGCAAATAATCGTTTTAAAAAAATGATGTTATAAAACCGTTGTACATAAGCGTCATATAAAGGTTAACGTTATAATACCCACGTGTCAAAGGTCCTATTAAATTTTGCTATAATAAAACTTTTTGTGAATAAGCGTTTTAACTAACTGATGTCTTATGACTCAAAACTCAAGTGTCCTATTATGGTTTATTATAATACAACCATAATGAATAAACGTCTTATAAAGGTAATTTATTAGGATCCATATTTTAAGTGTCATATTAAGTTATATGATAATAGGGCCCCAAATCATCGACCATCCTATTATATACCTTTTTAGGACATCGCCTAAGTAGAAAATATTTAAAAAGGACCCTAAACGCTCATATGTCCTATTAAACAGTTTTTTAGGACTCCATTATCATACCGTCCCACACAAAGGGTCCTAAAAAGCCACTTTTGTTGTAGTGCGTTATCTTCTTTTCTTCTGATCCAGTTAATTCACTGAGTAATCGTTTTAGCCATAAGGCTTGACATGATGCTGCTATAGCTGCCATGAATTCTGATTCACATGATGAGAGTGCTACTATCGGTTGCTTCTGAGTACACCAAGTAATAGGTGACTCTCCAAAGTAAAATACTATTCCAGTAGTTCCTTTTCCTTGATCTGTATTGATTCCATAACTACTGTCACTGTATCCTGTAATCTTGCAGCCTCCTTATTTCTTGTATATTATTCCATGGTCTTTCGTTCCTTTGATGTATCAGATTACTTGTTTCACTGCCTTCAGGTGATGATCCTTCGGGTCTTGCATAAATCTGCTGAGTAGTCCGATTGAGTAACTAAGATCTGGTCTTGTATGTAGTAAGTATCTGAGACTTCCAATTAGGCTTCGGTAATAAGTTGCGTCAACTGGGTTTCCATCTTCCGCCTTGACCAACTTAGTGCCGGGATCCATAGGTTTCTTCGTATCATTACTATCCGTCATGCTTGTCTCTTTTAAGATCTTGTTAATGTATCCAGTTTGCTTGATCGTAATCTCTCCTCCTGTCTGTGTAACTTCTACCCCAAGGTAATATGCTAGCAAACCTAAGTCGCTCATTTCGAATTTATCTTCCATCTGGGACTTGAACAAGTCTACTTTCTTCTTTGGAGTGCCCGTGATTATCAAATCATCTACATATACTCCAACGATAAGTGTAGAAGTCTTGCTTCTCTTTGTGTAGACTGCTTGTTCGATATTACATTTCTTAAAGTCTAAGGACTTCAAGGTTTGGTCAAGCTTCATGTTCCAAGCTCTAGGTGCTTGTCTTAAGCCATACAAAGCTTTAGTTAGCTTGTAGACTTTTCCTAGATTTCCTTGTTGTATGAAACCTTCAGGTTGTGTAACATAGACTTCTTCCTTCAATTCTCCATGTAAAAATGCTGATTTTACATCTAAGTGGTGTACTTGCCATCCATGATATGCTGCTAGTGCTAATATCAATCGAACTGTCTCTATCCTAGCAACTGGTGCAAACACTTAATCGAAGTCTATTCCTTGTTCTTGTACATAACCTTTTGCTACTAATCTAGCTTTATACTTTATGATCCTTCCTTGTGCATCTCTCTTGGTTTTATAAACCCACTTAAGTCCTATTGCCTTCTGATTTTCGGGCAATGTGGTGAGGGTCCATGTGTTATTTTTGTTAATTGAATCTAATTCAATTTCCATGGCCTCAATCCACTTCTCATCTTTTGATGCTTCCTTGTAATTACGGGGTTCTTCTTCTGTGAAAAATAAGCTAGGTGCTTCTACTTCACGTGCAATTTGGTAAATTTCCGTAATATCCTTTAAACCTTGTATAGGTCTATGATCATATCTCTGTTCTGAGCTTTCGAATGAACTTATAGTAGCTCTTTCTTCATCTTCTGAGTTAGGGTTGTAAGTGTATGATGGTGGTGTGATTGGTGAGGGTGGATCTGGTATAGGTTCTTGTTATTGATACGTGTTATCAGTGTTTTCTATGTTGACTGGTGTAGGATTATCATAGTCAACTCCATCTACTACAAAGCTAGTCCAAAACGTATCTTCTGTGTCTGTATCCTCTTCATTGTTGTTCCAATCCCACGGTTTCGTTTCCATAAACTTCACATCCCTGCTAACATGTTTCTTCTTTCCTACTGGATCATATAGCCTACATGCTTTTGATCCTTCTTCAACTCCTAAGTAAATCATTGGAATGCTTCTATCATCCTGCTTCTTCAAGTGAGGTATCGTTACCTTAGCATAAGATGTGCATCCGAATATTTTTAGGTATTCTAGGTTTGGTTTTCTGTTGTAGAGGGCTTCATATGGTGTTTTATCTACCAGGGCTTTCGTAGGTACCCTGTTGAGTATGTAAATGGCGTGCCTGACTGCTTCCGCCCAATAAGTTAAGGGTAACTTCATCGCTTTCATCATACTCCTAGTCGTTGATAATGTAACACCCCCAATTTCGTGATACGCAACGGAATTCAAACTGGGTGTTACTTCATGGCACAACAGTCATAACAATAGAAAATGTACTCTAATGGAGTCGTTTTAAAAAGGATTTATCATTTGATTTATATAAATATCAGAGTTTACAAAAATGAGGTCCCAGATGGTTCCAAGTTTACAAAATACATTAAATTGGTTTTCGAATGATAATAAAATGTATAGCCTTCTTCAGTATCCTTGCTCTTCCGTGCCAGCTTCCGACATTATGGACCTGAAATACATGCTTAAAACTGTCAACACAAAGGTTGAGTGAAATTCATAGAGTTTTAGAAATCAGTTGAACACATAATGTTTGTAGTGTGAGTTATAAATTCACACCAATGGTTTGAAAACCAAAAGAGATATTATTGCACTAAGCTCATGATACCGAAAACGTTAACAGATGTTATATAATAGTAATCGATGCCCTAATAGGTAATTTGCCAATAAACCTATGGATGTTCAAATAGAGTGCGTTTGTTTGCCTACCCGGTCAACACAAACGGGATTTGTCATTCCCGATAGATCTATCCACATTATTCGCGTTCACTCGCAAGTGATTAATGGTTCATGATAATAGAGACTTAAGATTGGCAATAGTGGTACTTAGTGCAAATAATACATTCAGATAAGCATACAGTTTGAAAGCAATGTGTTCGATTTAAAATAAAGCATATATCTCCCCCAAGAGTTTGTAAAACAATTAAGTAATAAAAGTGGGGCTATGAACTCACCTCAAAGTAAATGATAGAAAATGTATAATGAGAATGATGGATATGCCGTGAGAACTTCTACGAGCAACCTAAAATAGAATGTTGCGACTTAGGTTTGGAATAATGTTTAGGAAAACATAAACCATCCTATATACGTCTCTATGTTGATCATGATGTAGTACATGGTATTTGTGTATGTCATTTATAGAAATGGTCTAGTTGTGAAAACATGTTTAGTTTATAGATATCGTACTACCGTTCGGGCCATCATAATTCAGAGGTCATGCAGTAAACGTTCGAGGAGCTAGGACACTTTAAATCGTAAATCCAGCAACTCGTCGATACGTTTTACTCAAATGAAACCCCTCACATGAAGCTCCCTACTTTTGTAGCACTTAGTAGATACAACATATGTTTTGAGTGAAGATTTATAACATAAAGTTTATCATGTTTTTAATAAGTATCTAGTTTTTACAAGTTCTCGTCGTTTTCATAAATATGATCACCTTAGTTAACGGTCTTGGGTAAACAAGCCTTAAGGCTTTAGCCATGGCCTTGCCGTGACCTTGGTCTTGACTACCATGGTCTTGAGACTTAGCTTTGACATTATCCGTAGCCGTGGTCTTGGCTTATGGCCATTAGGCCTCTTGGTTTGCTTTTAGTTGTGACAAAAGTATAGTTATGAGACTATATTTACGGCAGTTTCTGTTTTTGAAAGATTATGGCCTATTTATGCGTTTTCAAGGTCCGAGCTTCTTTAATATTGAAGGAAAACAACTTTCGTGTTTTAACTTTTTGATGAAACGGACTAGAAGGGTCTCAAAAAAATTCGGAATTTAGGCAGAAAGCTATTTTGGCAGTTTCATATTTTAGTTTCGCTAATTTCTTTTTATCATAACTTTTGACTCGTGTGTCCGTTTCGGGTGATTCAAATTGCTACGTTTTTGTTTTAATATTATCTACAAGAATATGAAAAGTATCAGATCTATATGTGGTCGATTTTATGGAAACTTTGTACAAAAGTTTAGCATTTAAACACTTACTAACCCAAATTTAACATATAGGTTCTTATAACTTGTTTTAAAGATTTTTGTACATCATGATCCAACATATGAGCATATATAGCATAGATTTAAGAATATGAAACATGTAAATGATGTAGAGCAAGAGTGGTGGTTAGTTATTCTTACAACTTTTGGCTTTCAACTTAAGAAAGGAACATCAAAGATCAAGAGCTAGAACAAGAACTAGTAACCCTAGCTTCCAAATTCTTCAACCTCTTGATACTAAGTTGAGATGACTTGGGAAAGCACTTGAAGTCCTCTACTAGAACACTTCTTGTGTGGCTTGGAGATCACCAATGGAAGGAAGGAATTAGGACTTGGATCAATCAAAGCTTAACATGAACTTTGGAATTGATATGGAGCTTATGTTTCTTGAATAAAACTTGAAGTAAAAAGCAAATGAAGTGTGTTTTGTGTATGTTGATGGTATGAACGACCTAAGGAGAGGGGAGGGGTTTATATAAGGTCTTGAGGAGGTTAGGAAGGTGTTAGGAAGGTGTAAATGAGGAGGTGTAAGTTTAGGATATTTTTGGAAGCTTAGCTTAGAAGTTTACTTACATATGAATGTATCCTAAAGTCCAAGGCTTATCACTTAGGCACATGGCATGGTTAATCACCTATATACACGTTCATATCATAGTTAGGGTGACTAGGTACTTATTTTTGGTATTATCTTGTTTTACGGAGGTCGTTTAGTCCCTATAACCGCTAACAGTAAATCGTAAAATCATAAAACTTAAAAACGGGTATCGTAAAAATACGAAACTTGTAGGAATGATGAAACTTATCATTATACTCCATCTAAAAATATAAAATTGGTGATAAGTCTCATTGGGTGCAAAAATGCTGCTTAAAGCTGGAAATACGGGTCAAAAACGCGTAATTCGCAGTTTATCGGAAAAGAACGAAATTTTAGGGAAACGACCGTGAATTTATTTAGAGTAGAATAAAATTAGTTTAAAAGTGATATGAGATGTCGAAATGTGGTTTTCGTCATACGCGGGATAACTTTACAGTTATTCGTGAAATTTAAAAGTTACGCGATTTAAGCAAAAATATAGAACGTACAAGGTTAATTCCTTTATGGTCAAAGGAGGAGGGAAATATGTTTGACTTTTCCAAAAAATGTAAAAGTGTCAAAAACATATTAGAAACACAGTGCAGGAATCGTTAAGCCTGGATATAAGTAGAATTGTTTAAAACGTAAGTTTAGTGTTGTTCTGCGCTAGGCTTATTTGGTAATATTAAAAATAATAAATATTAAAAATTCTCAAATTAATCATGAGTGATCTAAAAATTTATCTGATGCGAGTAAAATTGTCAGAGTTGATTTTCGTTATGCGCGTGATGTTTAAACGGTGGACAGTCCAAAACGAAACTTTAAAACGATGTTTACTTAATAACTTTTGCGAAAATGATCTAACGATGGTAGAATTCTCAGGTCATTACTAAAATAATTTATCTTAGGAGAATGTGAAATAAAAGTTTTACGGATGAATAGTGAAAGTGAATAGTTAATGTGAATAGTAAAAGTGAATAGTAAATTCTCTAAAATGAAAAGTAACCTAAAAATGCAGGTGGTTACAGATAATACTGTCCTATTTCTCCTCTCTACTACACCATTCTGCTGCGGTGAGTATGGTGCTATCAATTGTCTTTCTATTCCATTTTCCTTACAGTATTTGGTGAATTCATGTGATGTAAATTCACCTCCTCTATCCGTTCTTAGCATCTTAATTTTCAACTTCAACTTTGATTCAATCTGCTGTCTAAATTCCTTGAATGTGTTGAATGCTTGATCTTTCGAAGTTAGAAAGTAGGCCCACATGAAACGTGTGCAGTCATCTACTAATAAGAAGATGAGCTTCTTTCCAGAGTGTGTTGCTGGACTTATGGGTCCACAAAGATCTCCATATACTAAGTCCAACGGGTTCTTTGATCTGAATTTAGCTTGGTTTGGAAAAGGTGTTCTGATGTGTTTTCCTAATAAACATGCATCACAGATTTGTCCTGCATGGTTTATTCTAGGTATTCCATCTACTAAACCTTTTCTTGTCATCTTGTCTATTGTGTCAAAGTTCAGGTGACCTAATCTAGCATGCCATAACCATGCTTGGTCATCTACGTTTGCTAAGAGACATATAGGTGCTACTATATGTAATCTAATACTGTAAAGTCGATTCTTAGATCGTTCTACTTTTATCAACAACTTCTTATTCTTATCATACAAAGTTAGTAAATTTCCATCCATGATGATCTTGCAACCTATTTCTGTAAGTTGTCCTAGACTAAGTATGTTGCTCTTGAGGTTTGGAATGTAGTAAACATCCGAAATCATTTTCTGTTGTAAGTCTCTACATCCTAATAATATTGAACCTCTACCCTTTATCTCTACATACGATCCATCTCGAAAACGAACGCGTCCAGTGATGCTTTCATCAATATCCTTAAAATGGCCTTTGGTGCCTGTCATATGGTTACTTGCACCATTATCTAAATACCATATGCTAGCATCTGTTGTAGCATATTTTCGGGGGTGAACTTGTTCTTCATTTAACAAGATTTCTTCAGTTTCTTGTGTAGCCATTAGTAATGATGGTTCATCGTCTTCTAAGATAAGGTTTGATTGTTCCTGAGTTGTTGGTGGACTTTTACAATTTCTCTTGAAATGTCCGGGTTTCCCGCAATTGTAACATTTCAAGTTCTTTTTATCCCACGCACCTTTATTCTTATTGTAAGGTGAGTTTCCTCCATTCGAGTTATCTCTATTTCCCTTATTCTGCCAATTACCTCGTGAACTGTTTGATCTACCCCTATATTTGGTAAATCGTTTCTTATTTCTAGACTGCTCGCCTTGTGCGAATAATAGGTTATCTTGGCTTTCTACTTGTCCTCCCTTTCGTAGTTTTATTCTCTCCTCGAATGCCTTAAGTTTTCCTGCGATCTCATCTAACGTAATGTCATCGAGATCATTCGTCTGTTCTATGGATGCTACTATTTGAATGAACCTATCGGGTGTGGAATCTAATAGTTTTCGAACTAAAAGTGATTCATCCAATGCTTTTCCTAATTCTTTAGCCTTTGTGGCATAGCCGTTCAGTTTGGCTGTAAATGCATCCACCGTTTCATCCTCCTTCATTTGAAGGGTCTGAAATCCAATCATCAATGATTGTAACCGTGCTTGTTGCACTTTCTCTTCTCCAACGTGTCTTTTTCTTAATGAATCCCGTAATTCCTTTGCTGTTTTGCAACTTGCTACTTGTAAGATCACATCTTCAGTCAATGCTTGATATAGGAAGGCAGTTGTTGCCTTATCCTTTTTAGCATCTACTTATGTATCAGCCTTAGGTTCTATTGCTTCCCATAAACCTTGTGCTTCTAGTATCACATTAATTTGTATAGTCCAAACTGTGTAGTTTGTGGCTTTGAGTTTTGGGCATTGATACTGTGTCATAGGGGTTACGGGTTTTGGTGCAGTGTTACTGCCACTTGCATCGTCACCAGGCATATTGATGGTACTTATGATCTTCACTTTCTACTTTGTATGGGGATTTTAAGTATGGTATACTTAATACTACAGGAACAGAAATAGTTATCCGGGAATCTAATAGTACGGGATCAATATATAGTTCTCGGGATTTCCTAGTAATGTAAAATAACAATCTATACTATTTAAAGTATAAGAGAAATCCAAGTTTGAATTTGTGACCTCGTTGTTGTGTATTAAATACAGTTGTATTCCCACTTGTGTCGGTACTTGAGTATAATACCAACCACTTTCTTTCTTTCCCCACGTTGTCTTTCTTCTTTCTTTGTGTATCGATGTATTATCGTTTTGCCTTCGAACTCTTGGTCTTGGCTATTTTCGGAAAACAAATCTTCAAAATACCTTTCGGTATTTTCAAAAAAAAAAACAAGTCAAATACTTGCTCTTTCCTTTACCACTTTGAATGGTAAAATTCTACGTTTGCTTGCCGCGTCCCACAACCCTTTCTCTTTACTTGTTCCACACCGAATGTGCTTCACCCAAAATACCTTTCGGTATTTTCCAACAAAAAACCCACAAGTGATCAAGTTGTGTCCTTTTGTTAATAGTCTTATATCGCTAGCGTCTCTTTTTTTTCAAAAACAATGCTTGATTGTTTTCTAACCGGTTGTGTATTTTTCTATCTCCAAGCAACGTTTCGTCTTCTCTTCTTGTATACGCGGTATTTATACAAGGTATATCTAACGCGTCTTTCTTTTTGGTCACGTAACTCCTTCTCTTCTGTTGCTGCGTATAATACTTCACAACAGGTATCCGACACCACAAGGGAATGGGTGTCCTTTCCGTTTGCAATTTCGACACAAAGATAAGTTGTATACTACTTATCTTATGTCCTAGTTATCCAAGTAACGTCTTCCTTTCCTGAAACAATGTTTCAGCGTGTATTCTTCTTCCAGAAACAATAGTTTATGTTTCCTTCTTCCTGAACCAAAAGACCAGCGCTTGTTTTCTGGTTTTGGTTCTCTTCTTCCTACGTTGGGTTTTTTTCTGGTTTGGTATGTATCTCGTTAACAAGAATCTGGTTAGATTCTGTCTCGTTTAACAAGGTCTGGTAAATGTTGCCTCGCTAACAAGAAATCTGTAACGAGATGTAAACAGGCTCTTGATGCCAAATGTTGGTCCCTAACGTGTGATTTGTGTGAGTCGATATGAAATATGCAAACAATAACAATATGAACTTTGAATAACTAATCGTCTAACTTCTGTAAATGATTCATTACATCGTATTTATACTAAACGAAAGGGCATTTCCCAAACGTTGCAACGGTTCAGAGGATAACCGTTTTTGGCGGTTACAACCGTTTTCTATAACTAACTTCTATAACTACTTGGCGGTTAATTAACTGCCATTAACTGCTCTCAACCGCTATTCGGTTGTAGAGTTTCTGTTGAGCAAGTTTGATCCTTCGAGTTAGAAGCAATGGCGAGATTATTAGTTTACATCGACAACTTCCCAAGCCCTTGAGGTATTTTCCCAATCAAACTATTTTTAGCCAAATCTAGCCAACGTAGACTCATGCAGTTTGCGATGCTGGATGGAATAGATCCATCCAGACTATTATTACTGAGGGACAGATTTCGTAAATTATGAAGAGACCCGATACTCGAAGGAATTGATCCAGTGAGATGGTTTATGCTCATTGTTAAGTATGTTAAGTTCACTAACCTCGTTATAGATACCGGGATTGAACCGGTAAGATTGTTCTCCTGAAGCGTCAGTGATTTTAACGACTCGAGTGAGCTAATCTCCGAAGATAAAGTCCCGATAAGATTATTTTCTGATAGTTGCAAACAACTAATGATTTCAACTTGAACAAGGAGGGCGGGATGGTGGAATTTAGTTGGTTATCATATAACCACAACATTTGCAAGTTCACCAGATTTCGTAGATCAGGAATACTTCCAGTTAGCTTGTTCGTGTATAGATTGAGTAGAGTTAGATTCGTGCAACGACCTACTTCCATCGGTATATTTCCCGAAATTGAATTTTCAAACAACTGAAGAAATTGTAAACTTGTTAAGTTTCCAATCTGTTCAGGAATAGTGCCAGAAAGCTGGTTTACACTAAAATCAAGAACCACTAACTCTTTCATGTTACCAACAGAAGTAGGAATTGTACCTTGTAAAAGGTTGTTAAAAGCTTCAATTTGCCGAAGATTGATTAAATCCCTGATTCTCTCGGGGATTTTACCAACAAGTTTGTTGTCTGCAAAGCTGACTCCTAGCAATGAAGTAAGATTACACAAACTCTCGGGAATGATTCCCGTAAAGGAATTGTTTGCAAGGTCTAGGTATTGAAGATTCCTTAGTTTTCCTAGCTGGAATGGAATCAAGCCAGAGAGCGAGTTTGCATAAACAGCTAAAGTCATAAGCTGTGTACATGATTCCAGCTGGAACGGAATGTTGCCAGTGAATGCGTTATCAGTCAAATCAAGAACTTGAAGGCTGGAAAGATTTCCTAGATAAGGTGATATTTCGCCTTTGAGTTGTGTATCTAGAAAAGAAATTGAGATTATTCGTTTAGAGATATCGTCGCATTGGATTCCAGTCCAGTTGCAGTGATGGACAGAATCCGAATTGGAATCTAAATTCCAATCTAGAAGTGCACCAGTTGGGTCATCTGTGATTGAATTCTTAAAGTGTTTCAAAGCTTCTAACTCATTTTCAAAGATGGAATTAGCAGCTAGAACAGTACTAAGTACCATGAAGAGTAATAGTAATACAAAGGTTTTGAACACCATTATGGTTGTTTTGTTGTGTTTGTTTTGAGGTAGTGAGTATTGGACAAGCAAGAAGTTGGTTTTATAATGTTTTTGTCAAACCTTAGTTTGTGAAAACAAAGTATTCACAGCGCATGAAACTTTGTAGTCTTATCATGAGTTGTGTTCATACAACCATCTCAAGTCATTTCATTATTATAACACATAATTAGCAACTTGACAGAACTATTAACATGTAATTCAAACTTATAATATCTAGGATATCTTGTAATGACCAAACAATGTGATTAAATATTTTGTTATTGCATGCATTTATTAGTTGCTGCTTTGATGCTAGTTGAATATCTATAGTGGCAAGTGGGTTATATAATGTCAATATATGCTATTCTATTCTATATATATACTAAAACTGGGGAGGAAACTTGCTGCTGCTACAGTACTCCCCTAACATTAATTGCTAACTTTCGCAACTTGGCAAAAATAGTCCCTGAGGTTTAACTGTCGTTGCAAAGTAAGTCCTATAGCATTAATTGCTATCTATAGCAATTTGGCAAAAATAGTCCCTAAGGTTTAAACGACGCTGCAAAATAAGTCTTGTAAGTGTCACTACAGAGTAAGTCTTTTGAAGCCAATCCCGCTGCATCGCGCGGGTTTCACACTCGTTGCTTCTAATAATGTGACCAATCTAGTGCAACTCGCAAAAGCAAAATTGTCAACATATTGGTCTAGGGTCAATGTGGTAATTTTACTAAATAGTCTATGTCGAGTTGTCAACATCAAGATTTTGACCATTTGAATTCGTAACTTGACGATATTAGAGCACTCCCAATCCTAACACTATAACACCAATAACACCGTCCACGTCAACGCCACATTAGCTTTAACATTTAACATTAACATCCCCAAAAAACACCCACAACCATAACATCAATAACATTCCCAACAATTTACAAAAACAACCCCTCATTTAGGGGTACAAATGAAAAAAGAAAAGAAAAAAAAAAAAAAAAAAAAAAAAAAAAGAAGAAGCAAATAACGGGCGTTAGCCCTGTAACGCCCAGGGACTAACGCCGTTATAACGCTGCATGTCCAAGGGTTAACGCGCATAACGGGCGTTATTTAGCCCATCAACGCCGTTATGGCGTTAACTTTGTAAGTGCTCTTAGGCGGATACATGAATCCGTTACAGAGCAAGGCCATGGAGTGATGATGGCACGCCGCAAGCCATAGCGCACCGACCCACTGATGTCATTCGTTCCTACCCATTCCACCATCAGTGTCATTCACATTTTGTTAAAAGTGAGTGGGGTATTTTTGTGAAATCTACATGCATTAATAATAGTTATTATTGGTTTTATCATAATGGAGGGTATTTTAGTTATTGTTAGTGTTGCAAAAATCGGTCTAGGCGGCCGATTAGTCAGCGATTAATCGTTAGGCGGAGATTAACTGCCCCGGTTTTACTAATCGGCCTTATTAATCGGTTTGGTCAAAGTCGGTCAACATACCGATTAATCAGATAAAATCGGCCAGATCAGGCATAAATCGGGCCAATTAGAAGAAAAAAATCGGATAAATTAACCAACTCGTTTACAGATAAAAATCGGTCAAATCAGGCATAAATCGGCCAAATCGAAAAACAGCTAGATCGGCCAAATCGGGCATATAGTTTCAAATTTTATAATATATAAAATATCCAATCCGATTAATCCCCGCCTAAGCGATTAATTGCTACGGGTGCCCAGCTATCGTCTAGCGAATTTTGCAACCTTGATTATTGGGATGTTATTGGAGAGGTGCTGAAATGACGCTGAGATGAACACCCATAAGTGTTATTTGTGTTGTGCTTAAACTAACACTCTTATCATATCTATATCTTTTATTTATCTTCTTGTACTTGGTATACATGGATGGGTTATGAATGCCTTTAAGATGTTTAGGAGATGTTTGTTTGAGGGGTATAGAATCGGTGGAATGAGTTTGATTGTTATTTAAAGTGTTTGGTTAAAATAAATGGGCCCACATATTTGGTTTCAAATCCCCATATAAGGGTATACTCCATGCCACCTTAATTTGGTGGGTATGCAAATTGATTTCGAATTAGCGGGCCCCATCAACTATTTTACTTATGATTCTAATTTTTGTATTTTAAATTGAACCTAATTTTTTATACCAAACGTTATTTTTGAAACAATCATATCGATTCTCATTACATCCCTTTATCAAATATATATCCATTGTAATTCCATCAAACAAACCAAACGGCACCTAAATACAATAAAATACATATAAACATTTAATTAGGGGGAGGGGGGGGGGGGGGGCGCCTTAAGGTGGTTTTAGAGATTCCGTGATCCATATTGAACTATCCCTCGTAGTGGAAATATGCTAGTAAAAAGCTTTGATTATTTGAAAATGCATGACGTTTAAGAAATTTGTGTTGCGAGTTTTGTTTAGTTTAATAAAGTACACATGATACCTTTTGTTTTTTGATCCCCCACTGCATTAGAGTGCGTTTTGTTGGCAAATAGCAATCATTATTAGTATTGTTTGAAATACGGTGGAATGAAGTGAATCATCACTACATATAAAATGTCGTTTGATTTGTGCATATAGTTTTGGGTATTATTGTCCTATTACTAATTTAATATTTTTGATTATGACCACAAAACAAAAATGAAAGGTAGAATGTAGGGTAGAGTGGAATGAGATGCAAACTATTGGGTCAAATCAGTGTCCAATGGTCTCTAACTAAATGTAAGCATAAGTCAGAGACATCATCTAGGAGTCGAAGATAACTTGAAGACATACTCTTAAGCTGATGCAGAGTCATCTAGTATGTATAAGGAATTAGAATCTGGAGAACAAAGGTTCATCGAGGATTGATAATGCCGTAATGAACCGATCAGCTCCCTGATCTATCCAACAGAGCTTAGCTCGGTACATATCTTAGATATTTAGGCGGGGCTTTTCAAGTTGCAAAAGAGTGAAATAAAGTGCATCCTTAAGAAAGTCAAGACAAGTACAAGTTGGTGAAAATGTAGTGAATAGTTGGCGGCATTGTTCACTAAAGTACGGTTTTTGTGTTTCCAAGAATATAAACATTTAATGAAAAATGTAGTTCTTCATTAAATTCTTGACACGTCTTAACAACCCTTATGTGACATCCTTGTTTGTCTCTTATATAAAGAGAATATTGGTAGGAGTAATGTTATATCTTCTACATTTATTGTATCATTTAAGAAGAGCATTTACTCTCGTTTGAACTCGTCCTAGTCCCTAATCCAATCAGCTGACATCAGAGCGTTCACTTACACACTCTAACCTTTGTTTGAGTTTTCTTATTCAGGGAGCTAAACATGTTGTCATTGAATTAAATGTTTATCCGCCAAACACTTATTAATTCTTTGATTTATTCTAATAAGAATTGTACGATTGAAAATTTTATCTTTGTGTATTGTATTTAAATCCTTTTGCTCTTTGTTTCACAAACAAATCATGAAATAAGAAACTACAAAGTCACCTATCTATTCATCTATGAATCTTTAAATGTGATTCCATTTTCTCATATCATATGATAAGGATGTTGGGAGGAAAATAGAACCCTAGGATTGAAACCTAGCGGCGGCGAGCACTTGGCCAACCAAGTTGCTGGTCGTCGGAAAATTCTTCTCGGCCAACTGAGTGAGAGAACACAAAAGACGTGTTTAATATGAAACTTCAATAAAAATTAACCAACCAACCAAGGAGTTTTACATGATATAAATAGGAAACAAAAACACAAGATAATTCTAAATCCCTAAACTTGAGAATCAAGAAACGTAATAAAAGGCATAATAATCTAGAACCAAAATAGAATTGTAATTGACTTTAACTTCTCCTTTGAATTTGGTTGGATGGGATCCTGTTACCATAATGTGTTTCTTCAGCCACTTAGCCCACCGGCCTCATTCACGTCAACAGCTCGCTGGTCCACTGGGCTCGACCTATCAGGCCCATCGGTATCATCCTCCCCCTCTAAAAGACGACTCGTCCCCGAGTCTCCATGAAAATCATCTGCGTCAACATAAGGTGCCAAGTCAGCAACATTAAAAGTGGCAGAAACTCCATACGACCCAGGCAAATCGATCTTATATGCATTATCATTTATACGCTTTAACACACGAAATGGACCATCGGCACGATCCTGTAACTTTCCAAAATGACCCGGCGGAAAACGGTCTTTACTCAAGTAAATCCAAACTAAATCACCCTCATTGAAAACAACACGCTTTCGATATTTGTTAGCACGTGCCTGATATTGCAAGTTATGTTTCGTGATTTGGTCACGAACTTGTTCATGTAAAGCTTTGATTTGAGTGGCCTGAGCAGCTCCTTCAACACTATAAGAATCAACAGCGGGTAAAGGTGCTAGGTCCAAAGGTGTAAAAGGATTGGGTCCATAAACAACCAAAAATGGGCTGCGGCCTGTCGAGCTATGTGAGGAACGGTTATATGCGAATTGAGCTTGAGGAAGGACGAGATCCCACAGTTTCTTATTATCGCCAACCAAAGAACAAAGCAAATTCCCTAAACTCCGGTTTGTGACCTCCGTTTTTCCATCCGTTTGCGGGTGATGAGAGGAGCTAAACTGCAAGTTGGCGCCCAAGTGCTTCCATAAGGTGCGCCAGAAATGGCTAACGAACTTGACATCTCTATCCGAAGTAATAGTCTTGGGAACACCATGCAATCTCACGATCTCAGCAAAATATAAACGAGCCACCTGAGATGCATCATACGTTTTTGAACAAGGAAGAAAATGCGCCATCTTCGAAAAACGGTCGACCACCACCATGATGGAATCCTTTTTGTGTTGTGTCAAAGGTAAACCAAGAACAAAATCAATAGAAACGTCCTCCCAAGGACCATTTGGTGTAGGCAGCGGAGTGTAGAGGCCTTGATTAGTGTGATGAGTCTTTGCAAGACGACAAATGCGACAACAACGTAACACTTTCACGACATCGTTAACAAGCTTGGGCCAAAAAAAACGTTCAGAAACCAGCGCAATAGTTTTGTCTCGCCCGAAATGACCCGCTAAACCTCCCTGATGAGCTTCAAGAATGATTGCTTCCCGGACCGAAGAAAGTGGGACACATAGACGACGACCTTTGAATAGGAAACCGTCACGGCGAACATAATCACGAAATGGGGTAGTGTTGCATTTATTCCATAAAGCTTTAAAATCCAGGTCATCCACGTATAACAGTTTGAGATTCTCAAATCCCTCCACAAGAACAGTAGACGTGGTGGTCAAAACGAGACGCCTACTAAGGGCATCAGCCACCGTATTCGCACTCCCAGCTTTATGACGAATGACAAATGAAAAATCATGTAGCATCTCAACCCACTTAGCATGGCGCAGGTTTAATTTGGCCTGCCCTTGGATGAAGCGCAATGCCTGATGATCCGAATAAAGGATGAATTCATTAGGTAGTAAGTAGTGGCGCCAATACTCTAAACTTCGAACAATTGCATAGAATTCCTTATCGTACGTGCTATAACGTTTGCGTGCTTCATTAAATTTTTCACTAAAAAAAGCAATAGGTCGATTTTGTTGGCTCAGCACGCCCCCAATCCCGAGGCCAGAGGCATCACATTCGACTTGAAAAACATGTTCAAAATTGGGTAAAGCTAATACCGGGGCTGCAGTGACCGCTTTCTTTAAAGCATCAAAAGCTTTCTGACATTCCAATGTCCATACAAATTTGGGCTGTTTCAAACAATCGGTGATAGGAGCAACCATGGAACTAAAATTATGAATAAAATGTCGATAAAATGATGGCAAGCCGTGAAAACTACGAACATCATGCATGGACTTTGGAGTAGGCCAGGTGGTAATAGCTTCGACTTTGGTAGAGTCCATACGAATTCCGTTTCCTGACACCAAGTAACCCAAAAATATAACCTCCGTAGTCACAAAGTGGCACTTTTTGTGTTTAGCAAACAACTTCTGTTCCCGCAATATAAGAAAGATGTCACGCAAATGTTGCAAATGGGATTCCAAATTCGTGCTAAAAACCAAAATATCATCGAAGTAAACGACGACACATTTGCCAATAAGATTTCGGAAAATATGATTCATCAAGCGCATGAACGTGCTAGGAGCATTGGACAAACCGAATGGCATGACCATCCATTCATAAAGACCATCACGCGTTTTAAACGCAGTTTTCCATTCGTCCCCTGCACGTAACCGTATTTGATGGTAGCCACTCCGTAGGTCAATCTTGGAAAAGACGGAAGCTCCATGGAGATGATCCAACAGGTCATCAAAGCGGGGAATTGGAAAGCGGTATTTGATTGTAATTTTGTTAACCGCGCGGCTGTCAATGCACATACGAAACGTGCCATTTGGTTTTGGAACAAGTAAGGCGGGAACGGCACATGGGCTCATGCTTTCACGGATCAAACCCTTGTCTAATAGTTCTTGAACTTGACGATGTAACTCTGCAAATTCCTTCGGGTTCATGCGGTATGCAGGTTTGTTTGGAATTGTTGCACCAGGAATGAAATCGATGCAATGTTGGATGTCCCGCATGAGCGGTAAACCTGCAGGAAAATCATCGGGGAAAATATTGGAGAATTCAGTGAGTAATGGAAGTACCTCATGTGGAACGTCAGTAATTGGTGTGTTTTCTTCAAGTACAACCAAGCCAAGTATAGGACCCGGAGGCGATTGGCGAGCAAGACCAACAATTTCATCCTTCGTCATGGGTGCTACGTCCTCTGGTGTCGCGTCCTTAGGATTTAGAGGGGCCAATGTGACGTGAAGACCGTCCTTGTGGAAGGAGTAGGTGTTACGAAAACCGTCATGCTTGACTTTATGGTCATAGAGCCACGGGCGTCCAAGTAATAAGTGGCACGCGTCCATTGGAACAACTTCATACCGTAATTCATCTTTGTATTTGTTGCCGATGGAAAAAGCAACCAAACATCGTTGTGTTACTTTAACAAGATTACCCTTCCGGAACCACGTAAGTTGGTACGGGTCGGGGTGGTCTGTGGTAGGTAACCCAAGTTTGTCGACCATGGTTTTAGAGACCATGTTTTCACAGCTTCCACCGTCGATAATGACGGTACAAACACGACCCTTGGAAGTGCATTGAGTACGAAAGATGTTGTGTCGCAGCCACGTAGTGTCATTATCCGGAGGTATGAAAACAGAAGTTAATACCCTTCGAACAATAAGTGCTTCGCCTTGATCTGGGTAAAGTGTCACAGATGAATCTTCATTCTCGGTGTCATACTTAGGTTCAACATCGTCAACAAATGCCACAAGTTGTTTGTTCGGGCAGTCACATTTGAGGTGACCCAAACCTTGGCACTTGAAACAACGTAGAGGGCCGGAAGTATCAAGTGGGGCGGTGGTAACGGTTGGCGTTTCAGTTTTGCTCGGTCCAGGTTTCTGGGCGAATTGTGGTTGAGTTGGGGTACGGGTAGAGGGTTGGAATCGGCCAACCGATTTGGTCTTGCGTGTGTTTTGTTGTTCAACTCGCAAAGCCAATCTGCATACATCTGAAAAAGAATAATATTGTGTAAGTGAAACAGCGTCGGCGATGTCAGGTCGAAGCACACCCAAAAAACGGGCGATCACTTGCTCTTCATCTTCTTCAGCCCCGCAACGTAAACGCATCCGTTCAAACTCAGTAATAAGATCTTCTACAGACAGAGATCCTTGTCGGAGGTTTTGGTAGTCAAGATAAGCGTCCTGTTTGAAAGTAAGTGGAAGACATTTGGCACGTAGGAGGCGCTGCATCTTATCCCAGGAGGAGATTTTGTGTTTACCGTTTCGATACCGTTGTTGTTGTATGTTTTCCCACAATAAAGATGCATATTTTTTTAGCTTGATAGCAACCAATTTGACCTTCACGTTGTCAGGGATGTCGCGAAGGTCGAAGATTCTCTCGACTGTTTGTAACCAGTCAAGGAAATCATCGGGGTGGAGCTTGCCATCGAATTCTGGAATGTCAGTGCGGATGCCTAAAGATCGCAATGGATCCGTAGGGTGGTGCGGTGCTGGTGGCTGGCGGTGGTGTCGTGGAGGTGTTTGTGGTGGCGAATCATGAAAATAATTTTCGAAGTCATCCTCTTCCGTTTCGTCTACAGCGGATCGGTTCGGGGTGTTTTCAAACTGCCTTTCATAACGATTAAAAGGATTGATTTCGAGCTCCCTAATCCTTTCACGGAGGCGTTCAATCTCAACATCACGGGGATCGCGAGCAGCATGACCGCTGGTCCCTGTGGCGGTGTTTCTAGGTTGTTGGCGACGATGATCTCTTCCCCGTGTTGACATCTTGAGATCCCTGGTTTACTGATACCACTTGATAAGGATGTTGGGAGGAAAATAGAACCCTAGGACTGAAACCTAGTGGCGGCGAGCACTTGGCCAACCAAGTTGCTGGTCGTCGGAAAATTCTTCTCGGCCAACCGAGTGAGAGAACACAAAAGACGTGTTTAATATGAAACTTCAATAAAAATTAACCAACCAACCAAGGAGTTTTACATGATATAAATAGGAAACAAAAACACAAGATAATTCTAAATCCCTAAACTTGAGAATCAAGAAACGTAATAAAAGGCATAATAATCTAGAACCAAAATAGAATTGTAATTGACTTTAACTTCTCCTTTGAATTTGGTTGGATGGGATCCTGTTACCATAATGTGTTTCTTCAGCCACTTAGCCCACCGGCCTCATTCACGTCAACAGCTCGCTGGTCCACTGGGCTCGACCTATCAGGCCCATCGGTATCATCATATTTTTCTACCAAACATTTTTTCACTAAATTTCTATAACTATCAAACCATTTACTGATCTCCATTCTCATATACCAAAGATACCCTTAGTATAGGTTTGGTCACTTGGTTGAAGTGCTTTGTCAAGAGTCAATTAAATATAGACCAGGCATGGTTTTAAGGGGTCCAACATATCATTGAAAATGGACTTGATTTTTGTAATCTCTATCTCTTTGGAGTCAACGATCAATGTGAGTCAACGGTTATCATATTCGCTTGAAATACTCGATCACTAGTCCCCACACGCTCCCAGAAAACAAGCTACTTTAAGCTGAATTATATTCATAATGAAATTACCAAATATGAATTTAGGTTTTCCAAACAATATTGTTACTAGCTAATAGGCATAGTTTTCGCGACAGGAGTTATATATAGTGTAAAAATAGAGGGTCATGAATTTAAATCAAATATTCAAATCATGATATTACACGATTTAACTAAATTATCCGTCGCCGGAGAGTGTAAAGCGTTTCCCTTTAACATCTAAATCACAAAGAAAGAAGCAAAATCCCTTAGATATGACTTTACGAAAACAGATACTGAAATTTAGATTTTTTTTTTTTTTTTTTTTTTTTTTTTTTTTTTTTTTTTTTTTAATCCAATCTTCTCCAAAATACTATTTTTTTTTATTTTTTTGATAACATATTCTTGGCGTTGAAACTAAAAAACAAGAAAAGCTTTCTAGTTCCATAGTTTGGTACAATGTAATTGTAATTTCAGTTGTCTAATTAACTTTGACCGCTGATAAAGCAAATCAGAACACATCTTAATTTGCCGTTGTGATGAACTGATGCACATTAGTATTTAGTTGTTAGTTGTTAGTTGCACATTAAAGGTAGCTCAATCTGATATTAGTTAATGCTGCATAGCATGAAAACCTGTTTGAAGGTTTGGTGAAACGTAGACCATTAGGTGAATAAATATATGATGCAATTCTGTATACGTGTGTTTCAATAGACTCACCTAACTGTATCATTGTTAATTTTGGCAAATGATAAGTAAAATTACCTATAAGTTGCATTTTCTTTTCTTGCTGTTTATCTTGATGTGTCTTAAACTGTTTATCCACATCGTTCTTACTTTGCTAAGCTCTGACGCGTTGTTAATACTTTATAGGTGTTCCTTTTGTCTTTATCTGCGGGTGGAAGCATCCCATGGTTCAACACGGTCTGTTTCGTTTTAAGCATTAATAACTTCCCAGAAAACTGGCCATTAGCCGTATCTCTAAGTGTTAGCTTCAATGGAGTAACAGCAGCCTTATACAACATCATTGCCACTAAGTTAACCCCAGACAAAAACACTTCTTACCTTCTTCTTAACGCGCTTATCCCCTTCATTGTAGCTATAGCAGCACTAGGCCCGATCCTCCAACAACCAGGCTCAGATATAGACCATCAAATAGATGAAACTGTCGTCAAAGATGATGCATATGTTTTTGTCTGTATGTATATGTTAGCAGCTGTTACGGGCCTCTATCTTTTATTTACAGAATCAAAATCACAAAATATATACATCGTGGGAGTCCTTTTAACAGTCCTTCCATTCGTTTTCCCGAAAATTGTTTATTTTGTTAAGAAACTGTATCGGGCTTATTATTCTGATGGGAAACCTGTTGAAGGACCAAAATACAATTTGGTTGAAATTAAACATCATGAAGAATATACAGAGGAATCTTTTGCTCCTACGGAGAAAAAGAATTTTCTGGGTTGGATTTTTGATATGACAATTGAGAAGGGCCGATTAAAGGTTCTCGGTGAAGAACATAGTGTTGCGTTACTTGTGACTCGATGTGATTTTTGGCTTTATTATATTACGTACTTTTGTGGGGGTGCTATTGGACTTGTTTATAGTAATAACTTGGGACAAATAGCGCAATCACTTGGGTATATTTCTGAGACGAAAGCACTTGTCACTATGTATTCTACATGCTCGTTTTTTGGGCGTCTGCTATCGGCTGTTTCAGACTTGGTTGCATGCTTTCACCGCCAGAATAGCACAAGTAAGTACAGGCTTAGACACACTAAATTAAATATTGGGTCGCATTATTATTTCTACTCAGAGGGAACAAAATTGGTTGGTAATGGGTTCGAGCAAATTTCTTTTTTTGATTGAATGATTTACACGTTGGTTTACTTTTGACCCGTTTTGACCAGTCATAACTAAACGGTTCGAAATCTCAACCTTCAAGCATTAAACATTTACTTTCGCTGTACTTGCTGATGTAAATAATCAGGGCTAATTATTTATGCATTAAAAACGAATGCAGGAATGTATACTACTAGGACTGGGATGCTAATGCTTTCACTCGTGCCACTGCCTATTGCTTTCCTTCTGCTAGTTTTATCTGATCACAAGACTGATATATGTGTGGCCACAGGGTTGATAGGAATCTGCTCCGGATTCTTAATTTCAACAGCCGTATCATTAACTTCCGAGCTTTTTGGTTCAAAAAGTTCAGGGATCAATCATAACATCCTTATAACCAACATCCCGTTAGGATCATTACTATATGGTGTTATTGCAGCTGTAATCTATGATGACCATATTGGAATCTCACAAAAGGTGGATCTTGATGACAAGACAGTATGTATTGGTCGAAAATGCTATCACAAGACATTTACCGTATGGGGATGCATTTGTTTAGTAGGTTTGGCTTCCAGTTGTCTGCTTTTTCTAAGAACGAAACCTGCTTATGAATTATACTACAAGAAGAGAAAAGATAAACAGAGTCCAACCTGTGCTGATAACTAGAGTTACCGGTGGAGGTTGTTGCTAACTTTCGTGCGTTGAGCATGAAAATGAAAAGAACGATCTATATGTGTAGAATTTAGTGATCCCCGAACCACAAATGAAGATGCAGATCAGGAGAGCAGTAGTTTATGAATTCTAGGTATGAGTTTATCATCATTAGTATAGTTGCAGTGTTAGTAAATATATGTATCCCTTTGTCAAATAGCAGCTTAACTATTTAAATGATATCGTCAGTCTATTAGACAAAGTCTTTAAGGATACGCATATAATTCAAAGTTCTCAACCAAGTAGTCTATCACCAGTAGCGGAGCTAGAAAAATTTTCGTGGGAGGGCCGAAACACTTTTTTTTCGAGAAATACATTAAATGGGAGGGCCGGAATAAAATTTTTTCCGAAAATACACATGAAATCGCAAACAAATACACTAACGGGCTTAGACCTAGGGGGGCCGGGACCCTCCCCGGTCCTCACATAGCTCCGCCCCTGTCTATCACTATCATTTGCGAGTAAACGAATTATAATGACTATATAAACCTTACTATTGTTACTTAATATTGATAATTAGTTGTTACTGTATAATTTTTGGCCAAGATCACCCGCAAAACTATATCGTTATATAGTTGTTCTTGAGCATAAAATGGTACACGTAAAAGCAGGCACAAAATCAAGCCTCATGACTGGTCATATTGACCAACTTAAACTGATGTCAATCATAATGTTGCATCTCAATGCAACAAAATGTTACAAACACTTGTAGACTAATGTCTATATTTTAAATCATTAAACTTGAAAAATAAAGTCTCTATGTTGTGACTTCTTGATGTAAATGACCATACAAAATTAAAGGGGGTACTGTGACCATAAGAGAAAAATTGGTCAACATATGAGCTGATTATTGATTAACCAAGATATATTAACATAGTTTTTCATCGTGTCTACAATATGTCAATACTTAAAGTAAACTCTGAAATGCAATCTGATGCTAGAAAGTAAAAGCACAAGTAAGGATGTCCCTGTATGTTCCAATATGTAACCCATTGTTTAGACTTGCTTGCTGATTTTTGTAAGTGTAGACAAAACTTCATTCATGTCTGGTCGATCGTCTGGATCTGTTCTGGTGCAAGATAGCGCCAGCTTAAGAAGCTGTTCTATTAGGCCTTGCTTCGTTGAGAAATTGGATGTCAGATCAGGATCCACAATATCAATCAGCTCGTTCATTCCATTTGTAAGTGCGTGATCTACTAGCTGTGGCAAAGTGATCTGGACCCCTTCGACTTCGGTCAGTCCTGCTGGCCTTTTTCTAGTGAGGAATTCCATCACTATTATTCCGAAGCTAAACAGGTCTATTTTTGTTGTCTTTTTTCTCATATATGCAAACTCTGATGGAAAATAGAAAATGCATTAGTTTGACATACTGGGTCAAATGTGATACAACTCAAAATCAAAATTGATATACATCTCGTATAAAACTAAACCCAAAATCTGTTATTGTATTTCCCATTTACAAAGTTTAGTCTGGTTATCAAAATTTTCTTAGTAAGATAAAATACAATGCATCAGCTAATGAAGTTCAAATTTTGTCATTGTAAAATCTCTGCACAGGTCTCATTTCCAGGATCGTATTTATGAACAAACAACATCATGTAGACATCATTCAATTGAGAATACAAAACAGGAACAAAGAAGATGGGTGAACCCCTTATAACTGATATTTATAAAACGTATGGGTTAACTCTATGTTACAGATATCTATCCCTATATATACAAGATGAAACGGTGTCTTCAAGAGACATACCGATTCATAATAACCGTTGCAACCCTAAACTAAACGTTGTAATCTAATTAACTGACTAAATAACCGTTTATTCTAACTATTGGGTTTGTTGGCCTGCGGCCCAAACCAGAAACTAATCTACAGGCCCTTTATTCGACCCAACTTGATTTCTTTGGCATATAAGGCATTAATACGTCCAACAGTCATGTTGACCTTAAAAGTCAAACCATCAAAAAAATTTTTTTTTTTTTTAGCATAATAAAAAGGTTCAAATTTTGTCAAGAAAATAAACCACAGTTTCAACATTATCAAAGTAAGTTATACCTGGTGCCAAATAGCCAATGGTGCCTTCAAATATCGATGCAGTAGAGACGCTGCTTCCATCCTGCTCGGGAAATCCAAGAAGCCGAGCCGTCCCAAAATCACTAAAAAACTCCACAAACAAAGCTAAAGGTAAGCCTTTGGTGAAGATATCTGCATACTGATAACGTAAAGGGACATGAAGAACGCGAACCTGACCAGCAACAACCAAATCTCGAGCAAAGTGAATATCAATCTTTATATGCTTGGTGTGTTGATGTTGAACCGGGTTAGAAGATAAGTATACATAAACAAGTGTAGCGGAAGACAAAGGAGTATGCAACTCACGTAGTAAAATCCTCAACCAACAGGTCTCAGTAATAGCATTGGCAACACCACAATACTCTGCCTCAGCACTAGAACGAGAGAGCGTCGGTTGACGCTTAGAGGACCAGGAGAGTAAGTTGTTGCCAAAAAATACACAATAACCAGAAGTCGATCTCCGAGTAGTAGGGCAACCAACCCAATCCGCATCCGAATAAGCAACCAGTGAGGTAGTAGAAGAGGAAAATAGTTGTTACCCATAGTTTAAAGTACCCCGAACATACCGCAAAATCCGCTTAAGAGCCGAGAAATGAGGCTCCGAGGATCATGCATATAAAGACAAACATGTTGCACTGCATAAGAAATATCAAGGCGAGTAAAAGTAAGATACTAAATAGAACCCGCAAGACTCCGATATAACGTCGGATCATAAACCGGATCACCACCATCACCCAGTTTAGACTCACTATCAACAGGAGTCCGGTTAGGGTTACAACCAACCATATGAGCCCGCTCAAGAATCTCTGTAGCATACTTACGCTGAGACAAAAACATCCTTGAAAAGTTGCGCATCACAGAGATACCAAAAAAATAAATTAAGTGAACCCAGATCCATCATAGAAAACTCCTGATGAAGAGAAGCAATAATCTACTGTAACAAACTCTTAGATGAAGCGGTGAGAACAATATCATCAACATAAAGTAACAAATAAGCTGTATCAGTCCCCTGTCTATAGATAAATAAGGATAAGTCCCAATGATGCGTGGTTCGGGGTCGAAAGACTTCCTTTTTCGCGAGCAAGCTTTACAACCCACTAAGCAATGTACCTAATCGTTGCAGTGTAGTATGGGTAAGCCTAGGGGGTTGATCGTTCTCTAGGGGAATAGAGATGCTAGGAAGAGATGTATGACGAGAAGGTAATGTTGAGGGAGATTCTTTTTAGTCTTTTTATGTTTTTTTGAAAGCAAGGTAAATATCTTGGGGTATAGGAGTGGGGGTGGTACTTCTACCAATTTTAACTACTTTTTAATTAAACTAATTAACTACTTAAACAATGAAAAGGAAAGATAGGCTATGTTAATGTAGGTGTGCTTTATGATGATTAAAAGTGTGTTTACTTAGATGTTCTTACTCCCTAGTTATCTATTATTGGTTGGTTGAATTGTCACATCCTCATCTTAATTGGTGCGTTGTATTCCGTTTGGTCATAGGGGGTGCCTAATTCCCTAGTTCTATGAATTGTAACTCTCCTCTAGACTACCTGGGAGCGCCAAGTACCGCAGTATCTCCCCCGAATACTCTATTATCCTAAAGCTACAACTCACGCAATAAACACAAAGATGGCTCAAGTGCACTCTCAAGCTTTTTGCTATTTAGGACGTTCAAGCTCGTAACAATTAAAGAAGAAGCCAGTTTTCCTTACTCTAGCGTCTACCAATCAAGACAAGAGACAACCTAACAATAATTAACAACTAGGTTTCATAGATCTAAGCAAACACAATAGTAATTTAGCTACTCATGATAAATAAGCAAGCATACACACAAACAATTAAACATAAGGTAGACATAATGATATGATGGATTAAAAAACTTATCTTATGATGTAAAGAAGGGTTTGGAACCCTTAAATACTTTCCAAGTCGGACTACACACGAGTTAGGGTTTTCTATCCAAAATTCTCCCTCCCTAAATGCAGAAAAATCGAATTCTATATATAGATTTACAAGTGCGACGTCGTCGCCTTTTGATGGTGACGCCGTCAGGTCGCCGTCTTTAGGGTTTCGTTTGGTCCAAGTCATCGTTGGGACGGCGTCAGTTGATGAGTGTGACGCCGTCTGTTTTCAAGAAGGTCGTCGTCTTGAGATGGTTCTTGGGCGTCTGGTGTAGAAAATAAGGGAGACGCCTTCCAGAGTTTAGGCGTGACGTCGTCATGCTTTAGAACCTCTTTTTCACCTGAGCCGTCGCGTGTAATTTGATCAGAAATCTTTCTTACGGACGACGTCGCCCTTTGGTTGGGACGTCGTCAGGCTTGAGAATCTGCCTTGGATCTTGACTTTGCCTTTTTCTTCATGTTTTCACTCCTTTTCGTCCAAATATGCTTCATTCCAGCATTTTGCTTCCAAAATACCTAAAATATGAAAAGGAACGATTTTAAGTAGTAACGGATATAAAATGTGCCGATTTAGGGCTTAAATGACCCCCTAAAACGTATGTTTTAAATCCTTATCAAATATCCCTACACTTAGAATTTGCTTGTCCTCAAGCAAATGTGATTTTGGCCACTCATTTTATAAGTTAGGGGGCATGAAGCATTGGTTTAAAATAGTTTACAAGAAATACAAGCGCCACAATAGTCATAAGAAGCACGGAAATTATACACTAGCACCTCACAATTGGTGTTTGGATTCTCTAATCTCTTGGGTTTATATAAAATATAACATGTAAGAAAATGGAAGATAAACACTCATTACCTGGCATAGTACATAGATTACCATAGGCTTGAGAATAGATCAAACCTCCACCGCTTTGGCGTAAGCACCTAGGAATAACTATCTAAGAGGTCTTTACAGGGGTTGTAACGTTAGGCTTAGGGTAGGGAAGTAAAGCGTTTTGTTGGATAGGGGATATTTAGTGGTGGCAAGTCAAAAATCTTATGTTACAAGCACGTAAAGCGTGGTGTTGCTAAGCCAAGACTCGAATCACTAACACTAAACAACTTGAAACAAAACATAAACATAAACTTAAAAACATAAACATAAAGATAAATGTAGGATGATAGCCCGTATGTTTTTCTCTCTTTTTTCATACCTTTTTACTCTACCATCCTCTACGATAACATCAAAATAAAGGGATTTATAAGAGCATCCCTACACTTGAGTTTTTATTTCACTAACACTAATTGACCCGAATTGAAAATATCAAAACACTTGGAGTACTTAATTACGTTGACAAATGGAATTTGAATTTAATGTTTTTTCCCGTTACTCCATAAAGTATTACTTTAACCCATGAGTCCCAATCGTCCCAAAACTGTATACAAATGATATAACTCGACTTAGCAACCATGAAAGCAACTAGATAATTGAACTAAGGGTTTAACAATGATAAAAATAATGCACTAAAGATGGGTGCATACAAGGTAGGCTAAGGCGATTTGGGTGTAACATTTGGGGGTGGATTGTAAACAATGCTCTTCATTGATATTCCGGAGATCGAAACATCACGAGAACCGCGAAAAGGATAGGCTCTGAGGGGTTAACTAGGGGTATCGTGTACTAAAGATGAGTACATCGCAAGGGTGTGGGGAAAATTACTCAACCGATGTGGATGACGTAATTAAATTACAGGTTTAAAACAAGGGTTATCCTAATGCCTCTTATCACTTAGTTAATCATAACTACACGAATGTAGTCTCACTAGCGATCTTGGAATGCATCACAAAACAAGTTCTAGAATCTATTATACTACCGGTACACTCACTAAGTATTAAAGATGAATGCTTTTATTCCTAAAAATCTAGGGGCGAACCTCACATTTTTTGGGTGGAATTTGAGTGGTAAACGGTTTTTGTGCTAGTCATATAATTCCTATCCATGAGACGCTTTATTAAGACTAAAGTTTAACTCGTAAATGCTATAAAAAATTTTAAATTTGGTGCTAAAATTGCCCTAACAAATATTTCTCATAGTTTATTACACAATTTACCAAGGACAAGACAAAAATCAAATGAGTGAATAGTTTCTAAGTTCCCGTTTTATTCTCCCTCCCTACACTTAAACTGAACATTTTCCCCAATGTTCCCCGAAAGTATCAAAGTTATGATAAAGGAAGGTAAGTAAAAGAGAAAGAAACTATTACTCCCCTGATTAGCTCGGTAGGATATTGATAACGCTACACGCGTCGTTCGGGGTCAAGGAAACTTCCTTTTCTTCGAGCAAGTTTTATAACACCCTAGGCAGTGAACCTAATCGTTGTAGTGTAGTAATTAGGGTAAGCCACGGGTATTGATATCGTTCTCTAGGGGAATAGGAATGCTAGTAAGGAGTTACTACGCTAAGGTTGAGGTTGAAGAAGATTATTTTTGTATTTTTATATTTTATGAAATTGAAAGGTACGAATCTCGGGTATTGGATTTGGGGGGTTGGTATTTCTACCGATTACTCTACTATTATCTAATTATCTAAACTAAGGTTGTGGGAGTCTATGTCTAATTAATGTGTGCTCGTATGATAGTTTAAAGATGTGTTTACTTAGGTTTTACTACTCCTTAATTATCTCCTATTGATGGTTGAGTTGTCGCGTCCTTATTCTTAGTTGCGTTGTGTGTCTAAAGTTGTAGGGTATGCGTTTCTCCCTAACTCTTTGAACTTACCAAAGGGTCTCGTCTACAAAACCCACTGGGGATGATAAACTCTTACTCTAAGGCACTCTTTGGATGGTTTAGCCTACAACTACTCAGGTAATCATATTCTAAGGTTCACAAAGATGAATCAAGCATTAAGTACACAACGAATGACCTATCGCATTACTAGATCATTAGTCAACTAAGATAAGAAACAACCAATCAATATTCAATAATTAAGTTTCATATTCCTAAGCAAACACACAAGTAAATTAGCCGGACATGGAGAACATGCAAGCATACACACAAATAATCAAAGACATAATTGAATTGATGAAGTAAATACTTATCTTGATGTAAAATAGGGTTTAGAACCCTAAAATACTGTACAAGATACCCTTGGTTCGGTTTTAGGTTTTTACTCCAAAAGACTCTCTCTAAAACTGAAAAATTCGGATTCTATATATAAGATTACATATGCGACGGCGTCACCTTATGTTTCGTGACGCCGTCGTGTCGCCGTCATTAGGGTTTCGTCTTGGCCACGTTAACCTTGCGACGGCGTCACCTTATGCTTGTGATGCCGTCCTCTTCAGCTTCTGACGCCGTCTGGGTCACATCTAGGCCGTCTGAGTTGCGACGGTCTACTCCTTTAAGCCCGACGCCGTCTCTTGAAAATACAAGTTTTTGCTTCTGACCCGTCACAAAATCCTACGACGGCGTCGCAGTTAAGCAGTGACGCCGTCGCCTTCTATTTTCAAAAGCTTTGAGTGTCTCGATTCTGACTTTGGCCATTTTCTTCGTATATTCGCGCCTTTTCGTCCAAATAAGTGTCATTCCAGCATTTTGCCTTCAAGAGACCTAAAAAGTGAAAAGGAACGATATTAAGCAATAACGGATACAAAAGTGATCAAATAAGGGCTAAAACGACCCCTCAAAATGGTACCTTTTAAAACCTTATCAAATATCCCTACACTTGGTATTTGCTTGTCCTCAAGCAAATGTGCTTTTAGCCAATTAATTTATAAGTTAGGGGTCATGAAGCATTGATTCAAAACGGTCCACAACATATATAAGCCCCGCAAAAGTCATAACAAGCACGGAAATTACATACTAGCACCTCACATGGGGTGTTTGGATACTCACATCTCTCTCGGGTGTATATATGAAATATAACAAATAGGAAATGGAAGATAAACACTCGTTAACCGGTCCTAGTACATAGATTACCATAGGCTTGAGAATAGATCAAACCTCCATCGCTTTGGCGTAAGCACCTAGGAAAGACTATCAAAGAGGTCTTTTAAAGGGTTGTAACGTTAGGCTTACGGTGGGGAAACAAGGGTTTGGTGGGATAGGCTATTTTGTGGTGGAAAGTCAAAAATCTCTATGTTAAATGCATACGAAGAATGGCGTTGCTAAGCCAAGACTCAACACTCTAAAACTCTAGGTAACGGAAATAAACAAACATAAATTTAAAAGATAGATATAGGATGGTAGCCCGTATGTTTTTTTTTTTTTTTTTTTTTTCACTCTATTTTTTTTCTTTTTCTCTTTTTCTATTTTTTTCGATTTTTTTTTTTTTTTTTTTTCATACACTTTTACTCTACCATCCTCTAAGGTAACATCAAAATGATAGGGATTTATAGGCACATCCATACACTTGAGTTTTTATTATTCTAACACTAATTTGACCCGAATTGAAAAGATCAAAACACTTGGGGTACATTATTATGCAAACTAAGGGAATTTGAATTTAACGTTCCCTTCCTGTCATTTCATAAACTTTAACTTTTCCCATGAATCCCAATCGTCCCAAAACTGTATACAAAGGATATGACTCGACTTAGCAACTCATGCAAGCAACCAGATAATTGAACTAAGGGTTTAGGTGATAACAATAATTTGCACTAAAAGTGAGTGCATAAGGGGTAGGCTAAGGCGATTTGGGTGTATATTTGGGGGTGGGGTGTAAACAATGCTCTTCATTGATATTCCGGAAAAAACCGAAACATCACGAGAACCGCGAAAAGGATAGGCTCTGAGGAGTTAACTAGGGGTATCGTGTACTAAAGATGAGTACAACGCAAAGGGTGTGGGGGAATTACTCAACCGATGTGGAAGAAGTAATTATATTACGGGTATCAAACAAGGGTTATCATAATGCCTCTTATCATTTAGTTATTCCTAACTACACAAGTGTAGTCTCACTTGCGATCTCGGAATGCATCACAAAACAAGTTCTAGAATCTAATATACTACCGGTTCACACTCTAAGCATTAAAGATGAATGCTTTTAATTCCTACTAATCTAAGGGCGATCCTCACATTTTGGTGGAATTTGGGTGGAAAAGGGTTTTTGTGCTAGTCATGCAACTTCCTATCCGTGAGACGCTTTATGTTAAGACTAATGGCCCACTCCTATATGTCATGAAAAATTTTAAATTTGGTGCCAAAATTACCCTAACCGACATTTTCTCATGGTTTATTACACAATCACAATTGGACAAAGCAAATAATCAAGGATAAGCATAGTTTCAAAGTTCCCGTTTTATTTTCCCTCCCTACACTTAAACTGAACATTGTCCCCAATGTTCCCCGAAAGTATCAAAGTTATGATAATGGAAGGTAATTAAAAATGAAAGAAACTAATACTCCCCTGATTAGCTTGGTAGGATCCGTGTAAAGTGGTGGTTAAATCCTTTCCAAGAAGAATTATTGCGTGAAAAGCTCCTTCCAATCTTATGTAACTTCTTCTTGACAAACTAAACCTGCACACTTGAAGAAAACAAACGAAACCTTCGCGTAAAATCGGCGGTAATAATATATATAAGACTCGATTTAAACTAGGATATAATGCTTGTGGAATGGATGTTTACAGAATTTCTAAGAAAATTAAGACCTGGAAAATTCCAAAAATTTATAAGTAGCTCAGAAAACGAGAAAAAGTAATCTGATGTTTTTTCTCCTTCCTGACGCCCTCAGGTTATCCTGACAAAAACTGGTCTGCGATTTTCTGGAAAAAAAATTCTGGAAAATTTATATCTTTAGAATCTGGAAAAATTTCTGCAAAAACATCCATTATGACTCGATACAAGCATTTGACTCGAACAAACAAACATATATATCTTTTAGTTAATTGTTATTCTCATGTTTACGTTTCTTTTGAAAACGTGTGTAATCCTCCCTACACTTATCCCTTATGTAAAATACCTTTATATGCAATTAAGACGAGGTTAAAAACAAAATAAAGCATTTTTACAAAATTAAACATGAGGATAAACAATTAATAAAAGACATATGATACTAACAAGCAAACAATCAAGCATGGGTTGCCTCCCACGAAGCGCTTTTCTTTATTTAAGAGTCTTGTAGCTAGACTCGTAGTCGTGCTCCTACGTACCGATATAAGTAAGTCTATCCTCAACAATGTCGTAAGGATCAAACTTATCATTCAAGTTCCTAGTAGTACGTTCGGTTAAATATGTCTTTTCAAACTTTTCACCATCGGGATCATAGATTTGTATCCTAATGTTCCATTCTCCATTACCATCACTAGGCGGTCTATCCCAATCCCATTTGTGTTCAGATTTCTCAACTTTCCACTTATTCATGACAAGGTTAACGGGCAAGCTTCCTAGGAACTCGGTCATCTTCCTAAATACTAAGGCGTCCTCGAACGGGTTCACTTCCATGTCCCTAGCCATTTCTTTTTCTTGGAAAGTTGCTTTACTAGTGAAGGCTTTATCTAGGTAAAAAGGTCTTTGGGGGCCTATGATGTTCTTATCAATCCAAGGTCCATATCTAGAAGGCTCTCTATCCAACCTAATCTCTTGTGGGATTTCCTCATCCTTGTAGTACGTATGCTTTTTGACATCGTAAACTGATCTAGCACTCCCCTCTCCTACCACTATTTTGGACATCTTACAATCGATGATGGCACTAGCGGTAGCTAAAAATTCTCTTCCAACTAGTAATGGGCATGTCGGGTCCTTATTCATGTCTACCACATGAAAGTCGGCCAAAAGAGTCAACTCTCCAACGTGTACTACCATGTCCTTTATTATTCCTACCGGACGTGCCACACTACCGTCCGCTAGACCTAAGATGGTTTCCGTTGGTTCTATTTTACCTAAGTTAAGGCTTCTATGGAGGGACAACGGAACAAGATTGATGCATGATCCTAAGTCGGCTAGAGCGTCGAGTGGTTTGGAAGTTCCAAGCCTACACGGAAGAGTGAATAGCCCGGGATCGTCTAACTTCTTAGGTAAGTTGTTTCGCACAAAAGCGGACCCATGTTTTCCAAGCCTAAGTTCTAACTCATATTTTTCTTTCAAAGCATTATAATAAGGTGCATGAGCTAAGACTTCAAGAATCAGTTTATCTTGATGGAGTTCCTTGTACTCCTCCTCTAAACTAGGTTTGGATTCTTGGCTGACGGGTTTCTCAAGAGTAGGCTCTACCAATGGTGCCGGGCCTTGGTACCTCTTGGATGGCTTGGAACCCTTTTTGATAGCATTTACCGAGTGAACCGTCGGGTGTGAGGGGCATGGATGTGCATTCTCCCATGGTGAACTAGAACATGAAGTCGACGCAATCGAATTCACTTTTGGGTTCTTTATGGTATCACTTGGGAGTGCTCCAACTTCCCGTTCATTGAAGGCTCTTAAGAGGGCATCAAGCTTGTTTGTCATCTCGCTTTGTTTTTGCTTAAAATCGGCTTCAAGCTTATTCAATCGAGTCTCTTGGGATGACAAAAATCTAGATGCAATTGCCTCAAGATTAGTGGGGTTCCCGGTATTAAAAGAATTGAACCTAGTGGGCGAACTAGATGAGCTTTGGGGTGTGCTTGAGTTTTGGTTCCACTTAAGGTTAGGGTGATTTCTCTATGAGGGGTTGTACGAGTTTCCTAAGTTGTTTTGTTCGGGTTTGAAAGTGTACCACTTCTCTCCCGCTCCGTCGGTACGCACGGAGGTGTAGTCCGCAAAAGCTTGTTCGGGGAGCCTTGTGCAATCACGAGTGTCATGGGGACCACTGCATAACTCACAAGGTAGAGTGATGTGATTCACTTGTCGTGAGGACTTAGGATTTTTGCAGGAACTCATGAGGAATTTAACTTGATCTTCAAGTTCGATCATCCTACGGTCGGAAGGTTGTGAGTCGATGGAAGGCAAGGAGATTGCCTTGACGGTTTTAGGTAGCTCACGGGGGTCATCCCAACTTTCGTTGTCGTAGAGGGCAAGGTCCTCTATTATACCCCATGATTCTTCTGCGGTGAGATCACTAAGTTTTCCACCGGCCGCTTGGTCAATGGATCGCTTAGTGGGGAAGTTGACATGATCATAAAAGATTTGGACTTGGAGCCAAAGATCAATGCCGTGATGAGGGACTTTATGAAGTAAGTCCTTGAATCGGGTCCATGCTTCGTAGAGAGATTCACCTTGACGTTGTTGGAACATCAAGATGTCATTCCTAAGCTTAGTGGTTCTCCCCGGTGGGAAAAATTGAGCAAGGAAGCGAGAGGTAAGATCATCCCAACTTGAGATGGAGCCGGCGGGAAGTCACTCAAGCCAATTACTAGCGTGGTCCCGTAGAGAGAATTGGAAGAGACGCAGGCGCGTGGTCTCCCGAGTAGTAGCATCAAGGTCGATGGAATCGACAATTTTGAGGAAATCCCTCAGATGCTGATTTGGATCTTCGAAACGAAGTCCATGGAATGAACATCCGTTTTGCACCAACCGGATGGTGTCGGATCGCAGGGCCGTAGTTTGGGCTTGGTCGGGAAGCTCAATGGTGTTCCTATAGCCTAGGTGGCTTGGTCTTGAGTATTCACCAAGAGTACGGGCTCTTGGCGGGTCATTTGGTGGTGGGTTGATGAGTGGTGGTTGGTTATCACCTTCCATGATGAAAAGTGATGGGTGTTACGAACAAAGGTCACGAAGAAGGGGGATAGACTAAGAGAAAGCTAAAAATGAGAAAAATTTACTTGATAGGAATCAAGCAAAGAACCTAAACGAGGTGGACTACTAACTAGCTATTCTATTCCCCGGCAGCGGCGCCAAAAACTTGATAACGCTACACGCGTCGTTCGGGGTCAAGGAAACTTCCTTTTCTTCGAGCAAGTTTTATAACACCCTAGGCAGTGAACCTAATCGTTGTAGTGTAGTAATTAGGGTAAGCCACGGGTATTGATATCGTTCTCTAGGGGAATAGGAATGCTAGTAAGGAGTTACTACGCTAAGGTTGAGGTTGAAGAAGATTATTTTTGTATTTTTATATTTTATGAAATTGAAAGGTACGAATCTCGGGTATTGGATTTGGGGGGTTGGTATTTCTACTGATTACTCTACTATTATCTAATTATCTAAACTAAGGTTGTGGGAGTCTATGTCTAATTAATGTGTGCTCGTATGATAGTTTAAAGATGTGTTTACTTAGGTTTTACTACTCCTTAATTATCTCCTATTGATGGTTGAGTTGTCACGTCCTTATTCTTAGTTGCGTTGTGTGTCTAAAGTTGTAGGGTATGCGTTTCCCCCTAACTCTTTGAACTTACCAAAGGGTCTCGTCTACAAAACCCACTAGGGATGATAAACTCTTACTCTAAGGCACTCTTTGGATGGTTTAGCCTACAACTACTCAGGTAATCATATTCTAAGGTTCACAAAGATGAATCAAGCATTAAGTGCACAACGAATGACCTATCGCATTACTAGATCATTAGTCAACTAAGATAAGAAACAACCAATCAATATTCAATAATTAAGTTTCATATTCCTAAGCAAACACATAAGTAAATTAGCCGGACATGGAGAACATGCAAGCATACACACAAATAATCAAAGACATAATTGAATTGATGAAGTAAATACTTATCTTGATGTAAAATAGGGTTTAGAACCCTAAAATACTGTACAAGATACCCTTGGTTCGGTTTTAGGTTTTTACTCCAAAAGACTCCCTCTAAAACTGAAAAATTCGGATTCTATATATAAGATTACATATGCGACGGCGTCACCTTATGTTTCGTGACGCCGTCGTGGCGCTGTTATTAGGGTTTCGTCTTGGTCACGTTAACCTTGCGACGGCGTCACCTTATGCCTGTGACGCCGTCCTCTTCAGCTTCTGACGCCGTCTGGGTCACATCTAGGCCGTCTGAGTTGCGACGGTCTACTCCTTTAAAGCCCGACACCGTCTCTTGAAAATACGAGTTTTGGCTTCTGACCCGTCACAAAATCCTACGACGGCATCGCAGTTAAGCAGTGACGTCGTCGCCTTCTATTTTCAGCAGCTTTGAGTGTCTCGATTCTGACTTTGGCCATTTTCTTCGTATATTCGCGCCTTTTCGTCCAAATAAGTGCCATTCCAGCATTTTGCCTTCAAGAGACCTAAAAAGTGAAAAGGAACGATATTAAGCAATAACGGATACAAAAGTGATCAAATAAGGGCTAAAACGACCCCTCAAAATGGTACCTTTTAAAACCTTATCAGATATGTATGATGTTGCGGTTAAATCCTCCTCTAAGAAGAATGAATAAGTAATAAGTGCTTCAAATATGTGTTTCTTCTTCTTGTCTAATATAACTTGCACACTTATAAGAAAAAAGAATGAAACCTCGCGTAAAATCGGTGGTAAAACTAAATGAAACAAAACTAAACTAGAAAGCGAATAAGATATAATGCTTGTTGAATAGATGTCTGCAGTTTTTCTGGAAAATTAAGAATTGGGAGTTTCCAAAAATCACAAGTTACACAGAAAACGAAACTGGTAATCTGTTTCCACATTGCCTGACGCCGTCGGGCTTTAATCCCGACGCCGTCAGGTTGTCCTGACAGAAAGGGTCTGGTACGTTTTTCTGGAAAACATCTGGAAATTTTAACCTCATTAAAAACCAGGAAAAATTCCTGCAACACATCTATTATGACTCGATACAAGCATTTGACTCTAACAAACACACAAATATATACAATTCCAATTATTGTTAATATCATGTTCATGCATGTTCTTAAAACATATGTGATCTTTCCTACACTTATCTTTTTGTAAAATACATTTATATGCACTTAAGACGAGGTTAAAAACAAAATAGAGCATTTCCACAAAATCAAACATGAGAATAAACAATAATGAAAAAGATATATGAACACACAAACAAAATTGAAAAACAAAACAAGCAAACAATTAAGCATGGGTTGCTTCCCAAGAAGCGCTTGTTTTTGTTCGAGTTATGAGCTTGACTCTACCCTCATTTAACGGATAAAGGGGAAGTTTTCCCTACATTTAAGTTTACGTGCGGGTGATAGTAGCGACACACACCCTTAGGGTGGAAAATTTTCACGTGAGGAGAGGGTGGTGGGTGATACTTATTCTCAAAGGGGTGTACTTCTTTCATTGTAACCTTACCTAATTCTATTGGTGTATCGGGTGAATCAAGTATATCTCCTAGAAAAGGATCATCTTCTATCAACTTCAAGAGATTCTTAGTTAAGGATCCATCTTGACCGAATAAACCCGGTTTAAACCCAAAATGTTTCTTGTTATCAACCATGGATGGGTGATGTAAGTATGTAAGGTCATGGGTTACTCCTATATTAGCTTCCACCCTACATGGCTTAGAGTCTACTACCTTTATCCTGCAACTACCCGGACTATTTGTTTTGATGGGTGGATTGGGGCCTAATTCAATTCCTAGATTCACATCTATGGATGGAAAGTTGGGTAATGGTTTTGGTTGAGGCTCCGGTTCATCAAAACTAGAAACTTCCGTAGAACTAAGAGAAAGGTTATCACTACAAGCGTTCAAACCTAAATTCTCTAATGGTGTTTGGTCCAAAGGTTCTATATCAATCGAGGTTCCTATAGTCTCTTCTTCCTTTTCCGGATAAGTCATAGGCGGTGTGTATTCCTCATATAATGGTAGGGCTTGTGGGTTTGGAGTCTTCACCTCATTCTCCACTATATCTAGATCTCCTATATGTGCATCATGTGTTTTAGTATGATCTAACCCAAATACACTCCTAAGTATCTCGAATCCTTCTTTAGCCATTTCAAATTCTTGGTCCGATTCATAAGAATCGTTCTCAAAAACTTGATTACTATGTTCTATTCGCCTAATGGATTCCTCATACGTGTCATATGTTTTATTGAAATCTATCCCACGCATGAAACTAAGTATTTCAACTCTAACCATCTCACTCCTAAACAACCATTCCGATTGAGCCTTCCACTTTGAGAACATGTCTAAATCTTCGTTATTTGGGTCCCATGTTCCGCTTCTACCTTGGGCGAAAGTCTCAAATATTTCCTATGCATCTTGAACACCATATCCTCAAAGATCCCCATCCGCTATATAGTCAAGTCTCATTTGGGTTTCGTGGTCGATACGAGTGTAAAATAATTGGAGTGGACACAATAAATCAGAGCCTTGATGAAGGACTTTTAATAGTACGTATTTAAAACGAGTCCATGCCTCGGGAAAGGATTCATCACGATGTTTTCAGAACCTCATGATCTAATTTTGGAGTGGAAAAGGTAGATTATGTAGTGGATTTTGTCGATTGGGTGAAAATTTTGGCGGATTCGCGTTCTCCATAACGGCTAACGGAATAGTCAATGAAAAGGGTTATGAAAAAAAGACACAAAGAAGGGGGATAGACTAAAAGAAAGCTAATAAAAAGAAACTAAAAATCTCACTTGATAGGAATCAAGTGAGTAGACCTAAACGAAATAGAAATCAAACCTAAGCAATAACTATTCCCCGGCAGCGGCGCCAAAAACTTGATGCGTGGTTCGGGGTCGAAACACTTAGATTCCTTTTCCGCGAGCAAGCTTTACAACCCACTAGGCAGTCTACCTAATCGTTGTAGTGTAGTATGGGTAAGCCTAGGGGTTTGATCGTTCTCTAGGGGAATAGAGATACTAGAAAGAGATGTATGACGAGAAGGTAAGGTTGAGGGAGATTCTTTTTAGTCTTTTTATGTTTTTTTTTTGAAAGCAAGGTAAGTATCTCGGGGTATAGGAGTGGGAGGTGGTACTTCTACCAATTTTAACTACTTTTTAATTAAACTAATTAACTACTTAAACAATGAAAAGGAAAGATAGGCTATGTTAATGTAGGTGTGCTTTATGATGATTAAAAGTGTGTTTACTTAGATGTTCTTACTCCCTAGTTATCTATTATTGGTTGGTTGAATTGTCACATCCTCATCTTAATTGGTGCGTTGTATTCCGTTTGGTCATAGGGGGTGCCTAATTCCCTAATTCTATGAATTGTAACTCTCCTCTAGACTACCTGGGAGCGCCAAGTACCGTAGTATCTCCCCCGAATACTCTATTATCCTAAAGCTACAACTCACGCAATAAACACAACGATGGCTCAAGTGCACTCTCAAGCTTTTTGCTATTTAGGACGTTCAAGCTCGTAACAATTAAAGAAGAAGCCATTTTTCCTTACTCTAGCGTCTACCAATCAAGACAAGAGACAACCTAACAATAATTAACAACTAGGTTTCATAGATCTAAGCAAACACAATAGTAATTTAGCTACTCATGATAAATAAGCAAGCATACACACAAACAATTAAACATAAGGTAGACATAATGATATGATGGATTAAAAAACTTATCTTATGATGTAAAGAAGGGTTTGGAACCCTTAAATACTTTCCAAGTCGGACTACACACGAGTTAGGGTTTTCTATCCAAAATTCTACCTCCCTAAATGCAGAAAAATCGAATTCTATATATAGATTTACAAGTGCGACATCGTCGCCTTTTGATGGTGACGCCGTCAGGTCGCCGTCTTTAGGGTTTTGTTTGGTCCAAGTCATCGTTGGGACGGCGTCAGTTGATGAGTGTGACGCCGTCTGTTTTCAAGAAGGCCGTCGTCTTGAGATGGTTCTTGGGCGTCTGGTGTAGAAAATAAGGGAGACGCCTTCCAGAGTTTAGGCGTGACGTCGTCATGCTTTAGAACCTCTTTTTCACCTGAGCCGTCGCGTGTAATTTTATCAGAAATCTTTCTTAGGGACGGCGTCGCCCTTTGGTTGGGACGCCGTCAGGCTTGAGAATCTGCCTTGGATCTTGACTTTGCCTTTTTCTTCATGTTTTCGCTCCTTTTTGTCCAAATATGCTTCATTCCAGCATTTTGCTTCCAAAAGACCTAAGATGTGAAAAGGAACGACTTTCAGTTGTAACGGATATAAAATATGTCAATTTAGGGCTTAAATGACCTCCTAAAAACGTATGTTTTAAATCCTTATCATCCAACGACTATAAATAAACCTAACATGAGTAATATAAGCAGCAAAACATTCAAACCAAGCCCGAGGGGCCTGCTTCAGACCATAAAGAGACCGCAACAATAAACAAACATAATCTGGAGGGGCAAAATCCCAAAACCTAGGAGGCTGATGTATATAAACTGTCTCAGCTAAATCACCATGTAAAAAGGCATTCTTGACATCAAGCTGATGAACCGGTCAATGTCGAGAAGTGTCTGAACTAAGAACTTCTTGAATAGTACCCAGTTTAACAATCGGGCTAAAAGTCTCATCAACATCAACACCTTGAATCTGTGTACTGTCATTTGATACAAGACGAGCCTTGTAGCGACTAAGAGTACCATCTGCCAAATAACCACATACAACGAACAATATTGGTATCCTTAGGCCAAGGCACATGATTCCAAGTTTTATTCTTAATAAGTGCATCATACTCATCATACATAGCATTTTGCCAATTTGGATAATTAAACGCATCACTATAAGATTTAGGTAAAGGGGAGATAGACGACACATAAGGAGTTAAACGCTGAGTGGGATGATTAGTCTCGACACCAAAGCGTGTGACCATGGGGTAAACCGAAACCGGGTTCGGGTTATCATTTGAGTGGGTTGATTTTAGGAAACGAAAACGGAGGCGGGCTGATTTTAGCAAACGGAAACGGAGGCGAGATGATTTGGAGTTGGTGCGGTGACATTTGGGTTAAATGGGCTGTGAACATGGGTTGTAGATGGGCCAACATCAGGTAAAAGGGTGGTGGGAGTTTAATGTTGGTGGGCGAGCGGAGGTGGGCCGACATTGATGGAATCATTGGTGGGCTCAGTTTGTACATCAAGAGGAACATATGGTTCAATAATGATGGTTTCTTGGTTGTCAATGGTGACATTTGGTGTATTGAAGTTGGTTGTGGGTGACACTCGTATGATATTAGAAATGACGTTCGACGAGTCATCCAAAAAATCATAAGAGGGACTCATGGTTGGTGACATGGAGCCAAACAGAAAAACCGTTTCATCAAATGTAACATGGCGGAAAAAGATAATTTTATTTGTGTTAAGGTCAAGGTAACAATAACCACGATGATTGGTGGCATGTCCCAAAAATATAGAAGGCTTAAGTCTAACAATTTAGGGAGGGGGAGACGAGCCTGAAACGATAATGTGCGTATAAGGTTGTTAATGGTTCGGACCATCCATTCAGATTTTCCATTTTGTTGTGAAGTCTGTGGACAAGAAAAGCGTAACTGAATCCCATTATCAGTAAATAACTTATGAAAGACATGGTTGTCAAATTCACCACCATGATCACACTAAAAAGACTTAATTTCACACTTAAAGTGAGTGTGAAAAAATTTACGAAACAACACAAATTTTGACAAAACATCAGATATATTAACTAACGGATAAACCCAAACATATTGCGAATAATGATCCAAAAATAAAATATAGTATTTGAAACCAGAGAGATTCGGAACCGGGGAAGTCCACAAGTCCGATTGTACAATATCAAATCAAGACTAAACCAAAGTACTTGAATTAACAAATGGAAGCCTCACGTGTTTGCCAAGCTGACAGGCATGACAAAGAACGGGAGACTTCGCTTTATTACATGAAACATAATTACTGGAAAGAACACGATGTAACACTTCACTTCCTGGATGTCCAAGACGCTGGTGCCACATATACTAACTGGTGAGAAAAGCATGAGGAATGGTGGAGGACTTCGTAACAGGGTAAAGATCTCTAGTGCTATCACAGCGGAGCAGCACCCGACGAGTTTGAAAGTCCTTAACAAAAAACCAAAAGGTTCAAATTCAACTGTACAATAATTATCATGAACAAACTGACGAACATAAATCAAATTTTTGACAATATTAGGAGTAATAAGAACGTTATTTAAATGAAGTGGCCGATATGGCATAGTCAAAACAATATTGCCAGAGTTGGTAACAGGTATAGAATGCCCGTCACCAACTGCGACAGATGGATAAATGAACGAATTAAAAACATCACTAAGTATTGACATAATCATTAAGGTGAGAAGTCGCACCTGTATCCATATTCCAGTTACTTGTAGCAGGATACTGGAGAGTCACAACATTAAAAGCATTCGGCAAAATCGTCTATTGACCTGAAAGTTGAATCGAATTTCCCAAAGCATTCGGCTGACCCGGTGGATGAACCTGCTGACATGATAGACCGGGCTGACCCGGTTGGAGAACATGTGTACCTGAGAGACTGGGCTTACCCATTTGATAAACATTACCCATCAAACTTGCACTAGTGGCTGATAAAAAGATGGGGCCGGGTAGTAGTAGACAGATTGGGCCAACTGATGATGAAATTAGTGGTGGGATGGTAGTGGGCTAGGAAAACCTGGTGGACCAAAGAAATGGCCATTCGTAGGTGATGAGTGCTAAAACACACGTCATTTTATATATAAAAATATGTCAAATCGGACTAATAACCATTAAATATGTCAATTTATATTGCAAAAATGTTGTATATGTGTTATTATGTCTTGCAGGTACAAGGGTTTGAAAACAAAGCAAAAACGGTGATTTTCGGATGAGTTTCGACGATATTTCCATGTTTTTCGAAGTTCAAAAGAAGTCATAAAGATTACCCGAGCACATCATTGGAAAGATCACGGAATATCGAGTCAAGTGGCTATTTTATTGGAGCATCAAGGAAGAGATCAAACGGAGCTCGAACGAAGATTATTTTAAAGATATTGGCTAAAATTTGGATCAAGTAAAAGAGGGCTAAAAAGAATTAAATGCAAAGACCTAACACAGAAAGGCTCTTGGTCTAGTGGTTGGGTGCATGCTTTCCAAGCAAGAGGTCAAGGGTTCAACTCTAACTAGTGGCATACTCTTTGATTATTTTTTGGTATTTATTGAAGCTGCCATTCGAGGCCCAGCCAAACGTGGCCCAAACGAAGTCCAAGCCCAGCATTGAAGAATTATGCCAATTGAGTTGAAATTGCAAATGTGATATCTCTGTAGCATTCGTGTCCTCACGTTCCAATATTAATTCATGATAGGCGCGTGTATTTTTTTTCTGCTGCCACTCTCCACTCGCAACATTCACTCTTTGTTCCAGCCATCCAGGCTCGGACACGTGGCCACAACTAAAAGAATACAAGGAACATTCGAGATTGATGTTTGTGCTATAAATACAAAGAGTAGCGGCTGATCCGAGGAGTCTATTCATTCCAATACATTAATTTTACACACACTTTCTTTTATTTAGTTTTGTAATAGTTTTAATACTCCCTCCGTCTCATATTTATTGTCCATATTTCCTTTTATGGATGTCTCAAATTAATTGTCCACTTTCTATATTTAGTAAAAAAAAGAGAATATAATTGAGGAATATTCTATTTGAGTGGTTGAGATTTATAAGAGTCCCACTTTTATTAAACTTGGTGATTCTTGTCCCCTGACAATAATTTTGAGACGGAGGGAGTAGCTTATTTTCTCTAGTTTATTGCTTAAGCTTTTAGCTTATTTTTAAGATCTTATTGTACTCAAATCTTTTTGCTTATTAATGATAATGATGTTTATGGAGTTTACTTAAGTGCTTATTTTCTTCATCTCTTTCTTTCTTTTCTTTTCTTTTTCTTATCTAATAATCTATATTAGCTTATTAGCTTATTGTAGCTTATTAGATTGGCTTTTTAGTGATAAGCTCTCTTATAGCTTTTTCACTTTAAGCTTTTTACATATCTTTTTATCTTGAATAAGCTCTTCCTTATAGCTTATTTTTAGATATAAAAGACTAGCTTCTTGAATAAGCTTTTCACATAGCTTATTCAATAAGCACTTTTTATTTTTAGTTTCTTTTCAAAAACTCTTTTATCTACTTAGATTTATTTTCTTTTACAACTTCCTTTTTTTTTTTTTTTTTTTTTTTTTTAAAAAAAAATCAAAAAAAAAAAGTTTTAATCTTTTTAGCTTATCTTTAGCTTATTTTCTTCTTTAGCTTATTTATTTAGATCTAATCCTTAAATATACCCAACTCACGTTTAATCTTCGGATTTGAACCACTTAGTTTTGGGTGGATATTGGGTCTAATCTTTAAGCTTTTTCTTTGCTTATTTTGTTTAAAGTTTAGTACTTTTTAGATCAATAAGCTTTTCCATAGCTTATTTGATCCATAATATTGCTTATTCTCTAACCTTTGATAAAGTTGTGAACTTTCTTAGTTTCTCATCATTTTCATCCTAAGGCGAGGAGCTTAAGGGTTTTATAAGCTTACTTATTAACTAAAGTTTAAAGCTTTTTAGTCTTAATAAGCTAAATTAGTTAATAAAGTCACTAACTTTATTAAATATTTGGTTTTATTAAAGCTTATAAAGAAGTAAACCTTAGGGTTTGATAAGTTTATAAAATCGGGTGGTTTTATTCGACTCGTATTGTAGATCGGGTTCTATTTTCCTTGCTTTCTCTTTTAGCTTGTAGAAAAATGATGTTTGTTGAGCTTATTATTATTATCTTTGTTGGTTTAGTTATGACTATTAGTGAGTAGATTTTTATTATGCTTGTTAAGTGATTGGTGAATTGTGAAATTTAGTGTGGAATATTAGAGATTATTAATTGGTAGCCTTTGGTTTACTTGGTTTGATTTTTAGAAACTTTAACGGGCAAAAGCCGTTAAGGATTTTAACTATTTAACCAAGTAGATTTTATCTAGATAAAAAGTAGGATTTTCAATATAAACCAACGTTGTGAGAAAAATCTACTTTTTAAACGGATAATTAAAGGTTGTTAATTAATAATTTTCGGATAATCGATGATTTGAGTAGTAGGTTATTTTAACGGGCAAAAGCCGTTGGTATAATTAATTATTTCAAGTCTACTAATTTTTACCTCGAAAAATAATTGTTTTCAATATAAGCCAATGTTGTGAGGAAATAATTTATTTCGACGGGTATTAATTACATTAGTGCTTTTAAAGAAAAATCCACACTTAATGAACTTTTCACCACACTTGACAAGCATAGCTTTTTATCATATATCGTTAGTCGTTATCTATTATTTGCTATTAGTTTAATTTTTATCTTACTTAAAATAGTTGCTTTATTAATTAGTATAAAAAGTTTTAAAAATTATCCTACAAAAACCAAATCGATAATCAAGCATCATTTAAAACGAACAAACAAAAACATAAAATTCAATTCATCTCTCGCCTAGGAATACGACATCCGGAAGGTTGATTATTACTTGTCCTCAAGTAGTGATTGATTCTTAATCAGGAATACAAATTTTAAAACTGCCCTTTGCTAAAATAACGAATCAGTAGGTGTAGTATAAAAGGCCATAGGCTTGTTAACATCAATAAGAAGGTTTTCAATGGGAGTAATATTTGATGGTGCATTAGCATTAGTCCCATTACAATCCAATTTAGCCAAAAGTCCTTGTAAAGTCAAGATATCAGCGTGTGACAAAGTTGAGGATGATGAGCCATTCGAACTAAAACTACGGCTTGATAACAAATTAGAATTATCGTGAACCCCATTATGAAGAAACTTGCAATACTCACCAAAATGACAAGAACCCTTATTAAAATTGAAGCATGGTTTGTTTACCTTTTCCATAAAGGGAGTACGATGCTGAGCATTAGGGCCGGAGTTAGCCAACAAAACCATTTGTGATGAAGAAGTAGAATCTACAAAAGCTTCTTGAACACGTGACTTTAACCACATCTCTTCCGTAGTGAGCATAGACCGAACTGTATTAAGGTCCGGGAAAGGTTCCCTATGAGCAATAATGGTGCAGATGTTGTCATACTTAGTGGGTAACCCTTCGAGAGCGAATGTAACGACATCATCATTATTCATAGATGACCCAAGACTAGTCAAAAATGTGGCAATCGATTCAATCTTATGAAAATATGCGTCAATACTTAAATCACCAAGCTTCAAGGAACGTAGTTACGCTTTTAAAGCAATAAAGCTAGTACGCTTATTGTCATGAAAAATATCGGCAAGAAGATCCCAAGCTATCTTAGCCTATCGAAGGTCCTCAACAAGTCGTTGTTAGAAGGGTTTTTGGCAAATTAATGAATATCCATGAGAAAATGATCATATCAATCTTCAACCATTCGGCATCAGGAGGTGTCACGGTGCTTGATGATGCGTCACCATTACCCAAAAGATGGTCCATAATACCATATCCCTTACAAAGATTCTTGAAGAAGTAAACTCATGATGAGTAGTTCATCTCATCAACATCCAACTTGATCGGGATAAGATTTGTGAGATTCGTAATAGTCATAAGTTTGTCAGATAGTAGGATCACAGGTGGCGGAGGTGGATTACCAGTCATGATGAGGGTTTTAGGGTTCGTATGGTTGCAGTAGGATAATAGTTAGGGCTCGCATGAAGTGAACATGGAGGTGTAGCAATCTAGGGTTTGTAGTAATGTGTTGTATGTGGTTATGATATGATTTAGAGGATGTTAACAACAACAATGATGAAACATCAATACAAGAAGAACAAAACCTAAGCACCAAAATAACTAGTCGACTCGTTATATGCACAAACCAACGATCAACTGTCAAGAATAAAGCACGTCAACTGGCTATCAATCACAAAGCAAATGATCAACGTAAAATTATAAATGTGGCGACTCGTTATCACAAAACCAACGATCGACCACAGAACCAACAACAGATTAAAAACTGAAGAAGAGGGACTAACAAAAAAAATTAGGGTTTTAAGGATCATACAAAGATAGCCGTGATACCATGTAACTGATAAAGTGTTTCATTGATCATCATTAAACCGATGCATATACATATATAAAGAATAAGCCTTAACAAATAACACTCGAGCCTTTGCACGTACAAATACTCTTGGGCTATACTAAAACATACGACTAACACATGGATGGGTGATGAAATCATTTAAGATGTTCAAAACAAGAAACACATATAAATATTTAGTCAGAGGCGGACTTAGGGTGGTTCTCGGGGTTCCTTGAACCGTATGGAGTTATCCCACGTAGTGCAAATATAGTAAAAAGCTTGATCATCTGAAAATGTACCACGTTAAAAAAGTTTGTGTTGCAAGTCTTGTTTAGTTTAATAAAGTACATTCAACCTTTTGTTTTTGGCTCCCCCATTACATTTAGTGGAAAGATATATAAATTCGTAAAAAGATTATAGTGGGTCAAATAGTATATGTTTGGTCACTCGGTTGAAATGCTTTGTTAAGAGTCAACTAAATATAGACATCATAGGCATGGTTTTAAGAGGTCCAATATATCATTGAAATTGGACTTGATTTTTGTAATCTCTATCTCTTTGGAGTCAATAATCAATGTGAGTCAACGGTTATCATATTACTATATACTAGCAGGGTACCCGCGTAATGTGACGGCGGGTATCCTGTGACTATATTTTGCGGCAAGCAAATGTTATTTGGTTACACGTTTTTTCTAAAAATAATTATACAAATGAATGAATTGGTATGTGCTGTTACAATATTTTGAATTGGTGTTGCTACAATGCTGTGTATTTAATTTCCAGGCTGCATTTTAAAGCTATGTATTGAATTAATAGCACAATTAATACAATTAATAGCAAAATTAATACAGTTTTTGTAGTTTGACTTATTTAAAATGTGAGACTTCCTTTTATAGTAAGTGTGCATGCTTATTTTTTTAAGACTTCCTTTTATAGAAAGTCCTAAATACATTATAAGGTAATATAGATAGAGTAAAGATCAAATGAGAAATAAAATTAAAATGAGAAAGGTGAGAAGAAACCACAACCGCACATTTCAGATGCATCTACAAACATAGATGCATCTCCTCTTAAATTTTTCACCCTCATTTGAAATATGTGGCTCTAACTATTTCTCATTTTTCTCATTTCAAAATTTATTCTCACTAGATCTCTTCCCAATATAGATATAGATATAATTTAGCGTCGCAAAACGACGCATGGTCTGTCGTTTTGAATTCACGTCATTATTTTGGCCCAACCCAACATGTCAATCCAGGTCCAAAACGTTTGCCTTTTTTTTGGGTTGATATTAACGACACTACCGATTGTATTCATAGTTATCTTCTCTGTCTCGGGGTTTTGTTCCAGGTAATTCTCGACCTTCAACTGTTCTTGGAGCTTGGTGTCCTTCGCTGGTAGTTAATTATTACTACTACAAGTTATGAATCTTTGGTTTGCCACTTTATGAATCGCTGGTAGTTAATTACTATATATACATCATGAGGCTTGGTAGTTAATTATTACAAGTTATGAATAACAATTGTTACATATGAGATAAATCTTTGGTTTGCCACTTTACTACTTTTGGTATAATTGGTCTACTTTTTAAGAGTAAACTGCAAAATACATTCATGTGGTTTGCAATTTCTGACATTTTACATTCCTGTCAGAAACAATTGGCACCTTACATCCTTCGTTAGTCAAACGTTTAACATCATACATCCCTCGTTTACAATGAGGACTAACAGTGCAAAATATTTCCCCGTTATCTCATAACGAGATAGAAAATATTACATCGTTAACCTTCAGGACTAATGATATTTGCACCGTTAGTCCTCTTTTTACGTTTTTATCTGTTTTTTTGCGTTTTATCCTTTTTTTTGTGCGTTTTATCCATTTTTTGTACGTTTTTCCGGTTTTTTTACATTTTTATCCTTTTTTTGTACGTTTTATCCGTTTTTGTCCATTTTTTTACGTTTTATCTGTTTTCTACGTTTTATCAGTTTTTTGTACGTTTTTACCGTCTTTTTATACGTTTTATCCCTTTTTTACATTTTTATCAGTTTTTTGGAAGTTTTATCTGTTCTTTTACGTTTTTTGTACATTTTATCCGTTTTGTCCTTTTTTTCTACGTTTTCTTCGTTTTTTGTATGGTTTTATCAGTTTTTGTTTTATGTTTTATCCATTTTTTTTACTTTTTTATCTGTTTTTATACGTTTTATCCGTTTTTTACGTTTTGTCTGGTTTTTTTCGTTTTCTCCCTTTTTGTACGTTTTATCCGTTTTTTGTACGTTTTATACATTTTTTACGTTTTTATACGTTTTTTTCGCCTTTTTGTACGTTTTATCCATTTTTGGTACGTTTTATCTATTTTTTTGTACGTTTTATCTGTTTTTACATTTATATCAGTTTTTTGTACATTTTATACGTTTTTTACGTTTTTATCCGTTTTTGTACTTTTTTATCCGTAAAAAAACGTACGTTTTTATACATTTTTTGTACGTTTTAACCGTACAAAAACGGATAAAACGCAAAAGAACTGATAAAAACGTATAAAATTTACAAAAATGGATAAAACGTTTTATCCGTTTTTTGTAAGTATAAAAACGGATAAAAACGTAAAAAGAACGGATAAAAGCGTAAAGAAACGGTTAAAACGTAAAAAAAATGATAAGAATGTAAAAAAATGGTAAAACGTACAAAAACGGATAAAAACGTAAAAACACGGATAAAAACGTACAAAACGGTTAAAACGTACATAAAACAGATAAATCGTTAAAAAAATGATAAAACATACAAAAAAACGGATAAAAACCTAAATAAACAAATAAACCGTACAAAAAACGGATAAACCGTACAAAAAAGGGATAAAAACGTACAAAAAATGGATAAAACGAAAAAAAATGGATAAAAACGAAAAAAAATGGATAAAACTTACAAAAACGGATAAAACGTAAAAAAACTGATAAAAACGTACAAAAAACGGAGAAAACGTAAAAAAAAAAGGAACAAAAACGGATAAAACGTAAAAAAAAAAAAAGCATAAAACATGGAAAAAAAAAAAAATGCAAAATAGGCAAAAACAAGGAAAAAAAAAA
>BPTQ01000007.1:31958320-31980752 GCA_019973895.1 Chrysanthemum seticuspe | reverse complement strand
TACTTTCTCTTGTGATCCAAAACATTGCGTTTTTATGAAATGATAACAATCTTTTATTAAAAACGTCTCTTTAGAGTCGTTTTCTATGACTTATGACTGTGATCCTCTAAGTAATACCCCAAATAGTCTTCCGCTGTCACACTATGATTTTGGGGGTGTTACAGATTGGTATCAGAGCCTAGGTTATAGAGAACCAACTTGTATTTTTAAAACAAATTGGACTATAACTACGTTTTCAAATGGACCGTTTTACACCACCACTCCACGTCCTCCGTGCCTACTTCGTACCGATCACATGTATGAGATTCGCTTGGCGGATAATACATGACTAGTAAAACTTTGCATGATAAAAATTTATAATGTTAACTTTCATTTAGTTAGGTATTTAGATTTGCGTGGCAGATTATGCGCGACTAACTAAATCTTATTTACTGCATGACATTACTTATAAATGCATATTTTCTTTTGGATTGTTACAATACCATGTCTTCTACTTCACACCTCACTGATCTGGCCTCTGACACCGAGATCGAGGATGCCATATCCTCTACTATTGTGCCCCTGGCACCGGCTGTTCTTGCACCTGAATCCCCAGCTATGACATCTGGAGAGACTGAGCCCTTTGAGGAGGGTGAGGTCGCTGCTACTCCACCTGCCTTGGTCATACCTGAGCGTTTTCCTGTTTTTGGTACCCTACCTATGATCAGTACCTTGAGTCACAACAGTGGCTGTCCCCTTCAGACGTTGTATCTCAGACACCCTCGCACACCGATTCTGTGTCCTCCGCCACTTCTCGCCCTTCGTCATTACCTATTCGTCGAAGGCGAAAGCGAGCTAGGGTTCTCAAACCCTACGAGCCTGCGCCCTTCGGCAAGCCATTCCGATACTATAAGGATGGTGCGATCTTTATACATACCGCTCGGAAACGAGTGAAGGCACCCACCACCTTTGTTTCACCTACTGACATACCATCATCTTCGGCTTTCCCACCACCAGCTTCACCTACGTCATCACCCATACCTACTTCACCGTTACCTCCACCTACCACTTTCATCTACCAGACCACTACTGTACCAGTTTCGTCTCCATCCCGTGCATCATCACCGTTGGTGACGTATACTGAGCCTGTGATATCCCTTAGGGAGAGAGTCCATTTCCCACCTTCATTTTCCGATCCATATCATTATGTTGTGACCTGTACATGTCAGCCGGGGCCTCATAAGAGGGTTGACGCTAGGCGTTGGTCCTTTTTGATGCCGGTCATAAGTCAATGGAGGTCAGAGGAGGGTTCACCGAGTGCTATGGAGCTTGGAGATCATTTGTCCAATACTGCTGAGATTCTTCCTTGTTAATACAAATAAGCCGTAAAAACGTTTATTTATATTTTACGATCTTCTATTATTTTGTCGATAACAAAAGTAAAATCATATTAACGAAACAAATAAAATACGTAAATGGTTTGAACTAATAGTTTTATAACACACTTACATTTTCACATAAAACACTATAACAAGATTAAGTGATTTTATATTTTAGATACACATGTACAACAACTAGTGTTTACATATTGGCTTAACAAGTTTAAGTAACTCTATGAGTTAGATACATATGTACAACAACTAGTGTTTACATATTGGGTTAATACATACTTATATTAAGTACACTAAAATGGGTAAAAACAAGTATATACTAAAATGGGTAAAAGTAAGTATATACTAAAAAGATAAAAACTAGCAAATGGTTTTTGACCCATAACCCATGGTTTTATATATACCACTTACACAAGTTCAATGTATCCTTAAGGTACATTGTATCTAGATTGAAAACCATGGATCAACCCATAACCCATGACCCATGACCCATAACCCAAAATACCCATGGGCAAAGAGGAGCGGACCACGGATCCCTAGCTTTGTGCTAGCCGGATCCCAAGTGGAAGGGATCCGTGGGATCCGGGGAAACAGTAGGTTTTTCCTCTATAAATAGTGAGCCATTTCTTCATTAGAACTTACCCCTTCCCAACATACTTTCTCCCCTGAGTTAAATCTCACTAACCATAGATCCAAGAGATCTATGTTTGTAGTTTTGTTTTTGTGTGATCTTGTAGGTTCCTCTTAAAGGGAAGATCACCACCTTTGAAGTCGAGCAAGCTCAAGTCCATGAGTTGCCAAGCTTCCTCATCATCAAGGCTATTGAAGTCCTCTTGTTGATGATCTCTTTCTTTCTTCAAAGAAGCGTAGTGTTAAAGACATTAGTGAAAGATGTCTCAAGTGTCAAGACGAAGATATTAGTGAAGGGTATCTATCGTCTATAAGATAAGAACTTGTGGTAGGTGCTTAGAAGTCAAGACAAGAAGCATTAGCGAAAGGTGCTTAGAAGTGAAGACACAAGACATTAGTGAAAGGTGTCTTGTAGATCTAATCAAATACATTAGTGAAAGGTGTCTTATAGATCTAATCAAAGGCATTAGTGAAAGGTTCCTTAGATGTACATTCGATATGGTGTGTTTCGATGTACTAGATAGACTAGCATTAGATCCAAGGATATTGATGTCCTTGATGATGTTGTAAAGGAGTAGATCTCCTTTGGGATTAGTCGTTGGTGTAGTGTGGTAGTAGTTCCTCCATTGCAATGGAACTAGGTGCTTAGCCTAGTACCTAATAAAGGGTAGGCGACGTTGTGAATGTGTAGTTCACCTAAGGTGTGAAAGAACTCGGTGGTTAGCCTAGCACCGTATAAAGGGTAGGCGACGTTGTGTTAGGTGTGGTTCGCCTTGGTGTGAAAGAACTCGGTATTTAGCTTTGTACCGGAAAAAGGTTAAGCGACGTTGTGAAGGCTTCTCCGCCATAAGGAGATTGGTGTAGTGATTACAAACTCTCGAGTAGGTGAATCGGGGAGTGGAGTAGGGCAAGGAAGATGTCCTTGTAGCCGAACCACTATAAATACTCGCGTTGTGGTTTTGTGCTTCTTACTCTTATCTTTTCATTACATATCTTTATATGCTTGTTTATCAACATCCAACACACACAACCAAATATATTGACATAAGTCGATCTAAATAGTTTAAAAGGAAGTTTTAATTGGTAAAACTATTCAACCCCCCCTTCTAGTTTTCCACAATTGGCATCAGAGCTTCGTTACCAAGTTTCTTGAAGTATATTGTACTTTAAAAACTTGATACGATCCATAGTTAATTGAAAACTACAAAGAAGGTTTTTCATAAAAACAAACACCATGTTTTTTCAAAAACTATATGTTTGGATGGTGAGTTGATAACAACATTTTTTTTATATATATATTTTTTAATTGCACTAATTTTCCTTGTGATATTGATTAGTCAAAGCTCATACCCACCAAGCTTTAGGAGTTGCTTGGTAACAAGAATACCTTTCCTTAAGAAGGTATCTTAGACGCAAAAGAGCGGGAATCGTCTAAGTGACATTTGTCATTTGTAAAAGACATTCCTAAGTGCATTCGAGGTATGAATTTCTACTTATATCTAAATGATACTTGTTTAGTATATAAGTGTTATTTGCTAGGCTTTTATTTGAGTAGATTTTTTGTGTTTACACATGATTTACATGTAGCTTCGTTAGGAAGCATGTTTCTCACATACGTGTTATTTTTCTCGTCTATACTCATAGTATGTAGAGCTTGTGCTTTATGTCTTCTAATAAAACAAAAACACGAATTTCAAAAATTCCTCCTTCCCTATTAATAAACCCACTCGAAGCCTATTTTTTCAACCCTCACCTTTTCAAATTTTCAAATTTCAAAAATTTCCTCTCATTCAAAAACTTCATCTTCCTCCTCATTCCATCTCTTCCTAAACCAAGAAGATCCGTCATCAACATGGTTTACATCGCACTCGTGCTCATCGCCATAACACTCATCGCACTTGTGTTCCCTATGATGAAGTTCACATACGGAGACATTTACTTTGCGTTGTTAATCTATATTGGGGTCATTTACCCAATCCTTTGTATCATCCTTAGCATTGAAATGCAATATTATTAATTATCTACTTTATCTAAAATGTTTGTGTTATTATGTGTGTTTCATTTCTTTTGATCTATATGTGTTATATTCTTTCGTGATACATTAGATGTCATGTATGCATGCTAAAAGAAAATGTAGGATAAAACATACTTCATGGTACAATAACCGTAAAACCTATTTTTTTAAAAACTGGTTCTGTTACTACAGATCCACGGATCCCGGAAGTTACACTAGCCGGATCCCTTTTGAAAAGGAACCGTGGGATCCGTCCTACTGGAAAACAGTTTTCATGCAAGATTAAAAACCACTATCTTTCTAAAAGTAATAATCCACTAGAGCTTCAAAACCATGAGTTAGCTAAACACTAATTGTTAATAAAATATCTAGTAAAAACGTTAGATTATTATAGGTTGACCATAAACGTCTTCCCTTATTAACCCATCACTTCTATAGGTTCAACTATGACGCATGAATACGAGTTTGATTTTTCACTCACTAGCGTCTACACCCCGAACATATCCCTTGAGCCCAACACACCTGGCAATCATGTCCGTGGGTTCAGTAATCTCGAAAACCGTCACTTCCATGAAGGACGTATTGTAGACACCTCTCTACAATTCGAAGAAGGTATCAATACCTCCTTCCGAGCCATAGGACTAGAATGTCTTCTTGAAATTAACGAGAAGATATGTCAAAGGTTCATAATGGAATTCTTCCGTCAAGTGGAACTCGCTCGTAACGAGGATCGCTCTTTATCTCTTTGGTTTTATATCAAAAACCAAAAATTCACTTTAAGCCTTGGGCATTTTTCTCACATCATCCGAATTCCAAACCATGGACAATGTGCCTTCACTGAAGATTGGTCTCTCGATTCTCTCTTCAATTTTCGTGAAGAAAATAGCCCATATTGTTCACACATACCCTCTCCGGAAGAATTAACACGCATGATATGCAAACCTCGACCATATTACTCCAATCCAAACATTATCCATACACGAGATATCCGAGAAGAGTATAAGCCTACTGCTCTTATTCTACGTGAAAATGTTTGGAGTCTTAGGGGAAATCGAGATATTCTTCCTGCTTGTTGTGCTCACATGTTATACTGTTTGCTAACACAACAACCATACAATCTCGCCTACTTCTTCGCAAGGCGAATTGCAAATTTTCAAGGCTCCAAGAATAAACTTATTCCTTATGGAATGTTCTTGACACGCCTCTATCACAATGTTATGCACTTCCATCCTCAATTTCAAAGTCCGTTGTACGTACTTGTGAACAAGATGATGGAACCGCTTAACATATCTCTCATGAAGACGTTCTTCATTCATGATTCCACCAATACCCATCAATCACATAATGATCCTCCTAGTGAAGACACTCAAGGAACCTAGAATAGTCAAATAGGATCTATTCTACTCTACTCCTTTGCTATCAATGTAATCCTATCTCTTTCATGAAATAAAACATCTTACATTTGATATCCTAGTTTTAGAATTCCTTTAAACAAAACTTGGAATATAATGCACTGTCATGATCATTGCATACCTTTAGTAAAGGTTGTGTCTAGCAGATAGACAGATCCCAAATGTTGTACTAAACGGATCCCTACAACTAGGGAACCGTGGGATCCGGCAAAACAGAAAATGCAATTGCAAGCATTATATGTCAAACACATCACTTAGAACACCTCACACTAAGCTAAACATAGTGTCTTAAGATTGATCAAGACTTTATCAAGATAGGTTGACCTTTCCTACTCTTTCCAACTCACATAGATCACATTCTAAGGCTTTGTTAGATCTTTCATCCATCACTCTTCCGCTTCTCAAAACTCACACTTCATTTTTTACTTGATTCCTCACAACTAGGTTAGAAATCCTTCGATTATGACATTATTAATCAACCTCACCTCAAAATTGATCAAAGTTGATCAAATCTTAGCTTTTCCCATCTCAAAACCATTAGGATATTTTCCAAAATATAATCCTAAGACATAACCTGATCTCTAGGATCATTTAGTTTTATTCAACTTCAATTGACATCTTTAATGTCATCCTTGGCCATCCATTGGTAATTTTTTAGTTCCAAATCCTTCCATAAATAACAATCATTAGCTACACCACTCATTGCCTTCAAACACTTAAGCACCCTTTCATTTAAAACACTTGGGAGAACTGAAACACTCAAGGTGATGTAGGTCTAGGAATCTTAGAAACATCATTTCCACTCTTTCATAAACTGCTGAACGCCGGATCCCTAGAACTAGCCTAGACGGATCCCTCTGAGAAGGGAACCGTGGGATCCGGATGACAGTCTATGACAACTCTTGGTAAAACAATCATTTCAACTCATCTTCCTAACTCAAACACTCCTTCTCATCTTAAATGAGTTCCTAGAACAGCACAACCTCTGTAGTTGACTCTTGTGCATGCTAATCATCACATTCCAATGAACCTTAGTGGCTTAAGGCTTAAATGCACTTTCCAAATCTCTTGGTTTATAAACCACCTTGTTAGGATCTCCATAGTCATCACTCACATCCTAATTTTCAGCCTTTGCAATTTCTTCAAATCATCTCATCATGAGAAAAACCCCAAGTAACAACCTATCCACCAAAGAACCACCCATCAAAAGGGCTAGTGTTGTACACGAAATCTCTTCAACCGAATCATCTCCGGTCAAACCAATCAAACCAATTCCTAGAAGGCTAGTACCCACAAAATTACCTATGCCAAACACCACCATACCTCCTAGGCCAAACAATATCATCTCCACTAAACCATCTCCATTGGTTCCTAGAGTTATCTCTTTCACATCCCCACAAACATCACCTCACCTCTACAATTTAGAGGACTTACCACCTAGGCCGTCTCATCCGCTTTCGCCGACAACATTCTCCTCATTAGGAGGAACAATGATTCAAAATCAAGGTGTTGAGTCAACACTTGCTCCGGCTTCCTTTTCACCGTTTCAATCATATAATCCTATTTGGATTATAAGAAATCACCAAAGTCAACCACCCGACCTTATGGAAGTTGACACATCTTTACCACCATCATCATTCTTGATCGAACCATTCCTAAATGGACCTCCACCAATCCCTCCATCATTCGAGGCCCCTCAACCCACTTCAATTGATCCTTTGAATATAGCCACTTCATTTCATCCACCACCACTACCTAGCCATGACAAAGATTGCTATCATTGTCAACATGTTGAAAGTTTGATACATGAAGTACGAGAAGACCAACGTTTCATGTTCTATCATCTCCTCGAACGTTTCGACGAGATTAAACCTAAACATAACTTGAGCTAAAGGATTATAGTGGTGTCTAAGCTTCAAGCGTTAGTTGGTCTAAGAAATTCCTAGTTATGTATTGTCTATTTTCTTATTTTTGAGTCATGTATATCATAACTCTTGTTTTATTAAATGGAATTACATGCTACTTGTTATTTTGTTGAGCATATGATTACTTTAGTACTCATATCTCATTTGTGTGATAACATTACTTGTTATATCACCTTTGCTGATTTTAGTCATCAGCCAGACGGATCCCTCAGTATTTCCTAGACGGATCCCTACTAGAAGGGAACCGTGGGATCCGTGAAGTCAGAATGTTTTTTCTTTATCACATTTGCAGGAATTGTGAATTATACTTGCTTTCTAACCTTTGTTTTGTAGTATTTCAATTCACTCATGAAGACCTTGACATCCTAAAGCTAGGGGGAGCTTTATGTCAAAGCAATACTTTGCAAATTACTTGCAATACTTGATTTACTTCTCATAACTTCCCATTGCAAAGTTGCAAACATCTAGGGGGAGCAAACCTAGTTGCAAATGATCTAGATTAGAATTACTTTCTTGACGCCCTTACCTAGGGATGGACTCGTCAAGGGGGAGTAAGACGAGATCTATTCCCGTTACTTACTCTTTATTTTTCTCTTTCACATGTTTTTCTTTAAAAGAAAACAATGTGTTGCTTTTCTTCAAACACTTTTTGTTTCGACAAAAAGGGGGAGAAGAAAGTAAAAACTACAAATTCAAACGTTTACGAATTTTAGCTTTTCCTTAAAATAATTTTATGTTTTGTCATCAACAAAAAGGGGGAGATTGTTAATACAAATAAGCCGTAAAAACGTTTATTTATATTTTACGATCTTCTATTGTTTTGTCGATAACAAAAGTAAAATCATATTAACGAAACAAATAAAATACGTAAATGGTTTGAACTAATAGTTTTATAACACACTTACATTTTCACATAAAACACTATAACAAGATTAAGTGATTTTATATTTTAGATACACATGTACAACAACTAGTGTTTACATATTGGCTTAACAAGTTTAAGTAACTCTATGAGTTAGATACATATGTACAACAACTAGTGTTTACATATTGGGTTAATACATACTTATATTAAGTACACTAAAATGGGTAAAAACAAGTATATACTAAAATGGGTAAAAGTAAGTATATACTAAAAAGATAAAAACTAGCAAATGGTTTTTGACCCATAACCCATGGTTTTATATATACCACTTACACAAGTTCAATGTATCCTTAAGGTACATTGTATCTAGATTGAAAACCATGGATCAACCCATAACCCATGACCCATGACCCATAACCCAAAATACCCATGGGCAAAGAGGAGCGGACCACGGATCCCTAGCTTTGTGCTAGCCGGATCCCAAGTGGAAGGGATCCGTGGGATCCGGGGAAACAGTAGGTTTTTCCTCTATAAATAGTGAGCCATTTCTTCACTAGAACTTACCCCTTCCCAACATACTTTCTCCCCTGAGTTAAATCTCACTAACCATAGATCCAAGAGATCTATGTTTGTAGTTTTGTTTTTGTGTGATCTTGTAGGTTCCTCTTAAAGGGAAGATCACCACCTTTGAAGTCGAGCAAGCTCAAGTCCATGAGTTGCCAAGCTTCCTCATCATCAAGGCTATTGAAGTCCTCTTGTTGATGATCTCTTTCTTTCTTCAAAGAAGCGTAGTGTTAAAGACATTAGTGAAAGATGTCTCAAGTGTCAAGACGAAGATATTAGTGAAGGGTATCTATCGTCTATAAGATAAGCACTTGTGGTAGGTGCTTAGAAGTCAAGACAAGAAGCATTAGTGAAAGGTGCTTAGAAGTGAAGACACAAGACATTAGTGAAAGGTGTCTTGTAGATCTAATCAAAGACATTAGTGAAAGGTGTCTTATAGATCTAATCAAAGGCATTAGTGAAAGGTGCCTTAGATGTACATTCGATATGGTGTGTTTCGATGTACTAGATAGACTAGCATTAGATCCAAGGATATTGATGTCCTTGATGATGTTGTAAAGGAGTAGATCTCCTTTGGGATTAGTCGTTGGTGTAGTGTGGTAGTAGTTCCTCCATTGCAATGGAACTAGGTGCTTAGCCTAGTACCTAATAAAGGGTAGGCGACGTTGTGAAGGTGTAGTTCACCTAAGGTGTGAAAGAACTCGGTGGTTAGCCTAGCACCGTATAAAGGGTAGGCGACGTTGTGTTAGGTGTGGTTCGCCTTGGTGTGAAAGAACTCGGTATTTAGCTTTGTACCGGAAAAAGGTTAAGCGACGTTGTGAAGGCTTCTCCGCCATAAGGAGATTGGTGTAGTGATTACAAACTCTCGAGTAGGTGACTCGGGGAGTGGAGTAGGGCAAGGAAGGTGTCCTTGTAGCCGAACCACTATAAATACTCGCGTTGTGGTTTTGTGCTTCTTACTCTTATCTTTTCATTACATATCTTTATATGCTTGTTTATCAACATCCAACACACACAACCAAATAGATTGACATAAGTCGATCTAAATAGTTTAAAAGGAAGTTTTAATTGGTAAATCTATTCAACCCCTCTTCTAGTTTTCCACATTCCTGTTACGAGAGAACCCCTTCACCACACCGTCCCATTGCTAGTTGCACGACTTGTGCGATGTGAGGATCAGCTTGGAGAGGCTATGTCATACGTCGATGAGGTTCCATTAGTCCGGATTGAGAGTATAGAGGAGAAGGTCGAGAATCCTCGTTGTCGGGAAGATCCCGATGGAGGGGTTGTTTGATAGGATTGGTACTCAGTCTGAGCGAGCTAGTGAGGCAGTGACAGTTCTGGAGCGGAGGATGGAGTCGGAGAGATTGGAGTTGCTAGACAGAGTTGAGATGCTAGAGGGAGTTGTACAGCGACAGTCTGAGCAGATGGTGATCATAGAGACGCGTGCTGCAACTCTTAAGCAGAGATCGGAGGCGAGAGATAGGGAGATGGATGACTTGGCTGAGCTTGTTCATGACTTACAGCGTCGGGTGAGTGGCACACCCGACAGCCCATAGATCGGAGATTCACCTATTTAGTCTACTAGTACTTTAGCCTGCCACCTGTGGCACTGATAAAGGCTTTGTATTCGCATGTTTTGTTAAACTATCGAACAAACTATTGATGTGACATTGTATGGTTATTGTATCACTATGTATGGATGATGGACCTATGACATTATGGTTGCTTTTCTTATGTTCTTATGTATGGTGATCTTTCTTATTTATCGGTTTATATAAATCAAAGTGATCATCTATATATACTCTCTTGTGTGGTTCTAACATATTGTGATGGTTCTTATGATGATTATACTCTATTGATATAATGTGATGATCTTGACTATTATGAAATTGTTTTTGTAATAATTCTCACTTATGTTGACTGATTCTAAAATCTGAGTGTATGTCTTTAGAAAAATGACAAGAACAAGGGCTACCCCTACTCCAAATCCTGAGATGACCCCTGATGCAATTCGGAGACTGGTTACTAACGAGGTTGGTGCTGCTTTTGCTGCGCGACCTGCTGAGGCGGTTCAAACAAATGAAGCCGCGAATCGAGCCAACCGGAATGAAACTATTGTGAATCGCTAAATGTGGGTACAAGGAGTTTATGAATTGCAAACCTACCTTCTTCAAAGGAACCGAAGGCGCTGTTGGCCTTATTCATTGGTTCGAAAGGTGCGAAACTGTGTTTCTCCTAAGTGATTGCTCAGAAGATTGCAATGTGAAATTTGCTACTGCTACTCTACTAGAAGATGCATTGTCTTGGTGGAAGGCTCATGCCCAACCTATTGGCATGGTAGAAGCTTACAAAACCACTTGGACTGAATTGAAGCAATTGATGATGAAGCAATACTGCCCAAGGACCGAGATCAAGAAATTGGAAGATGAGTTCTATCATCTAACTACTAAGGGCAATGATCTCAAAACCTACTTCAAGCGTTTCCAAGAACTGAAAGCTCTATGCCCATCCATGGTTTCTGATGATGTCAAGTTGCTGGAAAACCTCATAGGGAGATTACCCCGAAGCATTGACGGGAATGTTACTGCATCAAAGCCCATGACTGTGGAAGAAGTGATCACAATTTCCTACCAAGTCATGGATCAAGTCCTGAAACATGGACCCGTGCAAGGTGGTAACGACAACAAAAGGAAATTTGATGACCGTCGAGGCAACACTTCCAACAACTACCATCATAACAACTCTTTCCATCACAACAATAACCGAAACAACAACAATCAAGGCCGCAACAATCATAACCAACACCGCAACAACAATCCCAACTCATACCACCAAAACCGAAGCAACCACCACAATCAACAAAACCGTGGGCAAGAACTTGCGCGAGCTTATGCTGCTACTCCCGCCACTAGAAAAGGCTATGCTGGACCACACCCTTTGTGCACTCGATGAAACCTGCATCACGTGGGACGTTGTACTATTAAGTGTGGGAAGTGTAACAAGGTGGGTCATACATACAAGGATTGCCGAAGCCCTGCTACCGGAAGTAACCTCCAACCCATAGGAATAACTTGCTTTGGATGTGGAGAAGCTGGGCATGTCAAGAGTAAATGCCCAAAACTGTACGGGAACAACAACAACAACCCTGCTAGAGCAAGAGCTTATGTCCTAGGAGATGGAGATGCACAAGAAAACCCGGACGTCGTTGCGGGTACGTTTTCACTCAATCATCATTTAGCTAAAGTGTTATTTGATTTTAGAGCCGACAAAAGCTTTGTGTCTTCTAAGTTTGCACCTTTATTAAAAATCACACCAACTACCCTAGATACCACTTATGAAGTAGAGTTATCCGATGGGAAAATAGTAGGAACTAACACCGTCCTTCGAGGTTGCAACCTATCCTTATCAAACCACCGTTCAATATAGACCTTATGCCTATCCAACTTGGTAGCTTCAATGTTGTCATTGGCATGGATTGGCTATCCAAGAATCGTGCAAGAATCATTTGTGACGAGTAAGTCGTTCACATTCCTCTCGACGGTGAAACTCTAATCATTCGGGGTGATCATAGTAAGACCCGATTGAATATCATCTCGTGCGTTAAAACTGCAAAGTACATAGAAAAAGGATGCCACATTTTTCTAGCACAAGTAACGGAGAAGAAGAAAGTGGATGAAAAACAACTAAAAGACGTCCACATGGCTAGGGACTTTCCCGAAGTATTTCCTGAAGACTTGCCTGGCCTTCCTCCGATTCGACAAGTAGAATTCCAAATCGAGTTAGTGCCGGGAGCGGCACCCGTGGCACGAGCACCTTATAGATTGGCACCCTCCAAACTATAAGAATTGTCTGACCAACTACAAGAACTGTCCAAAAAAGGATTCATTCGACCGAGTTCTTCGCCTTGGGGAGCTCCGGTCTTAGTTGTCAAAAAGAAGGATGGATTTTTCCGTATGTGTATCGATTACCGAGAATTGAACAAACTAACGGTGAAAAATCGCTATCCACTGGCTAGGATTGATGATTTGTTTGACCAACTGCAAGGGTCAAGCATCTACTCAAAGATTGATCTGAGATCTGGGTATCACCAACTGAGAGTTAGAGAAGAAGATATTCCGAAAACTGCTTTTCGAACACGATTACGGCCACTATGAGTTCCAAGTGATGCCATTTGGTTTGACAAATGCACCTGCAGTGTTTATGGACCTAATAAACCGGGTGTGTAAACCATACTTGGACAAATTTGTGATTGTGTTCATCGACGACATTCTCATTTACTCCCGCAACAAGGAAGAGCATGTGAAACACTTGAAAGCCATTCTAGAGCTACTCAAGAAAGAAGAACTGTATGCTAAGTTTTCCAAGTGCGACTTCTGGATTCGAAAGGTTCAATTCCTTGGTTACGTGATAGATAGTAATGGTCTTCATGTTGATCCTTCAAAAATCGAAGCTATCAAAGATTGGTCATCCCCTACTACCCCTACCGAGATACGCCAATTTTTGGGTCTTGCGGGGTATTATCGAAGATTTATCGAAGGATTCTCGAAAATCGCTAAACCTCTAACGGAATTAACCCATAAAAAGAAGAATTTTGACTGGGGTGAAGAACAAGAGTTAGCCTTTCAACTCTTGAAACAAAAGCTTTGTGAAGCTCCTATCTTAGCTCTACCCGACGGAGTGGAAGATTTTGTGGTCTATTGTGATGCATCACACCTAGGGTTAGGTGCGGTATTGATGCAAAGGAACAAGGTGATTGCTTATGCTTCTCGACAACTCAAAACTCACGAAAAGAACTACACTACCCATGACTTGGAATTGGGAGTCGTGGTTTTCGCCCTCAAAATATGGAGACATTATCTATATGGAACCAAGTGTACGGTGTTTACCGACCACAAAAGTCTCCAACACATTCTAGATCAAAAGGAATTAAACATGCGACAACGCTGATGGCTAGAATTGCTTAGTGATTACGACTGTGAAATCCGTTATCACCCGGGAAAAGCAAATGTCGTGGCTGATGCTCTTAGTCGAAAGGATCGACCTAAACCTCTTTGAGTAAGATCTTTGGGAATGACAATTAAGTCACCCCTTCCATCAAAAATCCTTGAAGCTCAAACTAAAGTTCTCAAACCTGAAAACCGTCCTAACGAGAAAATCTTCGGAATGCCTTCGGCGATAGAAGTTGGATACCACTATATGGAGGAATACGGGAACTCATTATGCATGAGTCTCACAAGTCTAAATATTCCATTCATCCGGGATCCGACAAAAAGTTCCAAGGTCTCAAGGAGCTTTATTGGTGGCCGAACATGAAGGCCGAGATTGCGACATATGTTGGGAAATGTCTTACATGTTCTTGAGTCAAAGCCGAATGTCAAAAACCCTCCGGATTGTTAACTCAACCTGAACTCCCAGTTTGGAAATGGGAAAGAACCACCATGCATTTCATAACCAAACTGCCAAAAACTGTTAGAGGTTACGACACCATCTGGGTTATCATTGATCGCCTCACCAAATCCGCTCATTTCTTACCCATTAAGGAAAATGACGAAATGGAAACCCTTGCTCAACTATACCAGAAGGAAATTGTATCCCGTCATGGAGTGCCAATTTCCATCATTTCTGACCATGACAGTCGTTTTACCTCTCACTTCTGGAAATCTCTTCAAAATGCTTTAGGCACTCGTTTGGATATAAGTACCGCATATCATCCTCAAACCGATGGCCAAAGTGAAAGGATTATCCAAACCTTGGAAGACATGCTTCGAGCATGTGTGATCGATTTTGGAAAAGGTTGGGATAAACACTTGCCTTTGGCGGAATTCTCCTACAACAATAGTTACCACGCTAGCATCAAAGCAGCTCCATTCGAGGCACTTTACGGTCGAAAATGTCGATCGCCCGTTTGTTGGGCCGAAGTTGGAGATGTCCAACTCATTGGACCTGAACTTGTCCAAGAAACAACCGAGAAGATTGTGCAAATTCGTCAACGACTTCAAGCTGCTAGAGATCGACAAAAGAGTCACACCGACGTAAGAAGAAAACCCATGGAATTTCAAGTTGGGGATCGAGTCATGTTAAAAGTATCACCTTGGAAAGGAAATGTTCGATTTGGAAAACGAGGAAATTTACATCCTCGATACATTGGACCTTTCAAGATTCTAGAAAGAATCGGCCCGGTTGCTTACAAACTTGAACTCCCAGAAGAACTTAGTAGAATACACCCTACCTTCCACGTCTCAAATCTGAAGAAATGCTTGTCGGATGAATCTCTTGTTGTTTCACTAAAAGAGATTAAGCTCGATGACAAGCTCAACTTTGTCGAAGAACCAATTGAAATCATTGATAGAGAAGTCAAGCGACTTAAGCAAAGTCGCATTCCTATCGTCAAGATTAGATGGAACTCAAAAAGAGGACCGGAGTACACGTGGGAGCGCGAAGACACCATGCGTGTTAAGTACCCACATCTGTTTGCAAATCCAACTCCGACAACCAGCGTAAACTAAAATTCCGAGGACGGAATTCTCTTAACGGGTAGGTACTGTAGCCACCTGTAAAATTTCACTATCATTAACTTTCATATCAATAAACTAGATTGTTTATCGAAACTTATTTGATCTAAGTTAAGCATTTTAGCATGTAAATTTCATTTTTCTTGCATAAAAATCTATGCATCTCCGAGTAGTCTTATTTAATCATGTCCGATATTTACTGATATCCAAATCAGTCTCACAAGAAATTTTCTTGTCTTACGAGTCCGCATGCGTACCAGTATAATAAAAGAAAACATGAAAAATAAAAACAAATTAATAAAATCGGAAATTACATCATCGTATCAGTTTATTTAAAACGTGTCCGGAAATATAAATATTATATTTTTTCCATTTGAAATTATACGTTTACGAGTTTAACAGCGGGACGCGAAATACATTTAATACCCAACACAACCTAATATATCTAACACAATATTTACAAAATACAAAAAATGAAAAATTTAAAAACAAACCTACCCTAACCCATGTGCAGCCACGCCCCACTTTCTGCTCCCCCTCCTCCCAATTCGTTCTCTCTCTATCCCTCTCCATCTTCTTCTTCAGGTAATATCTCATCCATCTTTCCCCACCTCTAAAACCTCATTACCTCTTTGCGAATAACAATGGCTGACACCCTCAAGAGGTCAAGCAAGAAAAACGCTCCATCCTCTCTTCTTGACCACACCATGCTCCACTATAATTCCAAAAGATACAAACACATCTTGAAGTATCTCTATCCCACCCTGGGCTTTTTCCAAGGAAGAAAATCGACAAAGAATCAAGGTCCCCATATGTGTTTCTTGTCTCTGTGGGTCACGGTTGGAGAAAACACAAAGGAGAGAAACGTGAAGACCTGCGCATCCTGGTGATAGTACTAAAGAAGGGTTTCTACCTTCTTCCAAAAGTCGAAAGAGCAAGTCAAACTACCCACTTTTACTTCTTTAAATACCCCCACCGATTCACAATATTGATACCACAACTCACAACAAAAAGAAAAACTAAAAAGAGTATTTGAAGTGCTTGGTGGGTTCCTGTGGATTCGACTTGGTGGGTTCATCCTAATTTGTTGTTCTGATCGACTCCCATGTTGTATGGTCTAATTGAATCTTTTCTTGAATAATCTAGTTATAATTATTGTTTAGATTTGATGTTTTGATCGAATATACATCCTGTTAGTATGCAATTATTGAAATTGATTTATTGTTGGTTGGCTTGTGTGGTATAAGTAATAAAAATCAGTTAAAGAGTTTTCATGTTTGGGTTAATGTTGTAGTCGATCTAGGCTGACCCTCCCACCCTTCGCGAGATGCGAGACTTGCGTGTAATGTTGTATTGTACGACCCTAGACCCAAAGGAGTGTGGCTAGTGACGAGTCTCGTTCGAACCAATCGAGTGACAAGAGCTTGGCTTAGTCACTACCCTGATGGAGTGTTTCTAAATGTACATATTGGCGTTAATGTTTGGCTCTTTAGTTGTCATTAGGAACCTGTCGAAATCCTTGTAGTTGTTTTGAAACCAAAGGGACCCCAAGGAAGGGTGCTATATGGCTTCGAATCAATAGGGAAAAGCCACCCCAAAAAGAGCCATGCTTACGTCTAAACCCAAGACAACAAGTGTGGTCAATAGGGTCTTTAGTATTGGCTCGTCTAAACCGAAAAGCTACTCAACTTATTGTCCAAGTGTGGATGTTTCGTCATACCATTTTACTTCCGTTATACCATCGAAGATATGTACTCTATCTCCTTTGTTCCCCTTGATTGTCCAACACCATTGCCATGTTCTAAGTATGCGTTAAGCATCATGACTTTGCCCCTGATTTTATACCAATTATATAATTAGGAGACCTGATTCCTGCTTTTCTTTTTCTTTTCTCCAGTTGGTTGCATTTGAGTCTTGAGTCCGGGCCACAGCCCACCTCACAAATGAGGGTTCATTTGGCAGTTTAATGATGGGCCACAACCGATCTCGTGGCAGCCCCTGTGACCCATTTCCGATACATTAAAGTCACATTAAGTTCGTTCATATATCCTCCCATGTTGAGCCTGTCGAGTTCAAGTCGTTGCGAGTATCCCGCAACTAAGCTTCTCTTATCTGTCATATCTTAATCCATCTTACATCGTCTACTTGTATTATTACTCAACCAACGTTATTTCGACACGACGAATGTACAAAAACCAACATGATAATGTTACTCGATTACTTTCATGAAAACTAAACTACGTTTTATAATTATTAACGATGGTTTTACAAATGACTTATATTTACATTTTAGGTTAAAGTAACAATTTCATAAATTATAACCATAGAGACTAAACTTACTTTTAATAAATAACAACAACTTTATTTCTTTTATGACTAATAAGGAATAACGGTATTTTCTTTATATAACGTTTTCATAGATAAAAACCGAAATAACTAAACACAAAGGATTTTGATGCTATATATATATATATATATATATATATATATATATATATATATATATATATATATATATATATATATATATATATATATATATATATTATATAAAAGATAATTTTTACAAGGATATCTTATTTTCAAAAACCATACATTAAAAATATATAAATGGAACCATGCCGAATTTTCCAAAAAAAATATAATATCGTACTAATTAAGAATAAAACCTTCGTACAAGGTCATCTAATGATTCACGAGTCCTCATCCTGAACGTCCGACATGTACACCTTTATTCTATCTATTCCAAGAGTCCATAACAATCAATCCTTCTAAGTTCATTATCTAAACTTGAATAATGCCACACAAGCACCAACAACTTAAATCTTGACATATTTAGACATTATCGAGTCAAAATATAAAGATAGTAATTAAAACATTGTTATATTAATTATAGGTCGCGTGACGGTACTTCGTGCATCTACTACTTGACTTTTACACAACTCGGATACTTTTGCTAAGGTGAGTTCATAGCCTCGCTTTTACTTAATTTTCAACCCCCGCGAGGGAGATGCATGCTATAAACTAAAAAACAAGTCTTTTCTTAAAATGTATGCTTGCCTGATTGTTATTATTATTGCCTAAGTTGCCTGCCAAAAGTCCCCTTCATCATGAACCATTAATCACTTGCGGGTAAACGCGAATATTGTGGATAGTACTATGGGGATTGGCGACCCCGACTCGGTTATCGGAAATAACCGGGGCGCACCATATTTGATTATCTCTAAGTAATTGGCTATTACATCTAGGGGCAATTTTATTACTTACACTAGTAATTAGGTGTTTGCAGTTAGTTTGGTGTCATGAGCTTAGTGCATAATAATCACTGTTTTTCTATGGTAATTGTCTTCGAAGCAATTATCATCTCTAACTTGTGTTCAACCATTTATTATACCTATGAATATCACTCAACATTTTTGTTGATCTTTTTAAGCATGTTTATCTCATGTACTAACTAGGATAAATCTTGAAGGCACGGAGTGTACGGAATGGAATGCTGGAAGTGGTGTTTTAAATAAAGTTATCATTTCTCAAACTTTGAACTATCTTTTGTGTAACTTCAAAACTTGTGGCACTTTCTCTTGTGATCCAAAACATTGAGTTTTTATGAAATGATAACAATCTTTTATTAAAAACGTCTCTTTAGAGTCGTTTTCTATGATTTATGACTGTATCCTCTAAGAAATACCCCAAATAGTCTTCCGTTGTCACACTATGATTTTGGGGGTGTTACAGTAGTAGTAATAGAATTTTGAAGAACAAGGCAGTCGAGAAAATTTAAACAAATTCGAGTTGATTATATGATTTTAAGGTGAAAATGTTTCTCTGAAGTGATAATTGATTCAGGCCCTTATTGTTTTTGACACTTTTCGTGTACTAAATGCCCATGTTCTTATTTTGGTTGCATAGTTTGTATTTGCATAGAACGTAAGCTGCTAGGCCTACAATGTAGATTAAAGTACATATATCATTACTAACTTTAATGTTTTTTCCTAATCTATTTCTTCTATATGTTGAGTTTTGCTAATATTCTCGGATGCTAGAAAATCTCTCCGACTACATATGATAGAACATATTCTTGTTTTGACATTTACTGTATCGTTAGTTGTTGCCCTGCATAATTGGTATTTGGTTGATAACCTGTGAAGATCGTTGTAAGCTCTTAGACGAGGTCTAATATTATATCTAGGAACACATAATAACGAAAGCGGAATATTCAATAAGAATTAACGTTATAATGAACAAGGTTTTTCATTATCATAAACTAACTAAACAATAATAAAGATCAAAGACTTGATCTTTAACACTAACTAACTAAACCACTAAACCCTAAACCACTAAACCCTAGGCGTTTTCCCAATCCCTACGCCTAGGTTCCCACACACACACACCTTTAGACGTTTACATCTTGTACGTACGTACTAAAACTAATGACCCTATGTCTCTTTATATACTAGAGACATCTAGGGTTTACAAGAGGAATCATAATAGAATTAGGAAACAATACAATTAGGAAACTAAATATTCTTTTAAGCATATCTTCTAGAATCTTCCAAATCCTCCATCTTTTTGTAGTTTCCCTTCTTGTCACTTTTAGTCCTTCATGTTTCATTCTTCTTGTTTTGTATCATCAAATCTATAATAGACCCAACAATCTTCCCCTATTTGATGATGACAAAACAAACACGATTCTTGTACGAACTTCCCTAGACGAAGTAGCAGAAGTTGAGATCATTAAATCTCACCATAAATGAAACAATCTTCCTCTTGACTTAAACATGTCACTCAAACATCTCTTCCCCGTTTTGTTATTATCTAAATAGGGAACGTATGCAAAATAATGATCTTGACCACCACGAACCAATATCATACTTCCAATCTAAGCCGTCCAATGCTTCAAATCGCCCACCATTACGCATCATAAGAAAAATGGATCCAAAACAGTAGAAAACTTCAACTAGCAGTAGTAATAATGATCAACAATAGTAAAAATCAAACACTTCCCCTTGAGTGATGCATGTAGATGGTTAAACTTGTAACAATAAGCTTCCCCTAAAAACCATATGTTAACCATCTTCTTGATTCTTCAAAATCTGTAGGCTTTATGTAATGATTACTTTGTGAAGAACACCAAATATAACAAACTTGATGAAGAAGTAAAATTTCTCAAACTTGTGTCTTAAATCGTTACTATCCACGGAACTCCATACTTATACGAAGCGAATATAAGTAGACCGCAATCCCTTGAAAAGAATCCTCAACTATATGAGACACTGAGCACTACAATGTAACTCCTTCAAGTGATAGACAATGTGTGCATAGAGCATCATAAGAAAAATCACACATTGCTAGATTCATCAAGCTAGATGATAAGAACACAAACCAAGCAATTCCACTTCACCTTCAAATAAGTGATAAATAATCCTCTTCGTAATCAATTCTTCAATAAATCAAATACGAGCCTTTTTTAAAATCCTTTTAAGAACATAAATTTCTTCCTGTGTGTGTGAACCAAACAACCATTCTGTGTGTGTGTCGTCCGACAACTAAAAATCCAAATCTGTAAAAATATGTGTGTCGACTTCCCCTTAATTCCAAATCAGCCCTATTAGCAACACTTTTTCTGTCCCAAAGCCGTCACAAAGCTGCTGTTAGCGACACATAATCTGTCACAAATTCGTCACCAACCTGTCACTACTGTAATTAGTGACACTTTTTCTGTCGCTGTACTGTCGCAAAACTAAACGCAGTACTTTGCGCCAAGCAGTACTTTCATCACGTCCAAGCAGTACTTTGCAAAAACTCAGCAGTACTTTCGAAAAAATCAACAGTACTTTAAAAACAATCATCAGTACTTTCGAATAAAACTTGCAGCAGTACTTGAAAACGTAATCTCAATATACTCGATCTTCCAAAAACCAAACAACATCACCATAAATTCAATAAAAAATCAGCAATCTGTTCATTAAATCTCTTGTCGAATTACCTTGAAAATTATGTATCCTTGACGCTTCTTCCCTTTATTTTAGCTACCAAGATAAACCATCAACGATCAAAAAAATTTATCCCATAATTAATCTATCATTTGTCTAGACCCATAATCCCATGATCAGTACACCTCCACATATGAAAATCTTCCACCGACCCATATCTAAAGCAAGCCAATCAGAATATATAATTCATAAAATTACCATGCACGCATATTCCATTATGTGAAAAGCAAATCATATACTCGAACAGTTGAACCATCTCCACAACCTGGCATGCATGTTTTCTCCTAAAAAGAAAATTCCTTACTGCCTTGAAAAACTTCTTACTGGAACACATAACTTCCAAACGTGACCATTAATAGCAGTACTGACCCTCCATAAAATCACCATAAACGAGACCTGAGTGACAAAGCCTTCAAAAGAATTACTTTGGTTCAAACCGAATATAATATTGAGAACCACTTAAAGCTCAACCAATGAAACCTTTGATCCTAATATAATATTACGATCCAATATAAAACATAGGATAATTGTTGCATTGATTTAGGAACAGAAGCAATAAAGAACGACCAATTAGACTTCATCATAGGAACGAATATTAAGAATAGGTAGATAGCACCATGCAAAACATGATTATAAAATCATCATCATTATGTATGCCGTATAAAAACTTTGTCACCATATCAATTATAGTACTTAAAAACCTTAAAAATTCGACTTTTATACCTCCCTCTGCAGCCAACTTCGACAGCCTATAACTTTTTATTTAGAGCTCAGATCGACAATCCCTTTGGTGAAAAGTTAGATGGGCATATAGAGAACGTCCACACAAAATTTCGTTACGATCCAACGGTTAACAAAAAAGTTATCGCCGTTTCAAAACAGTGCTGTATAAAAATACGAAAATTTTGAGCTCCGAATTTTTCATCTTTTTCATCATTCTTCGACACATAAAACCTTGTAATCCTAGATATCACGAGCCCCAGGCTCTGATACCACATGTGAAGATCGTTGTAAGCTCTTAGACGAGGTCTAATATTACTATCAGGAACACATAATAACATATTTTCAGCTTAAAAATTCCAAAAATTCATGATATTAACTATACCACTGTTTCAAAAATATGCCGTATGTATTACTACTACTA
>BPTQ01000007.1:31718789-31931934 GCA_019973895.1 Chrysanthemum seticuspe | reverse complement strand
GATAAAACGTAAAAAAAAACTGATAAAAACATACGTAAAACGGAGAAAACGTAAAAAAAAAAAAAAAAGGGACAAAGACGGATAAAACGTTAAAAAAACGGATAAACTTGAAAAACGTAAAAAAAACGGATAAAACGCACAAAAAACGAATAAAAACGTAAAAAGAGGACTAACGGTGCAAATACCATTAGTCCTGAAGGCTATTAATGTAATATTTTCTTTCTCGTTAAGAGATAACGGCGAAATAATTTGCACCGTTAGTCCTCATTGTAAACGAGGGATGTATGATGTTAAACTTTTGGCTAACGAAGGATGTAAGGTGCCAATTGTTTCTGACAGGGATGTAAGATGTCAGAAATTGCAAACCACGGAGATGTATTTTGCAGTTTAGTCACTTTTTAATTAAACTACTTTATTTCTTATGTGAGGATGAGTTCATAAATGTGATATTTTGGAATGCATAATTTGTTCTGTAATTGATTGCTTACAGAACATTTAAAAAATGATAATTCATCTATACATGTTATTCACTTTATTAGTTTGCGGGGGTTTGATTTCTAAGCCATATTATCCTTATTGGGTTCAAGATGGCAGAAAAATATATTCGTTTAGTTCTAATCTTATTTCCTTTTTTTTTTATAAGAAACGTTAACTTATATATCTCGCCTACGCAATTTACGACAAGCATATATCAATTTCCCCTGCAAATTTTGAGTCGCATTGTTATCTCAGGTAACCAGTTATTATAATAAAAAACTGTATCAAACTGCAATGTATTCTTCAGCATATGTTGCCAATAGGGATGGCAAAAGCACCCGAAACCGATGGGGAAAACCGAAACCCAAACCGGTTGGGTCGGGTTCGGGTTCGCGGGTTTGGATACGGGTTCGGGTAGATATATTCTTTTCTTTTCGGGTACGGGTTCGGGTACGGGTTCTAGTAATACCCGCCCGTTTACCCGTACCCGTAACCGTACCCGTATACCCGAAGTTGTACCCGTTTTTTTTGCTAATTTATATAAGGTCCTAATAAGTTTTGAGCTCTTAACCTTATACAATTTTTTTCTACTCTACTCCTTAATAGCATATATCTTGGTAATTACAAACTATTAAATTAACACTTACACTTGACGCTTTAATTCTCACACACATGACACATTAACTCTTTAATCTTCAAACATTATGAATATTGAAGTCGTTTTCTTTAACTTCTAAAAACTTTGAATATATTTGAGTGTGTTTTGGTTTTTTTTTTTAGGTTGAGTTTTATAACGATGATTTTAATTGGGGATAACCGATACCCGCGGGAAAAACCGATAACCCGATGGATAATAATAATCGGGTACCCATCGGGTATTGGGGCGGGTTCGGGTTTGGATATTATAAACGGGTACGGGTACGGGTTCACTAAAACCCGCCCCGAACCCGACCCGTTGCCATCTCTAGTTGCCAATATATACAAAACCTGTTGTAATAAAGATCATTTAGATATATAATACAACATACTTACTGAACTTGACCAAACCCATGAAATGGTACTTGATATGTTACCTATTCTTATGGTTTACTTCCAACCTTCCAATAGCGAATCTTATGAAAGTTTGTCATGCATTTATGGAGAAAGTGGGTTTGCTGTATTCTTCAGACCTGCACAAGCGGCCCTTTCGCGACAAACTGCCAATCTTTTAAAAACGGGTCGAATAGATATTTAGGATGAATAACAAAAAGAGAAATGATAGAAGGACCTAAACTTAGGTGGTGTTTGTTTTTCATAAAGAGGCTCTTAACAGCCTCTTAATCTGAACCGTTCAGACGCTGTCAGACATTTTAGTCGTTCAGACCGTTTGTTTTTTTTTGTTTTTTTTTTTTTTTTTTTTTTTTTCAGAGGCAGTAAGATCTTAATGGTCTAAACTTGATAGGGGTGTCTGAATGACTCTTGTTGCCTCTTGCTGACACAAAAAAAAACCCAAAAAAAAATTAGTACGAGCAAGCAAATGTGCGGTTCAAACATGAGTTTTTTTTCCGTTCAGATGCGGTCAGATTCAGATATTTACGCCTCAGATTCAGATGTGCGGTTCAGATTCAGAGCCTCTTAAAAAACAAACATCACCTTAGGCCTAATTTTAGGCCTAAAACCAAGTGGAATCATCCTGATGGCTGCAGACAGGGACCCACTTATTTAACAATCCATCAGGATTGTGCTACTTGTTTTTAAACCTAAGTTTAGGCCCCCTTATCATTTCTCTAACAAAAAACGGCTAACTTAGAATCTTTATTGTTTATCTGTTGCTATCCTTCATGAACGGTAGTTTCCTTTTGGGGATGTGCAAAGGGCAGAGGATACAATTGGATGTTTGTATGCGTCGCCTTATGTTTCTACTAATAAACGAACCGGATCCCGGTAAGAGGTCTACTTCCGTCGCTCCGATGATTGGCTAGGGAAACGGAAAGACGGATGATCTTTACAACTCTACTGCCCACGGTATGTTCTTATATCTGTATACTGTTAAGTGATTCGTATGTTTTGCTTATATGTACGGCTTTTTTGAAGAGTTTTAGACATTGATGACTAATGCCTGATATGTTCTGTAGCTTTTGTAACTGGATCACAGATTTCGGAACAGTATTTACCTCCTCAAGAATTTGTACTTGTTCGCTTAAAATACCCGATCACTAGTCCCCACACGCTCCCAAAAAGTCATATGATTCCTAAATTAACTACTAGTAATAAGCTACTAATAAAGTAATAATCTACTTCAAGTTGAATTATATTCATAATGAAACTACCAAATATGAGTTTAGGTCGTCTAAACATGATTGTGACTAGTTAATAGGTATAGTTTACGCGACATTAGTCCAATGGCAATGTAGCGTAAAACAAATCATGTTTAAGATCCTCAAACCATGATGTTACACGACTTAATTAACATATCGATCGGTAAGACCTACAAGCAGGGGAGGTAACAGAAAAACTTTCAAGAGGGGAAAAAGTTAAAAGTTGGTGCCAGTCGGGTCATGTCAGTAACTCGACCTTTGTTGCTATAATGAAATCGATTTTACTTTTAGCGAAAGTGAAATTTTCCGTATTTGTTTGCATGCGAGAACCAAAACTAAAAATTGATGATGATATGCACAAATTTAGCACATAGTCATACTTACTTTTTCTGATCAATATTAACACAAGTAATTGAAGCAAAAATAAAAATGTTGAATAACAAAAATTCACAAAAATCTATAAAGTAGCACAAGAATCGAACATTATATCTCAACGAAAATGCAAATGTCGTTAACCACTTGAATGTGATGCAACTATTGGATAAATTTTCACACTTATACTATTTACCTATTCATTGAGGCAAAATGAAATATTCTCTTATCAATCGACATTACTCGAGTGATCGTTGTGGGGACAACTGCCCACACTGCCCTCATTGTGGTACCGCCCCTGCCTGCAAGGAGCCGGTTTCCCTTTAATGTATAAAATTCCAAACGAAAGAAGCAAAATCCTTTAGGTATGCTTGCAAAAAGAGATATTTGTAATTTAGATATTATTTTCGGACTCTTACCTATATACATGATTGGGTACATGCATGCACATGGTTTTTTATTTCTCAAATAATGATTTAAACGGTGTCGGGATTCAGATTATCTGACATGTCGAATGTTTAGGTATGGGTAAAAGCGTGTGTTAAATGCTAAGGTCATTGTCCAACTTGTTACATAAAGACACAAGAGAGTACGCTAACCGAATATCAAACAAATTACACCTCAATGTCGATATATATTCTTTCTTTGTTATAAATTATTGGTAGATGAGCACAAAGTATTATGAGTTATTGTCCGTCACTATTGGAATTCCACAATTTGTCTATGAATTACTAGTCACTTGTTCCCTCACTAATGTTGTGTTTCACTTGTTCCCCGTGTATTCAGTGAAATGTCTAGTGCACCATTGTTGTATAGATAGCACATGAAAGTAATGAAATGAAATGCACCAAAATCAGCTATTCGTAAGTGATCTTTTATTTTTCTTCTTTGCTTATATTTATTTCTCATGAAAGTTACATAATTAGATTGTCATAGGTCTCGTTAATTATAACACATTATCAACACCACGATCGTTCACGGTTGTCATAATAAAGAAGGATTGAGAAATTCAATCAAGTTTACAGAATGTCAAGTATTTCAAAGATTGAATTCCCCGTCCTTGATGTTGATGGCAAAAACTAAATGCCATAAGTTGGAAATGTTGAAAAACTAAATGACCATACAGATTCATGACCATTAGAGGTAAGTTGGTCAAGATACTGAGCTGGTTTTTAATCAACCGTACTTTGAGATATTAACATGTTCCTCATGTTGGTATCTATTCACAGGCCTAAACTCGAGCCAATTCTTTTGCAAAACGTGTTTGTAATTAACCATTGTTTGTGTGTATATGAGACTGAAAAGTATGTAGAAAACTGAATATGTAAACACGGTTCGATTGATAATGAATGTTGGGACTTGTTTACATTTGACTCAATCTATCCTATATATAGTTTATGAAACGACATGACTATGGATGTCAACCATTGTGACGTTTCATATGTAACCGACTCTAACTGCCACAATATCTTAACTGCCAAACTAAATAACAAACTATCTAAGAGGTTGTTTGGGTTAAGTTTCAACCCAACCCATTACATGTGCCTTATTGACCCATAACCTACCTAAACATAAAAGTAATTGGTTCATTTAACATTCTAAGACATTAATAGTGCTACATCTCCTTCCTAATGCTTGAATGTTAAAGTTTTCATGGTTCTTGTTCTTCAAGTGATGATAATGAAATCACCACTACTTGATGTGCTTTCTTCCTTTTCTTCGTTTGTTGTATCTTCCATGTTGCTATCCATCTTGACATCATTTTGGGCAGTCTTGCATCTCTTCCTTGGAGATTCTTCCTGTGCACCATCTACTTCAACACTTATCCTTGCAAAACCTAATGGTTCTTTTACACAAGCAGCCTCACTGCTTTTCCCAACCATTTTGTCCCTTGGCTTTTCCTACTTGGATCTCTGTGCTTTCTCATAGTATATTTTCACCAATGCTATATATTCCCTATAACATTCCTTGACTGCCTGCTCGTTATCTTGTGCCAAACCCAATAATTTTGCAACATTGTTCCATTTGTTGTTGAATGTAACATTCATGTATCCACCCAAACTATCCACAAACTTATATAAACCCAACAAATCTACCTTTGTCACCCCAATAACCGGTGACAAATCTCCTAACACATCATGTCCCAAATAACCTAGGTAGAACCATTCTAACATATCCATAAATTTCTTTCCCAACACTTCCCAATTTTTATATACTAACTTGTCAATCTTAATTAAGTCCAAGAAAGACAAAAACCTAGGGAAAGTGTTTACCTTCATGGAGTATAGTGTCCCATTTAAACTCAAGTACTCATCATCAATGTAATCTTGAATATCTTCCTTGTCCATCTTGAGATCCTCCATGCCTTTGATCAACAAGCACTCATCTTTTGGATCTATATACTGAAAATACTCATTGAGAAATCTGTTGTGACTCGACACCATGCTTCCTTCATCTTCTGCCATCATGCCAATATCTTGCACTTCCAATGGCCTTTTTCCATTATCAAACATGTACTTCAAACTGCATGTGCCGTTACCATATGTCACAATAAAACCCTGATCCTCTAACTGATCGATGCTTAGAACATTCAATGTAATCTCCGGTGTGTAGAGTACATTGGGTATCACTAGACTTCCCTCCTTTGTTTCTACTGTAGCCTCACCGACACCATAAGAAAAGATAAATTTCTTTTCTTGTTCTTCAGTACCTTCCATCTTGAACCTGTTTAACATCTTTTGAATAAAGTCCTTGTGGGACTCATGTGCCTTTTGTAAGCACTACTAACGAACCAAATGTCATTCCAACTTCCTTGATCCGAACCCTCAACCATAGAGTCCGTGGTAACGTGTACCTTATCAGGGCCATATTTGAGTTTTTCTTGTACTTCTGATGTCGTTGGCTTCATCATGCTTGGTTCCTGATTCTTGGTTTTACTCTTCTTATTTGTGCACTTCTAATAGACGTGCCCACGTTTCTTACACATATAACAACGTGCCCGTTTCTCTTTTTTGGATAACCCACTGCCTTCTCCTATTTGTTTGCAAGTTGGTTGTGCTTTTGAGGAATTGTAGGACACAATTTCCTCCACTTTCTGCCTTAATAACTAATGTTGGTATCTATTCACAGGCCTAAACTCGAGCCAATTCCTTTGCAAAACGTGTTTGTAATTGTGGACGTATGGTCCGGACTGGGCCAGGAATGGGTCAGGCCCGGCAGATGCGGCCCACTCTACGCCTAAACCCTAATCCATGTCCTATATATACATGACATGTTATCTCTAACCCTAACTAACTTATGTGATGCTACATCGCATACTAATTTGACCGTCGGAGGTGGACCCCGGGGCTACGGCCTCGGGTCCACTCCTAACGGGTTCTCTTTGTTGACAGGTCTACTAGGGCTCGAGAAGACGACTAACGGCCAAGGAGAGTCGTTGAATCTAGTCCGCGCCAGATTATGCTTCAACAAGTTGGCGCCATCCGTGGGACCACGAATAAATTATGTTTCGTGTTCTCATATTACCGAAAAGCAGAAATCAATTTCTAAAGTCGGTAACTCTAAAACCTTTTGCATAGAAACTGTGACATATATGCGCTTACGATCTAATGTTTAATTTGGTTAAGAATATACATGACGTAAGCCTCCGTACTATATGATTCATATTCACAACAAGACGCAGTTAGAACTAAAAGTAATACATCAATTGATTCATGACATATTTATTTTATTTGATGCAATCATCACGTGTTAAAGCTATTAATAGTTGACCACACTACTGCGATTATCCGAATTTGTTAATAGCGAATTCCACAATTTGATAATATATTACTGCATTAGTATATTAGTAAGTATATTCTTATGATCATACAAATATAAGGATCATGATATTTCTTTACATAAGATACAAGAATAAATCCGCACGATCGGACCTATTTTATATTTTAGTCCGCACGATCGGACCTAAGAAAAAGCCCGCACGATCGGAGCTATTTTATTTTTTAGCTGCGAATTAATTCGCGCAGATACTGTTTTTACGGTTGGTACGCCTGTTCGCGTCGACTAACGCAGTCTCGATAAATCTACCCGCGTTAGACCGTGCGTTCAGACATCTTCGCAGAGAACGCGTACGCGCGAAAACCACGATGCTAGTCAATCGCCATGATGCGCACTGGACAAAGGCCGTGATATAAACATCTGCGATCATCCAGAAACGTTCGAGTCTATGCGGTTACGATAAATCCATCTGCGTCTATTAGTCGCGGTCACGGTACATCCATCCGAGTTTTTATTTTATACATTAAAAAAAGAAAAAGAATAAAACACAATTAATTCTTTCGTTGGTACGCATCCCACGACGGGTGCGCACTGCTAATTTTCTTATATGCTATGTGCTATATATTTTTTTTATGCTATGTGCTATATATTGCTTAATTTTATTAGGTTTTATATGCTGCGATTCGCGGCATATACTTTTAATCTTTGCATTGAGTGTTTTTCGCAGATTAAATAAGTTTAATGCTCCTACACGAGTAGCACCATCAAACTTGGGGGGGCTACCAGGGTATACGCTACCACTGTTTTCGTACGCAGGTGTATTTGGAAGCAGATCGAAGACGAATTTAAATATTCGCACCAACTTGCCGTAGGGGAGACGTCCTCTGTCGGTTGTGAAGACGCGCACAGCGCAGAAGCACGTCTTCTGTCGCACATCTTTAGCGCGCACCTATGCGCAGAAGCACGTCTTCTGTCGCACCTCTTTGTCGCGCACAGCGCACACTTATGCGCAGAAGCACGTCTTCTGTCGCACATCTTTGTCGCGCACAGCGCGCACTTCTGCTACAGAAGTACGTCTTCTGTCGCACCATGCTGCGTCGCTACTGGTACAAAAGGTATGCCCTCACCTAGGATGCAGCATACGGGATCCACTTTCACCTACGCGGCCATCAGAACTTAAGTCTAGCATAACATAGCCATGCGCTATCTCATACTAGACTTGGGGGGCTTGTGGACGTATGGTCCGGACTGGGCCAGGAATGGGTCAGGCCCGGCAGATGCGGCCCACTCTACGCCTAAACCCTAATCCATGTCCTATATATACATGACAGGTTATCTCTAACCCTAACTAACTTATGTGATGCTACATCGCATACTAATTTGACCGTCGGAGGTGGACCTCGGGGCTACGGCCTCGGGTCCACTCCTAACGGGTTCTCTTTGTTGACAGGTCTACTAGGGCTCGAGAAGACGACTAACGGCCAAGGAGAGTCGTTGAATCTAGTCCGCGCCAGATTATGCTTCAACAGTAATTAACCATCGTTTGTGTGTATATGAGACTGAAAAGTATGTAGAAAACTGAATATCTAAACACTCTTCGATTGATAATGAATGTTTACATTTGACTCAATCTATCCTATATATAGTTTATGAAACGACATGACTATGGATGTCAACCATTGTGACGTTTCATATGTAACCGACTCTAACTGCCACGATATCTTAACTGCCAAACTAAATAACAAACTATCTAAGAGGCTGTTTGGGTTAAGTTTCAACCCAACCCATTACATGTGCCTTATTGACCCATACGACCCATAACCTACATAAACATAAAAGTAATTGGTTCATTTAACATTCTAAGACATTAATAATGCTACACCTCATCCTGTCTGCAATATGTCAATATTGAAAGAAGACCTTGAAACGCAATCTGATGCTAAAAAGTAAAAGCACAAGTGAGGATGTCCCTATATGTTCCAATATGTAACCCTCATTGTTTAGACTTGCTTGCTGATCTTTGTGAGTGTAGACAAGACTTCATTCATGTCTGGTCGATCGTCTGGATCCATTCGGGTGCAAGATAACGCCACCTTAAGAAGCTGTTCTATTAGGCCTTGCTTCGTTGAGAAATTGGAAGCCAGATCAGGATCCACAATATCAATCAACTCGTTCGTTCCATTTGTAAGTGCGTGATCTACTAGCTGTGGCAAAGTGATCTGGACCCCTTCGACTTCGGTCAGTCCCGTTGGCCTTTTTCTAGTGAGTAATTCCATCACTATCATTCCGAAGCTAAACACGTCTATCTTCGTTGTCTTTTTTCTCATATATGCAAACTCTGGTGTAAAACAGAAAATGCATTAGTTTGACATACTGGGTACGTCAAATGTGATACAACTCAAAATAATTTATATACATCTAGTAAAAATGAAACCCAAACATTTAGTATGATTTTGCATATTTTTAAAGTTTAGTCTGGCTAAAAATATTCTCAATAAGATAAAATACAATGCATCAGCTAATGAAGTTCAAATTTTGCCAGGTTGACCTAAAAAGTCAAACCATCAAAAATTTATTTATTTATTTATTTATTTTTGGTCTAATTGCATAAAAAAGAGGTTCAATTTCTTATAGTGACTAGTTTTTTTAGGGCAGAAGATATTAAACCACAGTTTCAACATTATCAAAGTAAGTTATTGATTACCTGGTGCCAAATAGCCAATGGTGCCTTCAAATGTCGATGCAGTAGAGACGCTGCTTCCATCCTGCTCGTGAACTCCAAGAAGCCGAGCCGTCCCAAAATCACTCACGTGAGCATCCCACTTTCCATCCAAAAGTATATTAGAAGGCTTTAGATCACAGTGAACAATTGGGAAATCATATCCTGAATGCAAGTAAACCAATCCTCTTGAAACCGAAACCAAAACCTCAATTCTCTCAGCCAGATCCCATCTCGACCTATCAACCCCAGAATCATGTATAACTCTATCCAAATTACCATTTTCCATATATTCAAGAACCAACGCCTTCAGTCTCCCACTCTCCCACGCATAACCAAGTACCTTCACCAAATTCCTATGCCTCAGTTTCGCTAATATCTTCATCTCCCTATCAAAGCTCTTATCAGATTCAGCTGAGAACTGTCTGAAATTCAGATTCTTCACTGCTATCATCGTCCCGTCTTGTAGTTTACCCTTGTACACTGTGCTTAAACTGCTTGTACCAAGAATATTTTCTTCACTGAACCCCTCAGTAGCCTCTTCTAGCTCTTTTCTATCAAATCGTTTCAGACCGGACCCTGGGGAGTACTCTGATTCGAGGCTGTTAGTTTTCTTGACGTTATGCTTTCTAGCATGACGATAGCAAAACACCGCTATAAACAATACTAGAATAACAGCTAATGAACCAAGTATAGCAAGAATCAAGACCGTCTTTCTTGATAGATGCTGTGAACGGTTTTGTTTACGTGTGGCTGTGCATGATTCAGTGTCGTTTTTATAACACAAAGACGGGTTTCCTAGTAATCCAACTGAGGTGGTGTTTCTAAAAATACCTGTATCTGGTACACGTCCTTCGAGCTGATTGAAGGAAAAGTTGAGGTGTTCCAACGTCAACATCTTGCCAAAACCTTCGGGAATAATACCCGTGAGTTTGTTCTGTGAAAGATCTAGACTCTGTAGGTTTCTACAGCTTTGGATCGCTACAGGAATATTACCCGACAAATTATTGTTTGAGATGTCAATAACTTGTACCATCTCGAGCTTTCCTAGCTCACCCGGTATCTTTCCTGTAAGAAAATTGCTTGAGAGATTGAGATATACCTGAAGATTCTTCATACTTGCAATCACGGGCCTTGAAATCGTGCCTGTGAGAAGATTATGTGACAGGTCTACGGAAATTAACCTTTTAAGTTTTGCCATACTATCTGGAATCGAACCATTAAACCTGTTTCCACTTAAATCCAACACAGAAAGCATTTCAAGCTTTGAAAATGAGTCAGACATCGGGCCAACAAACTTATTGTTCATCAAGTAGAGTTCGGTAAGCTCTTTTAGCTCGAAAATTTCCTCAGGAATCCGTCCTTCAAGATCATTATTCCCGAGCAAAAGACTCTGAAGTACTGGAATGTTTGCTATTTCAATAGGAATAGTACCCGAAAAACGGTTTTTACCCAGATATAACATAAACAAACTAGTTAAGTTTCCGATTTCCCCCGGGATGGACCCGAAGAATGAGTTACCATGAATTCGAAGTCTCTGGAGATTCGAAAGCCTTCCTATGCTCGGTTTCAACAAACCTGTGAAATTATTAAATTCTAGATGTAAAATCTTGAGACTAGAACAATTGAAAATGTCGTCGGGGATTTCTCCTGACAGTTGGTTCTCTCCAATACTTAAAAATGTAAGATTCGACAACTTCCCAAGCCCTTGAGGTATTTTCCCAATCAAACTATTTTTAGCCAAATCTAGCCAACGTAGACTCATGCAGCTTGCGATGCTGGATGGAATAGATCCATCCAGATTATTATTACTGAGGGACAGATTTCGTAAATTATGAAGAGACCCGATACTCGAAGGAATTGATCCAGTGAGATGGTTTATGCTCATTGTTAAGTATGTTAAGTTCACTAACCTCGTTATAGATACCGGGATTGAACCGGTAAGATTGTTCTCATGAAGCGTCAGTGATTTTAACGACTCGAGTGAGCTAATCTCCGAAGATAAAGTCCCGATAAGATTATTTTCCGATAGTTGCAAAACAACTAATGACTTCAACTTGAACAAGGAGGGCGGGATGGTGGAATTTAGTTGGTTATCATATAACCGCAACATTTGCAAGTTCACCAGATTTCGTAGATCAGGAATGCTTCCGGTTAGCTTGTTCGTGTATAGATTGAGTAGAGTTAGATTCGTGCAACGACCTACTTCCATCGGTATATTTCCCGAAATTGAATTTTCAAACAACTGAAGAACTTGTAAACTTGTTAAGTTTCCAATCTGTTGAGGAATAGTGCCAGAAAGCCGGTTTACGCTAAAATCAAGAGCTAGTAACTCTTTCAAGTTACCAACTGAAGGTGGAATGGAACCTTGTAAAAGGTTGTTAAAAGCTCCAAGTTGCTGAAGATTGACTAAATCCCCAATTCTAGCGGGGATTGTACCAACAAGTTCGTTCTCTTCAAGGCTTAGTTCTAGCAAAGAGGTGCAATTGCACAAGGTATCGGGAATGATTCCTGTGAAGGAATTGTTTGCCAAGTCCAGGACTTGTAGATTCTGGAGTTTTCCTAGTTGGAATGGAATCGGGCCAGATAGGAAGTTTGTGTAAACAGCAAAAGTCGAAAGCTGTGTACACAGTTCCAATTGTGGTGGAATGTTGCCAGTGAGCGAGTTATAAGACAAATCAAGAACTTGAAGGCTGGAAAGGTTTCCAAGATAAGGTGAGATTTCGCCTTTAAGCTGTGTTTGTTGAATAGAAATTGAAATTACTCGTTCTGAAACATCGTCGCATTGGATTCCAGTCCAGTTGCAATGAGGAATGGAACTGGAATTCCAATCTAGAAGTGCACCAGTTGGGTCATCTGTGATTGAATTCTTAAAGTGTTTCAAAGCTTCTAACTCATTTTCAAAGATGGAATTAGCAGCTAGAACAGTACTAAGTACCATGAAGAGTAATAGTAATACAAAGGTTTTGAACACCATTATGGTTGTTTTGTTGTGTTTGTTTTGAGGTAGTGAGTATTTGACAAGCAAGAAGTTGGTTTTATAATGTTTTTGGCAAACCTTAATGTGTGAAACCAAAGTATTCACAGCCTCTGGAACTTTTGTAGTCTTATCATGAGTTGTGTTCATATAACCATCTCAAGTCATTTCATTATTATAACACATAATTAGCAACTTGACAGAACTATTAAGTATTAACATGTAATTCAAACTAATAATATCTAGGATATCTTGTTAATGACTAAACAATGTGATTAAATATTTCGTTATTGCATGCATTTATTAGTTGCTGCTTTGATGCTAGTTGAATATCTATAGTGGCAAGTGGGTTATATATATTGTCAATATATACATTATGCTATTGCTTCCACTGTGGCCAATCTAGTGCAACTCGCAAAAGCAAAATTGTCAACATATTGGTCTAGGGTCAACGTGGTAATTTTACTAAATAGTCTATATATGTAGTCAACATCAAGATTTTGGCCATTTGAATTCGTAGCTTAACCATATTAGGCAGATACATGAATCCGTATCAGAGCACGGCGAGGGAGTGATGATGGCACGCCATTGGCAAAAACAACCCCAATGGCTAGCCATACTGCACTATCTTACTGGTGTCATTCGTCCCTAGCCATTCCGCTCACCACTGCTTTTTGTTTTATTATTATTATTGTACTAGTATTATTTTTCTTTTAAGTGAGTGGAGTATTTTTTATGGGTGTTTTGTGGAACCTACATATACTCATAACTTTTATTGGTTTTAGTGCAATGGATGGCGTTTTATTTATTGGTGTGTGATTGGAGAGGTAATGAGATGGCGCTGAGATGACTTACCAAATGATGAATGCAGAAAATACATATAAACATTTAAGCAGGGGCGTACTTAAGGTGGTTTCGGAGGTTCCGTGAACCATATGGAACTATCCCTTGTAGTGGTAATATAGTAAAATGCATGATTATTTGATAATGCATCACGTTAAAGAAATTTGTGTTGTGAGTCTTGTATAGTTTAATAAAGCACACATGATATCTTTTGTTTATGGATCCCCCACTACATTTAGGGTGTGTTTCGTTGGCAAATAGCAATTACTGCCAGTATTGGTTTGAAAATAAGGTAGAATGAAAGTAATTATCTATACATATAAAATTCCGTTTGATTCGTTTATATAGTTTTGGGTAGCATTGTCCTATTATTAATTTAATATTGTTGATTATGACCACAAAACAAAAATGAAAGGGAGAATGTATGGCAAGGAGTGTAATGAGATGCAAACTGTTGGGTCAATTCAGTGCCAATGGTCTCTGACTAGATTTAAACATAAAATAGACTAAGTATAAGAAAACTCGCTAATAAAGAAATCAGCGAACAACCTTAGCGAAGTTCAAGTCAGAGACATCGTCAAGGATTCGAAGAGAACTTGAAGACATACTCTCAAGCAGACGAAGTCAACTAGTATGTATAAGGAACTAGAAGCCGGAGGACAAAGGTTCATCGGAATCGATAATGCCCTGATGAGCCGATCAACTTCTTGATCCATCCAAGAGAGCTTAGCCGAAAATATATCTTAGATATTTATGCGGGACTTTTCAACATTGCAAAACAATGAAATAAAGTGCATCCTTGAGAAAGTCAAGCCAAAAGGTCGGAAATCATGGTTACCCAAAAAAAATATTAAAAAAATAATCTTTGAGAAAGTCAAGATAAATACGATTTGGTGAACATGTAGTGAACAGTTGGCAGCGTTGTTCACTAAAGTAAGGTTTTTGTGTTTTCAAGAATAGAAACATTTAATAGAAGATGTTGTTCTCCATTAAATGTTTGACATGTCTCAACAACCCTTATGTGTCTGTCTCCTATATAAAGAGAATGTTGGTCGAAGTAAATGTTATATGTTCCACATTTATTGTATCGTTTAAAAAGAGCATTTACTCTCGTTTGAGCTCGTTTTAGTCCATTATCCAATCAACGACCTTAGAGTTTATTTGCAAACTCTAACCTTTGTTTGAGTTTTCTTATTCAAAGAGCTAAACATATTGTCATTGAATTAAGAGTGCGTTTGGTATCCCATATGGGAATGAGGGAATGATAGTGGTAATGATTATAAATGTTTGGTTAAGATGAGAGGCTCACATTATATGAGAATGAAAATATGGATATTATCCATACTCCATAGAAGTCCAAAAGAGGAGGAATGAATCTATCATAGGTGAGGGACCCATCTTATAATGAAATCGATACCGATTGTGATTCATGTCATCATATCAAACGCACCATAAATGTTTATCCATCAAACACTTTATAATTCTTTGATTCATTCTAATAAGAATTGTACGATTGAAAATTTTATCTTTGTGTATTGCATTTAAATCCTTTTGATCTTTGTTTCAGAAACAAATCATGGAATAAGGAACTACACAAAGTCACATATCTATTCAGATTTAGATCATTTGAGGACAATATATTCTTTACATACTAAGGGATTAATCTTCACTCTTCATTTTTACTTAATTTAATGGATGAGATTAATCCCAACAATTTAAAAAACCCACTTTCATCATTTTTTTTCTTCAAATATTAATATCTTTCAAACTGTTAATCGTTAAGCGAAAAAAAATATATCATTGCGACGAGCATTTAATTATCGTTCTATATATAGACACTTTGATTTACTTTCGACAAAAAAAAAAATCGTATTTTTCACATTTTTTTTAAAGTTTTTTCGTTTTTTTTACGTTACTGAAATTTGCATTAAAAAATCATATATGATTAAATACTAATTTGAATATCACATGTGATATTAGTGTTAAATCATATATGATATGTAATATCATATGTGATATTAGTGTAAAATCACATATGATATACATATCATATCACATGTTATACTACATATCATATCACATGTTATACTACATATCATATGATTTAACACTCATATCATATTTGCTTGTTGCCCGTTTGCCTGTCATCTTATTGTAATCCGTTATTAAAGTAATCAAATGGAATACACATGTATTAAAAAAAAAAAAAAAAAAAAAAAAAAAAAAAAAAAATGTGTTTAATCATAATATGATTTTTTTTTTCATGCAAATTTCAATAACGTAAAAAAACAAAAAACAAAAAAAGACGAAAAAACATGAAAAAAATGAATTTATTTTCTTTTTTCGAAAGTATATCAAAGTGTCCGTCTATAGAAAGATAATTAAATGCTTGTCGCAACGGTGAAAATATTTTCGCTTAACGATTAACGGTTTAAGAAATATTCAAATTATAAAAAATATGTGAAATAATAAAATGCTTTTAATCTCATGCATTAATTTTTTTTCAGATAAATAATGGAGATGAGTCATTTGATATATAAGAAAAGTTTAATATGTAAAATAACTCTCTTCATCTATTCATTTATGAATCTTTAAATGTGATTTCATTTTCCCATTTCATATTTTTCTACCAAACATTTTTTCACTAAATTTCTTTAACTATCAAACCATTTACTGATTTCCATTCTCATATACCAAAGATACCCTTGGTATATGTTTTGGTCATTGGTTGAAATGCTTTGTCAAGAGTCAATTAAATATAGATTAGGCATGGTTTTAAGGGGGTCCAACATATCATTGAAAATGGACTTGATTTTTGAATCTCTATCTCTTTGGAGTCAATGATCAATGTGAGTCAACGATTATCATATTCGCTTGAAATACTCGATTACTAGTCCTCACACGCTCCCAAAAAACAAGCTACTTTAAGTTTAACTATATTCATAATGAAATTACCAAATATGAATTTAGGTTGTCCAAACAATATTGTGACTAGCTAATTGGTATGGTTTTCGCGACACTAGTCCAATGACAGGCCGGAGTTATATATATAGTGTAAAAATAGAGGGTCATGAATTTAAATCATGATATTACACGATTTAACTCAAATATCTGTCGTTGGGGAGTGTAAAGCGTTTCCCTTTAACATCTAAATCACAAAAGAAAGAAGCAAAATCCCTTATGACTTTGCGAAAACAGATACTCATAATTTAGATATTATTTCGGATAAGAAACGTACCTACATGCATGATCGGGTACATGCATGCACATGGTTTTTTATTTCTCAAATAATGATTTAAAGGGTGTCGGGATTCAAAGGATCCGACATGTCGAATGTTTCGGCATGTGTAAAACCGTGTACTAAATGCTAGGTCATTGTCCAAGTTGTTACATAAAGACATAAGAGATCGAGTACACTGGCCGAATATCAAACAAATCACCCGTGAATATCGATTTATATTCTTTTTCTCATTTCATATCGATCATTTTATATTATTTAATATGTCCTTTGATAGCATTAACTTTCTAGTAGTTTATGATAACTTCATGACATTCCCCTTCCTATCTAATACAGTATATTCAGTAAGTTTTGTTTTGGTTAAAGAAACAAAAGATTTTGGTTCCGATTTAGGTTCGCGGTTCTAAAGATATAACGGTCAAAGTTTTTCAGCTCGTCTGTTAATTAAACACTAACATTAGGCCTAAAAGTTCTTTAATAGCGATGACGAGTGTTAGATCACTGAGCTCTTTTCGGTGACTAGTCGTGAGTCTTGTAACATCAATGATATTTGTAGTTGTCTCCTCTTTTTTTTTCATATTTCATACTCCACTAATCCATAATTATACATGTACTAGCCTTCAAATCTCATTTACGTGAAGGTAAAAAGTGTTTGAATATCAACCCATATGCAAAATGTGGGTTTTAGTGATGTTGCACGCAAATGCTTTGATTTAGTGCCTGGTAGAAATGTGGTCCCTTGGACTGCGATTATCGCGTGTTTTATAAGGTTTGGAGACGTGGGTTGTACTTGGATGTTTAATGAGATGGGTTATATAGGGATTAAACCGAGTTTCGTGAAATTCTTGATTTCTACTTATGGTTTGATTGATGATGTTGGAGAAGCTATTTCACTACTTTGTCTAGGATGTGTTCAAGTGGATTGCAGCCTGATTAGCAGACATTTGGGACGTTGATATCTGCTGCTACAAAACACGGGAATCTTAGAATTGGGAAGGTGGTGCATGGGAATATAGTCTTTAGTAGTTTTGATTTGCATGTGCCGAGCTAATCAGATTGGACAAAACATGGGTTTTGATTTGTATCTTAAGTGTAAAGATGTAATTACTGCTTATCAAATATTTGTAACAGTTTCTGATAAGATCATGAATCACGTGATATGGTGAGCTGCGATGATCTATGGCCTTTTAATACTGTATGAACTTAAATTAGAGCATTGTCCTTTCATTATTGATGAATCTAGCTCTTGTGCCAATCTGGTCGGATAGTAGATGCATACGACTTCTACAAGGACGTGTTTCCGAACTGGTTGTTGATGATTGAGCATTCTTCTTGATGCTTGTAGGGCTAATGGTAACAAGGAACTTGGAAAGTAAAGACTGATGTTTTGATGATCAGTGTGGTTCTAAAGGAAGTCTATGGTGCAGTAGGAGTTCGCCAGGTTCTTTGAGTAATATAAGTGGCCAAATGAGTGGGTCGGGTAGGGTTGGGTCACGGGTCTAGATGGGTCATTTAGGAGCATGGGTCAAACGGGTCTCGGGTCCGGGTTGACCTCCAAATATCAAATCCAAGACTGACCCGGCCAGAACCAAACCCAGATGAGTGAAGCCAACAATGGGTTGGATCGTAAGGACTCCTGCTTAGGGGTGGCAATTTTCAACCCGACAAGAAAATTAACAGGTTTGGGTTGAGTCTAAATAGATTTCGGATCTCGTTTAGGTCAACTCATCTAACCCGTTTATTAAACAAGTCAGGTTCGGGTTGGGCATAAATTAAGTGGGTCGACCCGCCAACTCGTTTAAGATTTTTTTCTTAAATTAAATTTTTTTTATATTTTATTATACGGGGTTAAACGGGTTGACCCGCAAACACATTTAACCTGTTTGACTCGTGTAATGTGTCAACTTTTGTATATAAAACGCTTTAAATGGGTCAACTCGAAACCCGTTTAACCTATTCAACATGTGTAACCTATTTAACCCGCCAACCCAAGTATATACACGGGTTAAATGGGTCAGGTTTAGGTTATGTGTAAACATGTTATGGTTGACATAGCTGACCCGATGATTTTAATAGGTCAGATTCGGGTTGGGGTTTTCTAACCCGCCAACTTGTTACCCGACCCGAATTGCCACCCCTACTCCTGCTCTGCCGCGGCGATTAAGATAGGGGGGAATTAGATGAGTCCAAGTTGCTACCTATCTAATGTATCTGACTTAATTTTGCCTTTCTTTTTTACTCAAAAGTGAATTCCATTGCTTGATTGTGCCCTTTTTTTGTGACTCAACCGGGACCTAAAAGCTGAAAGTCTTCTAATGGTTTCTTTAATGATTGACATAATGAAGGTTGCCAACAAACATTTCACTTACTGAATTAAATATTTACTTGTGAGCTAAACACAAAGAGGAAGTGATGTAGATACTTAAGTAAAATTAATACAAGAAATGTCGATTTGTTGGAATGTAGGTGATACTTAAACGACTCTGAAAAGGTATGTATGCAATTTGATGTTGAACCATAACAGGAGTTCCCTTTACCCTTCAAATTCTTCCAAACAAGACTTTCAATAGCTGACCGATGCAACATACCAAAATTTTGACATGATCCAATTTTGTAGCCTTCAGTTTCTAAACTTTCTTACTGATCACTGAAAGGGAATTCATGACTTGATTCATATCAGGTCGATCTTTTGGATCCATTCTTGTGCAAGATAACGCCAACTTAAGAAGTTGTTCTACAATGAGCCGGTTTTTGGAGAAGTTGGTAAGCAGATAAGGATCTACAATTTTAATCAACTCGTTGTTTCCATCTGAAAGTGCTCGATCTACTAGTTGTGACAAAGTGATTTGGGTCCCTTCAACTTTAGTGAGCTCGGTTGGTCTTTTTCTAGTGATGAATTCCATCACTATTATTCCGAAGCTAAAGACGTCTACTTTTGTTGTCACTTTTCTCATATATGCAAACTCTGGTAAAGATAATACGAAAGTGCTTTAGCATGACACTCAATAAGGTCTAAAGTAATAACAACTCAACATCAGAGCTATTATCCATTTTATTATTAAAAGATTCAATTCAAATACTTTGGAAGCTGTAATGTTAATTAAAGAGTTCATATGATCTGGCTATTGGATCGTTCTAAATGGATGATAAAAATATATTTCGACTACAAATTTTGCAGGTTAATGCTAATGGTCAGTCAAGTAAATGTATATATCAAAATTCACATACAAGAGGTGATACCTGGTGCCAGGTAACCAATGGTGCCTACAAATGCGGATGCAGAAGAGATGGAGCTTCCATCATGCTGATCAACTCCAAGGATTCGAGCTATCCCGAAATCGCTGACATGAGCATTCCATTTATCGTCCAGAAGTATGTTAGAAGGCTTTAAGTCACAATGAACTATTGGGGACACTACACCAAAATCATCGTTTGGGGACGGGAGAATTATTTGGGTCGACTTTGTCGTCCCAAATTGCACGTAGGACCCACACCTTTTCAACAAATACAGCAGTCAACAAAATTGTTTTGGGACGACGCAAAAAGGCACCTTTTTGTAATTATTTATTTTCTACTGATTTAAAATATTTTCAACAAAACATTAAAGTAAATTAATACATCCCGCCTTTTTTTTATCCCGCCAAACGTTTTGGGACGACATTGTCGTCCCAAACTGTAAATCTATATATTTTTTTCCTTTTTTTTTTTTTTAATACTTTATAAACCAATTTTTAATTAAATTATTTAATTTTAAAAAATTATTTTTATTTAATATAGAATTAAAATTAAATAGTTTATATTTATAATCAAATACTTTAATTTAAAATTAAATACATTTATAGAATTAAAAACATTATTTTTCCCCCCATTATTTTTCCCGCCATTATTTTTCCCGCAAAGTTTTCCTTATATATCCCGTCAAAACATAAATAACCACAAAACACACGTAACAATAAAATGGCTGATTACAGGCCGGAAAAAGAGTGGTCACTGGTTTTATCGTCCATATATCTCTTTACTCGAGTTCTTGATACGTATGGGTCAGAAATTTATGATGAATATGGTTCTTATAAGAACATAGACCCGTTGATGAGAGACCGCATTATGGTTAAGGAAAGAGCGATTCTACAGAGTGTATTTGGACAGTGAAGCTAATTCTGCATTATGAAATGGAGGAGCAAACCTACTGGAAGCTGAAGCAATGTGGGAGCAGTTCGTCAAGCAAAGGAAGGAAAAAGATGAAGCTGAAAAAAGCCCGTTCGATTACACATTTGATGATGCGGGAAATAGGGTAACAAATCTTGAAGCATTGTTTGAACAGTTCGTCAAGCAAAGGAAGGGAAAAGATGGTGCAGGTTCTAGCAGAGCGGGAAGTAGCAGGGAAAATAATTGAATGGCCGAGTTGTTTTGTTTGATCTGTTTCGTTTTGTTGTCAAGTTGTTTCGTTTGAGTTGTTTCGTATGTCGTGTGTAGCATATGGTCGTCGTGTTGTGTATCATATCATTTGAGTTGTTTAGTTTGCTTGCCGAGACCACCTCGTTTGATCTGTTTCGTTATGTTGTCAAGTTGTTTCTTTATTCATGTGTAATTTAGTATTGGAAAAGGGGTGTTTGGAAACCATAATCTTGTTAACTTAGAACATGGTCAAATTGAAAGGTACATAGTAATAAGTGATATGTTAACTTAGAACATGACCAGCTTTACAAATCCAGCATGTGCTTTGATTTATAAAAATACTTGACGGATACATATTACAAGAACAACGACAACAACATCAACAACAACAACTACCAGAACAACAACTACAACAACAACAACATCAACAACAACAACTACATCAACAACAACAACTACTATGTACAACAGCAACTAGAACTACAAGAACAACAACTACTACTACATACGAAGATTATCCATGTCACCTAACAGCTCACGAAGTAATGCATCCGACTGACATGCGTGGTCGTCAGGAATCCTTGCCATTTCAAGTTTGGCCTCCAGCAACCTTACTCTTGTCTCTAGCACATGTTTTTGTGTTTCCAGAAAGCTTATCCTAAGATCTTTTTCATGGCAGCTCGAGCACTCTGTTGGTGCAGAGATTGTTCTTAAGTACTCGTCAAATGCATCCTTCCACATAAAATATCCGCACCCATTATCTTTTCTGGGCTGTTACATAATAAGAAAATTCTAAGAGATTACAACCCAATTATTTGTATATTTACATAAATAAGAAATGTATGATTGTTCACCTTTGACAGAGGACATGAATAATATTGTTGTCCAGATGAATATTCTATATGCGATGTTCTTAATTTTATATTTCCTGCTCCACAAGAACACATGAAAGGATTAAATGGCTCCATCTCAGGTTTTGAAATTTGTGCGAAGATAAGAGGTTGTGAGGTTGAGTGGTTTTGAGGATAAGATCTGGTGGCTTTTGGTGGGATAAGATCTCAAGTTTTCTTTATGTGATATATAGAGCAGATCTGGTAGATTTTGGTGGGAAATTTTGGCGCCAGTATTTTTGGAGAGAAGTTTTGGTTGGATGTTTTGATGAGATAAAGAGTTATAGACTACCCAGTATCACCTTGACTTGTTAGTATAACGATATCACCTAGACTCGTTAGTGTTACATATCATGTATCACGATACTATCTCGATTCATCCGTTTTAACATGTCATGTATAACGACATTATCTTGACTCGTTCGTTTAACATTTCATCCGTTTTAATTTATATAAAAAATTTATAATTAATTTTAAGAATCCAAACAACCTCAGAAGTAGCAGAAATTTTAAGAATCCAAACATTATCTTGACTTGTTCGTTTAACATTTCATTCGTTTTAATTTATATAAAAAATTTATAATTAATTTTAAGAATCCAAACAACCTCAGAAGTAGCAGAAATTTTAAGAATCCAAACATTATCTTGACTCGTTCGTTTAACATTTCATTCATTTTAATTTATATAAAAAATTTATAATTAATTTTAGATCATTTTCAATCAGTTTTCTAACTAATTTAAACTTTATATAACTAATTAATTAATTTTTAAATTACTTAAAAATTTTATAACAAATTTAATTTATTTAGTATTAATTAAATAATTTAAACACATTATATTATACATAAAATAAAGGAAAAAAAAGACAAAAAGGGACGACAATGTCGTACCCTTTTTTTTACCCAAAAATTTCACGAAAAGTTAAATAACCCGCCAAATAATTCGGGATAAAAAAACAAAAGGGGACGACATTGTCGTCCCTATTTGGTCGTCCCAAAAAAACAACAATAATTGCATATCTCAGTCTTCTCTCTATCTTCAACACTTAGAAAAAAAACCCACAAAAAACTGCTATCACTCCCTCGTAAAAAAAGAAAAAAAATCGGGAAAAATCATAAAAAACGCAATTTTCTTCAAAACACTACTATCACTCATAAACATCAATTACACACGCACCACTGTGCACAATTTGTATAATTTTTGTTATTTTGTAACATTTAAAGGTTTTTTTTTTTTTTTGATAAAATTTGGTTTGTTAATTTAATTTCTTTAATTATGGTTTGTTTACAATGGTTTTATGTTGTGTTTGTGTTGGTTAGATGGTCCACCGCAACAGCTCACCACCACCGTGAACCACCGCCGTGAACCACCACCAACAACCGCAGCAGAGCTGCAGCTCCACCACCACCACCACCTTTTGTGTTGGTTAGTGACTTTTTTTTTAATTTTGTTAATGTGTTTTGGTACGACAATGTCGTGCCTTAAGTTTTTATTAATTAATTTGGTACGACAATGTGTTTTGGGACGACAATAGTTTGTTTAACTATGGTTTTATGTGTAGTGTTTGGGACAGCCGGGACCGTGGACAGCCGGGACAGCCGAGACCACCTCTTTTTCTCTTTCTCTTTTCTTCACTTCGTGTATTTCAGCCTCGAAATAGGTATATATATATATATATATATATATATATATATATATATATATATATATATATATATACTTTTATTACTTTGTCGATAATGTATATACTTTTATTACTTTGTCGATAATGAAAATGATATGTGATATCGGAAAAAATGTCATGTGATATGTTATTAATTGTTACTTATAAACTTAAAGTGACCGTGTTAAAATGAAAATGATATGTGATATATATGTTATTAATTGTCGATAATGAAAATGATACTTGTGTTACTGTTTTTAGGATTTTAGTGATTAATTTTGGAAATTCCCCGTCCGAAGTTAATCATCCTATAGAAAACCCGTCCGAAATTAATTTATTAGAAATTAATTTCGGAAAGTCCCCTGTTTAGGACTGCTTTTTGAATGTTTTGTCTCATTTAGGATATGGATGCGTATAACTGTTTTACTATTTGAGAGAAATTCGACAGTATTTCCCTTTCACTCCTACGAATATGTCTTTAATGCACATATTTGGGGAGTTGAGGGGAAATGCTGCCGAATTTTTTCAAATAGTAAATCAGTTATACGCCTTCATATATGAGACGACACATTCAAAGAGTGGGTTAGGATTGCCTTCCATAGTTGCACTAGGTAAACAGAACAGCTCATAATTACGTCTTTTCATGTTTGAATATGTATGTATATATACAAATTAATTTTTTTGAATATGTTTTTTTACAACGCAGTCATGACAATTGATAAGAGTTGGACCACTGTATCCAACCGTAATTCCCCTGAATTTTTAAATGGTCTTTTTGCATTCATCGCGCATTGTAAGCCATTGGTAAACCCCATCACAAAAATGATTCATTGCCCATGTGTTCGTTGTGGTAACGCTCCAACTAAATTGGGTACGCTCAAAACTCTTGAGTCACACATATCTAAATACGGGTTTGACACACTTTATACCCCTTGGAATTATCACGGTGAACCACTTCCTCCACCCGTAGTACATAACATACCACAACCACCTTCACCTGAACACATGAACATGGATGCATTCTTCCAAGATATTTCTGCTGATAATGTCCCAACTCCGCCATCTCAAACAACAGTTTCTCAACCAGATCAAACAACAGGTCCTCAACCAGCTCAAACCAGTGATCATAACATTACTAACAAGTACGAAGAGTTACTTGCTAGGTCCACCCAAAAGTTGTACCCAGGTTGTGATATGACTACATTGGGCTTTACGTCAGAGCTTTCGCACATCAAGGTCTTACATAAAATAACTGATGTCGGGTTTAACAAGATTCTAGCTCTTTTGCAAAACGCATATCCCCCTAGTAAAGGATTCAATTTCCCACCGTCATACTATGAAATCAAGAAGACATACAAAGATATCGGGTTAGGATACGAATCGATCCATGCTTGTATAAATGATTGTTTTTTATTTTGGGGATCCGATGAGAACAAAAGTCTCAATAATTGTCCAATCTGCAACGAGAGTAGATGGAAAAATCAAAAGACAAAGGGGAAGAAAGTTGCCAACAAGGTGTTGCGTTACTTTCCGTTAAAACCTAGATTACAATGTATGTTCAACACAAACCTAGACTTATTAATATTATGGAATAGTATTGTATTTGTCGAATGTTATCGTGGATTTAAGTTAACTTTTGGACATGTTAGCTTTATAAGCTAGTGACTTGTTAGTTTGAGACATGTTATTTAGGAAATTTGCGCCTTGTATAGTTTAAGAGTAGTTTACTTTGTATAGTATTTGTTAAATGGTATCGTAGAATTGTGGAATGTTATTCGATCCGTTTAGTAATTTGGTATTGTATCATATTGTCGATTTGGTATTGTGGATTGTGATTGATTACAGGTTGCATTTGTTTTGGTAGCTTTTTTCCGGAAAAAATCTGGAAAATCTGCAGTTTCCTGCATTTTTTTTTGCCCACCCAGGAAAATTAGGGACGACATTGTCGTCCCTAATATTCAAAGCATGTCGTGCCATTCTGCACAACGTGGCCACGTGTTTTTCCACGTGTATATACAATTTGGCACGACATTGTCGTGCTTTTTTGTAATTTAATTAACGTTTTTTCCTTTAATTTAAAAAGATTTAAAAAAAAAAAAAAAAAAAAAAAAAAAAAAAAAAAAAAGTACGACATTGTCGTGCCTTTTTGCAAAAGGATGTCGTGCCAAAGCTGATTTTCAGGTTGAAATACATTTGGGCCCCACAACATCTGTCGTGCCAAAGTGTAAAGAGAATGTCGTGCCAAAATTTTTTGGGTCAACACAATAGGGTCTACCAAAAAGGCACGACATGTCGTGCCTTTTTTTCTTTGGGTCGACAGTCTATGCATTTTTGGGACGAGAATGTCGTGCCAAAACGTTTGTTTTTTTGTAGTGGGAATCATATTCTGTATGCAAGTAAATCAATCCTCAAGCAACAGAAACCAAAACATCTACTCTCTCAGAAAGGGTCCATCTTGATTGGTAGATCATGTGTAGCCTCTGACTCTCCCATGCATAACCAACTACCTTCAAAAGATTTATGTGTCTTAACTTGCCCAATGTCTCCATTTCTCTTTCAAAGCTGCTCTTGAGTGTTTCGGCTGAAAGCTGCCCCAGGTTGAAGCTCTTCACTGCTATCATCTTCCCATTTGGTAATTTACCCTTGTACATTGTGGTTAATCTGCTTGTGCCAAATTTGTTACCTTCACTGAATCCCTCGGTAGCATCTTCAAGTTCCTTTCTATTAAATCTTGTAATATCTAACATTGCGGTGGAATCTGCTTCTGCATTCTCTAGGTCTCTCATCTTATGTTTTCTTACACGACGACAACGTAAAACTACCCATATAAGTATGAGAACTAAACCAAGGTATGAGACAGTTAGAAAACTGACAGCACCTACTTGAAGTGCAGTATTTTCAGTTTTGAACAAGGAATAATGTGATACAACTGACGAGGTGCTTAGTAATCTGCTTTTTGTGGGAAAACGAAGAGATGGGTTTCCTTGCAATCCAGATGTGTTTCTGAAGATGCCCATATTTGGAACTGGTCCTTCTAGCTGATTAAAAGAAAGGTCGAGATACTTCAGTGTCGAAATGTTGGCAATCTTGCCTGCAGGAATTATACCCAACAGTTGGTTATGGCTCAGGTCTAGAAGTTCTAACGCTTTCAAGTTGCCAATGGTATCTGGTATTGTACCATTAAGACTGTTATCCTGAAGATGAATTTCTATCAGGGAATGACAATCATACAAGCTCTCATGAATGGTATCACTAAGATGATTATGTTCCAGGTGTAGTACCTCCAGATTCTGGAGCTTTCCTAGTTCCCACGGGATCGGGCCAGAAAGAGAGTTGGCGCTAAGGTTTATTGTCATGAGCTGAAAACAGTATTGAAACTGGGAAGGAATGTTTCCAGTGAATGAGTTTCGGCTTAGATCAAGAAACTTGAGGCTGGAAAGTCTTCCAAGAAATGGGGAGACTCCACCTTTAAGCTTCTTTCCCTGTATAGAAATAGAAACGACAAGTCCTGAAACACGATCACATTCGATCCCTGTCCAGTTGCAATGGTGGATGGAACCAGAATTCCAATCCCGGATACACTACAAGAAAAAGGTCTTTTAGTGACACTTTTTTTGATGACACATGTAAAAAGTGTGAGCAAAAGTCCACATATCCTTACACTTTTAGAAAAAATGTGAGCATAGATTAAGTGCTATTAACACATTTTGACAAGTGTAAGCAAATATGTAAGTTTTGCTTATATATTTTTTATAGTGTGAGGAAATATGAAGTTTTACCTATACTTTTTGTAAAGTATGAGTAAAAGTTTAGTGTTTTACCCACACTTTTTATAAGTGTGAGTAGAAGTCTAAGTTTGTACCTACATTTTTTAGTAAGTGTAAGCAAATGTATTGTTTTACCTACACTTTTTGTAAGCGTAAGCAAATATATGGTTTTTACCTAAGCTTTTTATAAGTATAAGAAAATGTACAGTTTCACTTAGTGGTGAGCAAAACCGACTGAAAACCGAATCGAACCGGAAACTGAGCCGAACCGGTCTAACTCAAACTGAACCAACCTTGCTCGGTTCAGTTTTCTGCTTTACATATTTATGGTTTTTGGATTCGGTTTGGCTCGGTTCGAGCGGAAACAAAAAATATACACCTTAACCATCTAAACCGAACCGGTTTGGTTTGGTTTGACTCGGTTCACTTTGGTTCGATAATTTTTATTTACATTTTTACCTACAATTATCTAAAAGAGAGACTAGTGTCTAAGTTTTTATCTACATTTTTAGATAAGTGTGAGCAAAGATATAATTTTACTACCATTTTAAATATATGCAATGTTTTAGAAACTCGTTTTCTAATTGACCCAGTTGACTAAGCGGGTAACGGTTTAACCAAAATTTTCGTTCAAAATCGCCTTTCGGTCATCTGACTGGTTTACGGCTTAACCAGTCAGGTCAACCCGGGTTTTAAAACAGTGAAAAAATATGAATAAAAATTCTATGTTTTAGCACAAAGTTTATCCTTTTATAAAAAACTTTTCGTTTCATAAAATCATTAGATAAATATATGTAAGTAAATTTACATATTTTTATTTTGGTAACTCTCGTTTCACAAAATCATCTCACTATAAAATTACTAACCCAATGTTTATCCTTTTATAAAAAACTTTTTTTAATTCCCTTCAAAATCACAAACCGCTCAAACCCCCACTTAACAAACACCCCGATGAACTCATCTGCTCCCAGAGATTAACAAACACCCCGATGAACTGAAAATGTGAAATTGTTAAATTCTTCTGCACATAACTCATCTACTCCCCCAATTAACAAACCGCTCAGGTATAAATTGTTAAATTTTTGTTACTTCATGAACTGAAATTGTTAAATTATTGTTGTTAGTTTTGTTAATTGTTGAATTTGAGCTCTTAAATTTATTTGAACTGAAAATGTGAATTCGCTATTAAGTTTTGATTCGTTGAATTTGAGCTTTTAAATTGCTGTTGTTAATTTTGTTAATTGTTGCATATAACGTGTTTGATGATGTGCCTAACTTAAGTTTTGTGAAAGAATGTAGCCTAGTGGTGAGGGATTGATATTAGCCGTATGATATGCATATAACGTGTTTGATGATATGCCTAACGTGTTTGATGAAATGTTTGTTAGTTTAGTGGCATGACTGTTTTAGACGTATATCATAGAATTAGGTGAAATGTTTTAGAGTGCGAATCTCGAGTGGTTAGAATTAGGTGAAATGTTTTAGAGTGCGAATCTCGAGTGGTTAGAATTAGGTGAAATATCACCTTTGAATACAAGTAACGCACTGCTTTTAAAATCCGTTAGTCTTTGAACCTACTGGAATGTCATATGGACTATCTAAAATGTTCCCGACACTCTTGCTGAGTTCACACTCTCAATGGTTTTGAGTGATTAAGTGACATTACTTGTTTGTTTATAGCTCTGGAAAAGATCGAATATCTTGATAAAATTTTATTGTTCATTGCTGGAATTGGAAGGGTGTTATGGATTAGTTGCTTTTGTGGATTGTTATGCTGTGTTAGGTTTATAGAAGTTGTTGAAATTTATACGTTTGGGATATTTTATCCATAAGCTGTTTGTATGAATAAAACATGTGCATTCGAAGTGCTTAGTGTGCTTGTTGGATTGCTTATTTATTTGGGAAAATGATGTTAGAGTGCGATAAGTAGTTGTGAATCTGTTTTAATCCATAATTCGGAGTTATATGAGCTGAGATAGATGGAGAAAGTTTAAATGAGAACGCTAAATAACTTGAGAACGAGGGAACAAATTTATAACGTAATATAAGTGCTCTTCCAAGAACGCTAAATAAGTATACTCTGTGCATGAGAGAGATATTCGAGTAGTGTATTTCAGAGTTTGTCCATAGAATATGCCCAAATTCTAAAAAAACAACTGAGTTGTTGCATTCAATAAGCTGATAACAGGTTTGCAATTAGTTGATATTATCAAGTGAATCTCATATAAGAGTAGTATTTTCGCAAATTCATTAGTTGGTACATAAAACATAGTTCTTTTTGTGCTCGTAGTGAGACCTGTTGTTCTTTGAGTCACAATTCTTTGAGTCCTATTCCCAAGAACTTTAAAATAGAAGATACAATTCTAACTGAGTCACCATTCCCTGCGTCATCATTCCCTTAATCATCAGACCCTGAACCATCAGACCTTGAACTATCATACCTAGAGTCATCAGATACAGAACCAAACAGCACACAGCCATTAGCCACTGAACCATCAGTGAATTGTTTCAACAGTCCATGAATCATAAGACATTTGGGTCACCCTTAGCTAGTAAGATATGAAGATATCAAGTCATATGGGCATGTTGGGTTCAAATTGGGTTCAACAGTCCATTAATCCATTTAGCTTTCAATAGGAAATAACCCAAATGTACCACACAAATTGGGCATGTTGGGTTCAAAACGGACCCTGACCCGTCAGACCCTGAACAATCAGACCCTAAGTAATCAGATCAAGTTTTTTGGTTAAATCAGTTACGGTTCAGTATTTTGGTTCTTACAGAATTAAAACCGAACCGACTAACCGAGGTCATCAAATCAAGTTTTTCGGCTCCATCATTACAGCTAAATCATTTTTTTCGCAGGTTTATTTTGTTTTTTATTATGCTCTGTTCGCACATCAGCGTGTTTCAAGTTTGGTTTTTATAGCTTAAATCAATATAACTTAAATGGGCATGTTTATTTTTCTGTGGCATACATTAAATATTATAATATGAACCCTACAACACCACGAAAGAAAGCACGAGGTCCAACTAAGAAAAAGGGGATATGGAACTTAAAAAGTCACGAGCAAGTTGTGGTCACACTTAATAGGCTTGGCCAGCCAATTGGAGATGAAGCAAATGAGCTGACCAACTTCCTTGGCACACTTGTGAGGATGTCTCAACATATTGGAATTGATTATGAGGAGTGGAGGAAGGTTCCTGAGAATAAAAAGGAGGATTTATGGAGCATTGTGAAGGTAAATTGTCCTAAAATTATGTAACTTATGAATTTGTGTGATTTTTTTTTGAAAGAGAATTTCTTTGATTTATGTTTGAGTAATCACAAATACTTGATTGTAGGAAAAGTTTATATTTGAGCCAGCTGAATCAGTAGAAATAAAGGACTGGATCATGACAGACATGTCAAGTAAGTGGAGAACATGGAAGTATGAACTTAAAAAAAGTTCATTCGATCCAAGTTTGACAGTGGATGAAATCGTGGCATTACAGACTGACGAGAGAGTGAATATAGATCAATTCAGGACATTAGTTGCTAGTTGGTTCACTGAAAAAAATAGGTTCATGAACATGATGATTGCTTATTTATAAAACCTGAGTTAAATTAGTCGAACTACAAGTGGATAAGTGTTATCTTTGCTTAATTTACAGGTGGAAGCTGAGAATAAGAAAATAAATCGCTCAAAGTCAGATGAGCCTCATGTCACATGGAGCAAATCATTTGCACGTATATCTGATGAGGAGGTCACATTTTTTTTGTCATTTTCAAAATTCAAAAAGCCTTTGCAAATTTGGAAATTATAACTTTATCGATGTGTACTTTTTTGTTATTGCAGACCCAAAAGAACAACGGTGTTGAACCATCTCGTGCGGGAATGTACTGTTTGACTCGTACTAATAAAGACGGGAGCATTGTGAATGCTAAAGCTGCTAAAGTTGTGGTATGATTAATAGACATTAAATCTAATTAGAATTAAAATGACACCTAAATCAATGATATGGTATGAAAATGTATGATAAGGTTTGTAAATATCTCTTGTGTATGTTAGATCAGGTAGAGTAATACATGTGGAGTCTGTTTAGTAGTTTTGTAATAGCTGGAAACATACTTGTCCGTTATAAATATCAAGGTAGTAATAATCTCTAAATGATTGTACAAATTACAGGAAGCGATAAAAACCAGGCGTGAATCTAGCACCGCTCAAGAGATAAGGACATATGGGCCTTTTTGGATAGATGATGACTTATCTAAAGTCAAAGGACCTGAAAGGGGAAGTAATGTTCATTGTGTGGGTAAGTTCTCGGCTGCAAAGAAAAGAAGGGTTTAGGATCCTCAAGTTCCTCTGCTAAAGGCTCAAGTGAAAGGTCTTCGTGAGGATTTTATGAGTTTGGTTGCTGCTGTCAAAGAACATATACCAGGACTGAATTTGTCCACTATCATAAGTCGTGCTAACACTAACATGGAGGTAACAACACTTTGTTGGTTGTCATTTAAACTCTACGTGAATGTGTGAAATAGGTGTTTTTCTTCCATCCTAATAAATAAGTTATAAATGTCATTTTCATCCTGTGCTTTAAGTCTTTCATTCATAACTTGCATTTACAAATTTTTGTCAAAAGTTAAAATGTCCTAAAAAGTGGTTTTTAACAGTTTTCACATAGCTGTTTGAGTCCTTTTAGTTTGTTATAAAAATTTAAAAAAAACAAAAATAGCAATCTCACTAGCTTGTTTAACATCTCTTAAAAGGAAAAAAATAAAAAAAATCTGTAGGTGGCTTATTTAGTAGTCCAAAGTTGTTCACCTGTCCATGCTTATCTCTCTGTCGTAAGTATCCTGTCCCATGACAGCTTGTTTGCTTCTGCTTATCTGCTTATTCCTTGCTTGCTTTTGTTTTATTTTTGCTTCCCTTCATAGAATTATGTGCTAGCTTTATTTGTTTTTCCCCTATTAGCTTTTTAGTGCTTATTTTAGCTTAGAATTTAGGTCTGCAACTTCCCTTATGTGTTCCAACTTTCTGTCATCAGTCACCTTTTTTCCCAAGTAGGCCTCTTCCCAACTGCTTTTCAGCTTATCCTTTTAATTATTTTGCTTGATTTCTGTTCCCTTTAGTAGATTTAGGTTTAGTCTTAATCTGCTCTTCCTGATTAGCCCTTTAGGAGCTTGTTAAGATAGCCTAATTTTGTCCTGTTTATAGCCTTTTCCTGACCCTTGATCTGCTGCTACAGTAGGGTCTCAATAAGTGCTTATTTGCTTTATCCAAGTTAATTTGTTTATTTAGATTTCTCTTTTAAGTTCTCCTAGCTGATTTAGTTTCAGTTATTGCCTTTATAGCTTATTGTGATCTTTTTTCCTCTCTTTATTAGGGTGATGATGCATGCAGTGTTCCTGATAATAGCCTCGCTCATAATCTGAAAAATCCAAGATCAACTGGTGCAAGTCATCATCCAAAGAATTCAAGATCAACTGTTGCAAGTGCTCATCCAAAGAAGTCAAGATCAACTGCTACAAGTCCTCATCCAAAGAATCCTACACCTGGTATGAGTCCTCATCCAAAGAATCTAGAATCTGGTATGGGTCCTCATCCAAAGAATCCAACATCAGGTCCAAGTCGTCAACGCTATTCATATTACAGGTATGCATTTGGAAAACAATATCAAAATATATTGCATTTTTTTTCCTACTTTTCAAATATATACAAACCCGACCCATTTGACCCATTTCAAAACATGTCCTCTTTTTTCACCTCTAATGAGATTCTCATAATCAGAGTTGTGCTTGTGTGTATCTTTCTTGAGTTAGTTGTGTGCAAATACTTGAAAAGGTATTAACTTGATCTATTTCGGCTAATAGGAAATGATGACGGTATTCAAGAGTTATAGAAGACATATTGATCATCTCATTTTACTGGTGTTACTGGACAAATTTGGTATCACGTACATTTAATGCTCGTGTTGGATAATGATTTCTATATGACTAGATTGGAAGTTCTGTATGGATGTAATTCCGATTAGGAAGTTCTGATTTTTTTAATGCTCGTGTCGGATAATGATTTCATTGATGTTTCTGTATGACTAGATTCGAAATTATGTATGGAAGTAATTCTGATTTGGATGTTTTGTATGGAATTTCTGATTTTTGTAATGCTCCTGTTGAAAGTCATTTCTGGTTTTTGTAATGCTCCTGTATGAAAAGTCAGGAAGCTCTCTTTTGTGTTTGCAAAAGTATGTTTTGCATTGCTGACACAAACTTAGTGTAGACAAAAGATCTAAATCTGTACAGACACAACAAGTGTCAGCATAGGTGTGTCACCATAGACCTTTACCGTCGGAACTTTTGCTTACGCTTATTATATGTGAAGGAGAAGCTAGTTTATCTTTTCCTGACACTTTTTGTGTGTCAGCAAATGCATTATTTCTTGTAGTGATAGCACCAGTTAGGTCTTCCACTATTAAGTTCTTGAAGTGTTTAATAGCATCAGCTTCATCTTCCAAGCTCGGATCCGCAGATAGAACACCAAGAACCAGGAAAGTTGGTAAAAGTACTAGAATGCTTTTAAACACCATTATTGATGTTTAAACAAAGCTTGTACTATACAAACAAAGAATGCAACTAGAAAGAATTGGGATGATATTTCATCAACTTTTGGATAAATTGCAAACCAAAAAGGAATCTGCTTTAACGCTTCAATTGATTGAGATGAAGGTTCCTTCCTAATCAAACGGTGGTCATACATGCATTTCAGTCTTACACGCTTCAATTAATAGAGTTCCTAAAAGTCCACGCTTACAAACTTATTATACATATTGAATTGTTAGTCAAACTTGTAAAGATATTAAAACTAACAGATTTTTTATTATTTTAACAATCAGAAACATGTTACTAGTAATATGTAACATAAAATGCATAAATTACTCGTAACTATAAATCGTCAAAGCATATATTCCTCTACACTTCTCGTTTTAGATGTCTCGAGCCTTATCGTATTTCAACATGGGTTTGAATATATTTATTATGTTGCATTACAAACCATAGAAAATGTATAAAATGTATTTTTAAGTTATTAAGTATTACAATTTCAATCATTTTCTTATGAACCTCATATTTACATTTCATACAAGGTATAAACATGATTTTGTAAACTAGTTTAATGATCAAAGTTGCCTTTATTTTAGGGTTTTGGCCGTACAATAACAACGTACTTTTTTCAAATGTACCGATCTAGTACGCGTACTTTTTTTTGTTCCACTTAATGTAACGAACTTTCAAGTTTTGTTCCATTCTACCCATCAAATGACTGGCTACCGGATAAAAAGTTTGGAAACCAGCTATTGTTAATATCTAGCATTTTTTAATATTAAATTAACCTAAAACTAACCCCACACAACCCACACTTACCCCACTCATATTTCCCCCAGTTCTTTCATCAGACCAAAACCCTAACCCTAATTTCATCATATCAAACCTATGTTCTAATCCATCAATTACCCTTTAATAAAATGCGTATAACAGTTAATTTCTATCATGATGGTACCTTCAACCCGTCACCTCTCATGTATAAGGAAGGTGATGTATCCAGAATACCAGACATTGATTTCGTTGGTATGACTGTCCTTCGTTTGTCCAAGGTGATAAAAGGAGCATGTCAGTTCCCCGTTAAAGGTATTTACTTTCTTATTCCTGGTAGAGAGTTAAGTAATGGTTTAAAAGAGATTAAGGATGATAATGACCTAGCTGAGTTTGTTGCTCTAGCTTTTAAGAATGAAAAGGAAATAGATTTGTATGTGGAACATCATGGATATGATTTAAGCCATTGGTTACAAAATAAGATAGGTCCTGATGAGGTTTCAGATAATGAGATAGGTGAGATGAAAGACATTAAAGAATATGGACATGATGATGTTGTAGGAGAAGAAGATGTACAAATACCAAATAGGACTGTTGAAGACCCATTTCTTAATAACTTGTGCAATGGCAACTTTATTACTGACCACATTGAGGCTCCTGATCCTAGTGAATTTAGTGAAGGTAGTGCTCCTAAGGATATAGATAGTGATGAGGAGAATGTAGATGCAAAGTATAAAGTTACTCCTTGGGCAGTTTATCCAAAACATGACCCTAGCCTTGCATGGAATGAGATGAAACCTACATTGGGTTTGAGGTTTGAACACCCAGAACAACTCAAAGTCTGTTTAACCAATTATGGGGTGGCTAATGGATATCAGTTGTGGTACAGAAGAAATGATTACAGAACTTTGATGGTTCTTTATGGAAGGAATCCTGATGAGGGTAGAAGTGGAGGCTGGAAAACTAGGAAAGGGAAAGATGAGGGTGTGCAGGATGGAACACCATCTAAGAAAGGCAATAGGAAAGGTGTGCAGATAGGAACACCATGTAAGAAAGGCAATAGGAAAGGTGTGCAGATAGGAACACCATCTAAAAAGGGCAAAGGGAAAGGTGTGTACACTGCATCACCATCTAAAAAGGGCAAAGGTAAAGGTGTGGAGACAGAGAAAAAGAAGAAGGTAACAGGTTTAAATAAGAAGGATGGTTGTTCATTCAGTCTTTGGGCATCATGAATGCAAAATGGCAGTTCCTTTCATATCAAAACCTTGATCCCAGAACATAAATGTTGTAGGAACTTTGATTTGGGAGCATTGGTAACCTATAAATGGATTGCCAAACAGTTTGCTTATAAAGTGGTTCAGGATCCCACAATTAGCTATAGGACAATTAAAGAACTAACCAAGAAGAAATATCTCATCAATGTGAGTGCTGGACAGTGTAAAAGGGCAAAGCAAAGGGCTTTGTTTGATCATGAAGGTGGGTTGATTGAACATTACAGTAGGTTATGAGATTACAGACAACAGATGTTGAACACTAATCCTGGTTCACCTGTTCATTTGCATGTGGGGGAGAAAGATAATGGTAAGACCTACTTTAAAAGGTTTTATGTTTGCTTCAAGGCTATGAAAGAAGGATGGACTGCAGGGTGTAGGAAGGTCATTGGTCTTGATGGATGCTTTCTCAAAGGAACTTGCAGAGGTGAGCTATTGACAGCCATGGGAAGAGACGCAAACAATCAAATGTTTCCTATAGCTTGGGTTGTGGTGAACATTGAAAATACTGAAAATTGGGAATGGTTCTTGGCTTGTCTGTGTGAGGATCTTAGGTTGTATCAGGGTGCTTATTTTATTATCATTTCAGATGGTCACAAGGTAATTTTATTCAACCTTCATCTTACAGTATAAACATACTTATTTGACTAACATTTGCTTTGTATGAAATAGGGATTGATGGAGTCAGTTAAGACTATGTTGCCACATGCAGAACATAGGCAGTGTGCAAGGCGCATATATGCAAACTTCAAGAAGAAATAGAATGGTCTTCATTTTAACAGTCACTTTTGGGGTGCTGCTTCAACAACCATACAACATGTGTTTTACAACAAGATGAATCAGATTGGCAACATTGATCCAGAAGCAAAGCAATGGTTGGTTGATAGGAACCCAAACTCATGGTGTAGGGCTTTCTTCAAGATGGACAGAGGTTGTGCAGCTTATGAAAATGGTATTTCTGAATCTTATCATAATGCAATAGGGATAGCTAGAGGTAAGCCTATCATTACCATGTTAGAGTAAATTAGGGTTTACCTGATGCAAAGACTTTATAGCATGCATAATTTAGCCAATAACCTTATAGACAGCATTACACCATCTATAAGAAAAGAACTTGAGCATTTGAAGGATATTCAAAGATTCTGGACAGTTTATCCCTGTGGTGATAATTTGTATGAGGTTAGGAAGGCAGATGAGTCTTTTGGGGTGAATATAGAGGCTAGAACATGTACTTGCAATTGGTATACTTTAAGTGGAGTTCTATGTGTACACACAGTTGATGCTTATGGTTTCATCAAAAAGGAGCCAGCTTTAGGTGTTACTCCTTGGTATTCAAAAAAGATGTGGCAAAATACATATAGTTATTTCATTAGGCCAGTGGGTGGTTCTTCAATGTGGCCTAATACTAGTAATGAACCACCATTGCCACCAGTGCTTAGAAGGATGCCAGGTAGGCCTAGAAAACTCAGAATCAAACATGTCACTGAAAATGTTAATGAAGTTGGGAGGTCTGGTAGGATGATGACATGTTAGATTTGTTGGGAAAAGGGTCATAACAAAAAAACATGTAAAAAAGATCCACAACCAAAACCAACAAAGGTAAAAAGAAAACCTGGTAGAAAGAAGCCTGGTTCTGCATTTGTCTTCCCAAATGAGCTGGTCCAAGTGATGTAGGGCCATCTGGTATGGCTAGTGATGGTGCAGATTCATCTGGTGTGGCTGGTGATGGTGCAGATGCATCTGGTGTGGCTGGAGATGGTGCAGACGCATCTGGTGTGGCTGGTGATGGTGCAAGTGGTGCTGGAGTAGGAGAAACTGGATTTGTCCAAGAGGTATAACTTCTGCTTGCTTTTTTCTTTGTATTTACTTTGTTGACCAAGAATGTTAAAACATAATGACTATGTATTTACTTTGCAGGTACAAAGAAAACCATGGTCCAAGTTGTTCAAGAAATCCTTGCAGCGGGACTCTTAAGACAACCAGTTTGAAAAGAAGGGCCAAGTCAGAAAGGATTGCAAAGAAGGGCAAACCATTCAATTTTTCAGCAGATGGTTCAGGATCAAGTGCTGAGAAAGCATGGGATGTGGAAGAAGTGCTTGCAGAAGATTGATGTTTAAGTGTTTGGTGTCTTTATGTTTAAGTAGTCAAACATTGGGTCCTGTATTTGTACTAAACTATGTGTTGGTAGGGGTAATTGTAGTAAACAATGTGGATTGGTATTAGTAAAAAACGCTGGTAATGAATCCAAGATTATTGTCCACAAATTTTCTTGTAATGGCAGTAATGAATCCAAGATTATTGGCAGTAATGAATCCAAGATTATTGTGGTCCTATGTGTTTCTTTATTTTCTGCTTTTAGATCAATAATGCATTTGGGACTGTGTATTGTGCCTTTTACACCATTTGTAGGTTACTTTGTGACTTTATATGTTGCATTCAATAATGCATTTGCAGCAAATAATGCATTTGCAGCAAATAATGCATTTGCATCAATAATGCAATTGCAGTCATATGTCATTTGCAACAAATAAACTCATAACAAGCAATTCATTTGCAGTCATAATGCATTTGAAAGTCAATCTTGCATTTGCATCAATAATGCAATTGCAGTCATATACATTTGCAGCAAAACACATATGCATTTCATTTGCAGTCATAACAAGCATTTCATTTGCAGTAAGCATATCCCATAACAAGCATTTCATTTCATAAAAGGTCATTACAGTACATCATATTTTGGAAATGAGCATGAAAGCAATAACAAAACACATAAAAGCTACAATTTTCCTTAAATAACCCATAGTTGACTTGCTTTCTTTCAACTGTAATTGAAGCATCAACAATTCCTTCTCCATAGTTGACTTTTGAAAGTCAATCTCCTTTTCCAAATCCCTTATTTTTGGATTCAATGAGTGCTTGTCTACTTTCAAACGTTTTTCCATTTGAATCAACTTGAAAACCTCTTGCTTGTAATACTCATTAGGTAACTCAGGATCTAGCCAGTAAAATGTCCCACACTTTGAACCCTAAATAGTACAAAGAACACACATTACTAATATAATAGTACAAAGAACACACATTACCAATATCAACTGTCATTACATTCAGTTTAAGAAATGTACATATAACTTACATTATAATACTCAACGCATCCAAGAAAACGCTTTAAATGATAATCAATTGTTCGCGAAGTATGTCTGATTACTAGTTCTTCATGTTGACAATGTGTTGGTGGTGGTGGGCGATGATTGTGATTGGAGGAGGATGAAGACATTATCAGTTTTAATGAATTATGGTTAGGATTAGGGAATAATTTAGGGAAGAATTTATGTTGGTGGTGGTGGTCCAAAAGGGTATATAGTGGAATCTAACGTGGCAGCATTTTTGGGGAAAAAAACTTGTTATCCGGTTAAACAAGTTTCATGGGGTAGATTAGTACAAAACTTGAAAGTTCGTTACAGTAAATGGAACAAAAAAAGTACGCGTACTAGATCGGTACATTTAAGAAAGTATGTTGCTATTGTACGGCCAAAACCCTTTATTTTATAACAATGAATTTCCAACTAGCAAAAATCTAGGAAGTGATTCAAATTTGAGTTCACCTATTTTATATAAAAGTATAAAACTCCTATTAAGGAAAACCATATTTTGTTTCGGTAGTGAGACCAAATCACTCTGTTTTTATATTAAGAAAAATTCCATAAACACTTGTAAATTCAAACATTAATGGTTAGTCAAAGACATACTCTTAGGAGCCTTTTGAACAAAGTGAATATTTACGGAAAGAACAAAAACATGTGACTAAAACAACTTGTAAACGGCTATATTCAGACCCTTATAGATCCTTTTTTGGTGGACGGATCCTACCAGGATACGTCATGTGCTAAAGTAGTCCATTTGCCTATTTAAGCCACCATTTAGTCCACACTCAAACCAAGATTTTGCAATGTAAAAATACACATTTTCAAGTCTTCAAAACTATCTCTAACCCTTGATTATAATGTTTCTAAATCTTACTAGTTGAAAGCACATTAACATGTCATGATCTACCAAAGCAAGCCTAGAGCTTCTATCATCTCCATCCATTCAAATCATACTAGCAAAAGATCCGCCACAACAAGCTTAGAGCTCTTGTCATTCTCATACATCGAAAGCTTTTTGTCAAAAGAAGATCAACTATATCAAGCGTAGAGTCTTGATGTTTATTTTAAGTATTCATCACCATTAGATTTTGTATGACTTAATTTTTTGAAATAAAAAAAAATGCTGGCATGTTTGACACAAATAATTATGATTATTAATATCTTTAAAAATAAGCCATTCAAAGTATAAGCTTTGTTTGTTTGAAAAGATTTATTAGAAATATCATAAATTAATCTTCCATATTCTTCTAGAGTATGTTTGGCGAAAGGAGTATTTGATGGAACTGTAGATGAAGCTGAATATTAAAATAGATATTATTTTTATAAATCACATGAAGTATCATTTGATTTTAAGGTTAGAGACAATGGTTAACATTCCTTTCATCGCCACATCACCATTTAGCACATCACCACTCGCCTCACCTTTCAGCCATAATGGCTATTACTCCTTTCACTTTCAAAAAATACGTCACTTTAGACAAACATACCCCACAAAATATCCACACATGCTAAAAAAATATTGAACGGTAGCACCCTCGCCACTCTTTATTCTTTTTCTTTGGCTAGCGCGTGACCCAATTGTGACAACAATGAAAGTGGCGTGTGACAAGTGAGGATGAATGTGATGGCTCACTCTCAATGTGTATTCTAATAAAAGCTCTTATAAGCTATGGTTATCAAATAAAATTTATATTTGAAATATCTTCTTTTTTTTTAAAACAAAATAGAACATAATCTTTTCCTAATCTTGTGTCCTAAACACGTTCTAAAATCAAATGCTACACTATTTTTAGCTTTCGCTATCTCTATGTACAGTTATATCAATCTCGTGTGCTAAACACGTCCTTAAAATCAAATGCTACACTATATCCGCAATTCCAATAATAGTTACTTTTATCAAATATACCAAAATCTCGCAATAAATGTAAAGGGTTTTTCTAACTTATGCCCTAGGGCACAAGTTAAGCACACCGAAAGTACACAGGGACTCACTGAAAAGTACACAGGAATTCACATAAAAATACAGACAAGTGTACTTTTATGTAAATCTCTGTGTATTTTTTATGTGCTTAACTTATGCCATTAGGGCACAAGTTAGAAAACCCCAAATATAAATGGTGGATCTTTTAATTCAGTTAAGAATACAAGTACATAACTCAAAAGTACATTTGAGAGTCAATAAGTCAGCATGACCGTTATTTCACCACTATGACCGATGAAGAAATTCAAACCACCAAAACTACCACCACCGTCACGACCACCGTCATCAGCCGCCACCAAATCCCACAACGCCGAAATCAACCGTCACTCAACCACCAACTCCCACCGCCACGTCATCACCATCTACTTCACAATGCTCAAACACAACATCCCACCTGACCCATACACATACCCAAGCATGTTCAAAGCTTGCACTTCACTAAACCTTCATTCTCTCGGCCTTTCCTTCCACCAACACGCTATCGTTTACGGGTTCGCTTCGGACGCCTATATCGCAGCTTCTTTGATTAATTTCTATGCGAAATTTGGGTTTTGTGAAGCTGCCTATAACGTGTTTGATGTAATGCCTGTGAGAAATGTGGTTCCTTGGACTGCGATTATCGCGTGTTTTATGAAATTTGGGGATGTGGGTTTTGCGCGTAGGTTGTTTTGGGAGATGGGTTTGGAAGGGGTTAGGCCAAGTGCGGTTACTTTGTTGACTATGTTGTCTGGGGTGACTGAGGGTTGTTGTGTTGAGTGTTTTCATGCGTGTGCGGTTAAGTATGGGTTTGGGGCTGATTTGGCGTTGGCGAATTGTGTTTTGAGTTCGTATGGGAAATGTGGGAGAATTGGGGATGCTAGGAGGTTGTTTGAGTTGATGGGGGAACGGGATGTTGTGTCGTGGAATTCTTTGATTTCTGCGTATGGGTTGGCTGGTGATGTTGGAGAGATTTCAAAACTTTTGTCTAGGATGTGTGCAAGTGGATTGCAGCCTGATCAGCAGACGTTTGGGACGTTGATATCTGCTGCTGCAAGACATGGGAATGTCGGAATTGGGAAGGTGGTGCATGGGAAGATAGTTAGTAGTGGTTTTGAATTGGATTTGCAAGTTAAAACGTTACTTATAACTATGTATCTTAAGAGTAAAGATGTTATGACTGCTTATCAATTATTTGAAGCAACTCTGGATAAGGATATGATTTTATGGACTGCGATGATTTCTGGCCTTTTGCAGAATGAATGTCCAGATAAGGCATTGGGATTGTTCCATAGGATGTTAAGTTCTAAGGTGACACCGTCCACCACAACCATAGCTTGTGCTCTTGCGGCTTGTGCACATATGGGTGCATTTCTAGTAGGAACCTCGATTCATGCTTACATATTAAGAAAAAAAATGTGTTTAGATGTTGCAACTCAAAACTCGCTTATTACAATGTATGCAAAGTGTGGCCGGTTAAATCAAAGTTGTGCTGTTTTTGAATTGATGAACCAAAAGGATGTTGTCACCTGGAACGCCATGGTTGCAGGGTATGCACAAAATGGTCAGCTATCCAATGCCTTGTATTTATTCAATGAAATGAGAAAATCCTTTGAGAGACCAGATTCGGTAACAGTAGTATCCCTTCTTCAGGCGTGCGCCTCCATTGGGGCCCATCATCAAGGAAAATGGATACACAATTTTGTCATTAGAAGTTGTCTTGATTCTTCCCTATTAATCGACACAGCTTTAGTAGATATGTATTTTAAATGCGGAAACATAGATAGTGCTAGAAATTGCTTTGACCGAATGTCAAAGTATGATGTAGTCTCATGGAGCATAATGATTGGCGGATATGGTAGTCATGGTAAAGGGGAGTATGCTCTAAAGTTGTTCTTGGAGTTTTTGCACAGTGGGATCGAACCAAATCATGTTATATTCTTATCTATTCTCTATGCTTGCAGTCATAATGGGCTTGTTGACGAAGGTATTAGCCTGTTTGAAACTATGACAAATCATTACAAGATTGAGCCAAAGCTTGAGCATTGTGCTTGCGTTGTTGATCTCTTGTGTCGAGCTGGTAGGATAGAACACGCTTACGATTTCTACAAGAGAATGTTCGCTGAGCCAGTTGTTGATGTTCTAGGCATTCTTCTTGACTCTTGCCGAGCTAAAGATAACAAGGAACTGGGAGACATTATTGCGAGTGAAATGCATAGCTTAAAACCCGAAGATGCTGGAAACTTGGTGCAGTTGGTTCATAATTATGCTTCATCTGCCAAATGGGATGGAGTAGGTGAGGCATGGATCCAAATGAGGTCTCTTGGTTTAAAAAAGATTCCTGCTTGGAGTTTTATCGAATTGAATGGCAATATTACGACCTTTTTCAAGGACCATAGTTCACATCTCGAATACAATGATATTGTAATGTGTTTAAACTCCATATCAACGCACATCAAACCAAGAAAATTGTCCACGGATTCTTTGATATATGAGGATGATTGTATATAAGGACTATAGATGACTACTACTAAACGATACAATGTGATTTTGAAGGAAGAGTGGTGCAATAGGAGCTTTTGCCAGGTACCTTTAGCAATATGGTGCAAGGATATACCCTCATACATGCATAAAAGAAAGGTATGAATAGCTGTCTCTCTTGTGTATTTGTATACCTCATAGTTATACATGACACACTTATTTTTTGGTGAAAATCATGACTTACTTGAGGTAATTTATGAAATCTATTTAGAAGCCTGATGAAAGGAAAGAGACGCATTACATGACTCACGTGATCTTTCTTCGTTGTAAATAAGAAAAACATGAATGATGCACTTCGTTACATAAACAATAACTCTGAATATGTTCTTGTTCTTCGTAATGTGCATCCAAGTTCTGTACACCTCGCAAATAGCTTCAGTACTTTGATGGTCCAAGACCCTATTTCCACCTGGTAATATACTTCTAATTAGCTCATGTTCAAAATATATGGTTTTTAATTTTTTACTTATTGTTTATCTATATTGTTTTACATGTAACCAAACATATTTTTGTTAATTGTTCAGTTTGTTCTTTGCTTAGGGTTCTTTTTTTAACTGTGTCATCAAACATGAAAATTTACAAAAAAGCTTCAAGTTTATCGATTCATAGTCTTGTCAATACATAGCCACCTCCTCGCCTAAAAAGAATTACAACTTTGTTATTGTTGTATGCAATGTAACTGTGTGGCATCCCATCCACATCAACCAGACAAGCTTTGCTGTGACAAAAGTTGCTGTATTAATTTATTCTCACTTAAAGACCTTACTAATGCATAGTATGTTTGAGCATTGTGGTCCAAAGTTCATAATGACCAAAAAACCAACAAGCTTTTTGCTGTGGTCCATTGCACCATAAAACCAACACTAAAAGAAGCACAAAATGGAAAAACGATACAATAGAACACCAAACTAATTATCATAAATAGCATATAACCACACTAAGTCCATAGTTCATCGTTACTACATAAGAAAGCAAGTAAAATCACCCTTCTGCCCAGCTAGGCAGCTATTGAAACAAAAGCACTAGCATCCCGACAGTAGGGGGCACAATTATTGTTTTTTGCAAACCATCTCCCACGATGAATGGCATTGAATAGTTCAGTCCGACGAATTTCCAACACCCCTTTTCTGTGCTTCAACTTTAAGGGACTTGAGGTATTTAACAGCTTCATCAAGAACAGCAACTGTATTCATTTGTCGGTTACCACCAGGCACGATGCCTCTAAGTGACTTCACCATCTTTCTCATCTTTTCACGCTTTCTGTCGGTGCCCTTTGGCTCGTGAGATGATGTTGAGTCAAACCTGCTATTTGTTGCTCTCGAAGAGCAAGAATCAGATGTATCACTTGTGTCATTTCTGTCTGTCCGTGCTGTGCTAACCTCTTCCTCTTCTTCATACTCTTCCTCTTCATCCTCGTCTTCACAGCTCAATAATGCATCAATATCTGCTGAATCTTCTTTCATATGCCTAGGGGCGTTTATGTCATTGTGCATCATAGTAGTATGAGGGAAGTAAGGTGCACCTACGTTCAGACCAGGGTTGTACATGATCTGGCTATGATTATCTGTCCTGTCAAAGATAATGTAATTTCTAGGGCAATCCCGTGATGGCTGAAAGTCAACGTTTTGACCAAAGAACGAGGACATATAAGGATCGGGTGAATACCCACTACCCATTTGATCTGCAAAAGGGGGTGCTCCATTTTGTGGAAAATTATGTTCGTCACCCTGCATTACTTATTTTAACCAAATTGGTCTGAACTTCTGCCTTTCTAATACGTAGTTTCGATTTCTGGTTTAGTGTGATGCGGAAAAAAATACGAAAAATAAAAACTTCAAAAGGCAATGAATGGTGCAAATGACGCACTTTCAAGTTATTTCCATTTTGTGCCGAGAGACTTATGTTCAATAATCACCAATAATAAACTGATCAATTTCTTTATCTTCTAATGCGAAATAATAACCAAAAGGGCAGACCTTGCCAATATCCTAAAAGCTTAAACTTCGACAAGTCTACGTAACAGGTTTAAGCAACTGACGGAAATATTCAGCCTGTAATAAAACACAAGTCAACAATTAATCCAATGCTTCCAAAGATATATAACAGTTGAAATTGAAGTCAAACATAAAAAATATGTATTCATTTGAAACACTTTTGACTTTGAGGTTAAACAAGTCATTTTTTGATGCAAAATCGACATGAACTATGGTACGGGTCGATTTGGTTGTACTTTATCTCAAATGCGCCAGATACAAAAAGTGCCAAACCTCACAAAAATGATTTTGAATGCATATAATCTCTTAGCTTGTATTTGAAGATTGGGATTATTGTTCCAACACTCTTAATTTATTAATTACTTTAATAAGAACGATAAGTACTAGACGCCCAACCCAATTTGTTTCACATACCCAACCGAATCATCTTTCCACCTCTATGATCTATGTTATACTTTGAGAAATAAGATTTTGCTACTCGTATTTCTTTCTAGCTTTACCAAAGATGGGAAACAAATCTATATCATACTCCAGAGAACTATACTTTATTATTTTTGTACAGTACGAACGCTTGTTTGACCAACAAAAATATAAGGGTACGCTAAAGATAATAGCAAAGGACAATTACCTGACAAACTTGCATCAAATTGTAATATGCAATGATCCCAACACTCATTTTAGTTTTCCCAACTTTTTTCACAGTTCTTCTCTTTTCCGCAACACCAATGAACATTCTCAGTCTTCCAACCAGTATGAATTAATAAATAAAACCAAGTTACACAACTAACAAATACGCACCTGCGAAAAAGAGAGATTATTAGCACTACAGTCATATTATGATAGTAATTACTATAAATCCGGAAAAAAAAAAAAAAATAGAGTCCACATTGGACGTTTGATCACCTAATAGTTGATGCTATATTTGGGAGCATGATACCATAAAGGAACTTATAAACATAGAAATTACCAACGATAATAAAATCAGATGTACTTACAGAGAAAATCAAATTACAGTATGAAACGGAAGAAAACCGTCAAGCGAGTACACTTTCCAAAATAATTCACTCCCAAAGATGTCCACGGCATGTTGCACCACTTCTTCAAAATCTGTTTTATGATGACCCCCCTACATTAAATCAGAAAGATGCAAAGTTAGTTTAACCATGAACACAAAATCGCTTCCTAAAGTAAACTACCGTCATCACTCTAGTTATCCGAATTTGAATCTAATAAGTAACAACCATCAAGAATATAACACATTTATGATTGGACATCATAACAATGGGTGCATGAGTACATTTACAATTCTTTGTCGATCAAGATACCCTAAATAATCATAAAAATAATGATCCTAATCTGTTGTAAATTCATAAGCTGATTAACACTTAATGCATTCAAAGAGAAGAATATCACGACACATAAGGTCATAAACACAATATAATCTCACGGAATGCTATGACGAAACTACTGTGGTCACTGAGCTAATGCATGAACATTCAAGGACATTGAAGATCCCGTGAAAATCAAACAATATTTCATAGAACTTGAGCTACAAACAACAGTTAACATAACCATTTCGAACAACAACATCAAACAAGAACCAAAAAATGTTGACAACCCTAAAATTATATCAAATTTTCAAACTCTTTATACCCAAATTCAAATCTTTTAATAAAGATCGCACCTTTTATATAATTTAAATTCTATAAGATCAAGATCCTGTGCAATTAAACTCATGTAACATCAATCATGACAAAATTGGATGACAACAAACTCACTAAGAAAAACCTATGAAAACATATAAAAATAAGATTGACAAATAAAGATCAAGCTTTATTAAACAAGACACCAAAAGTTAATATTGATCTTTACATCATACAGTTAAACTCACAACCACTAATTAAACAGTTAAAACATACCCTAATGTAATTTAAAGTAAAAAGATATCATAACTTTTGGAGACAAAAAAGTAAAGATGTGTTTTATCTTGTCCAATTAAAATAGTAACACAATATGATCTATATCCTGTGCAACTAAGCCTCAATCAAAACCAAAAAGATAACAACATATTCATTATAAAAAAACATCTAACACATACCCAAATCCAAATTCTTGATAAAGATCAAAACTTTATAAAATTTAAGTACTGAGAAGTTCTTACAAAATTCACAAAAACAATAAAAAATATGAAATCTTATCTAAATTCAAAATCTAAAACATACCCAGTTTCCAAATCTTGATAAAGATCAAAACTTTACAAAATTTAAGTACTGAGAAGGTCTTACAAAATTCACAAAAACATACCCAAACTCATATTTTTGATAAAAGCTCAAAATCTAAAACATACCCAGTTTCCAAATCTTGATAAAGATAAAGATGAAAACTTTATATAAAAATGAAGTGATCAAACAAAAGAGAAGTGAAATGAGTGGGTGAAGTGGGTATGTTTGGTTTTTAAGTGTTGGGAGGGACACTAGTGTAAATGTAGAAGTAACTGCTTTTTGAGTGTTTGTGTGTCAGGTTGGAGTGGAGTCAAAGCAGATTAATGTGGGCCGTTGGATGAGGATGTTGGGATAAATGTGGGCCGTTGGATTAGATATGGAAGGCACGCGTGAGCGTGATGAAAGATGTTTGACAAAATGGCGTGACTGTCACAAATCTATTGCTATATCTCTTGGAATTTGGTTTTTTCTTTTTATTTATAGACATTTAGACATAAGTAAACCCACTTCCACTTTGTTTTGTTTTTTTTGTTTCTTTAATGTGTCAATTGTTTTTTCAACATGTGATTTGTGAGCTTTTTGTCTTTGTCATTATGCCATCACATATTTACCTATAATTAATTTTTTTTATTGGTTTTGTTAGGCTGACCGCTGTGGTCATCAAACCTGCTAATTTTTACTTTTTTTTATTATTAAAAAAAATAAAAAAATAAAAAAAGAAAAGTAAATTGCAAAAATCGTCCGTGTGGTTTAGCCAAATTGCACGTTTCGTCCTTGTGGTTCATTAAGTGCAAAGATCGTCCGGATTTGGCACTGTTACGTGCACTTTTGGTCCTCCATCATTGCAAAAACCGTCCTTGTGGTTTGCCAAATTTCACTGTTGAAGGACCAAAAGTGCACGTAACAGTGCCAAATCCGGACGATATTTGCACTTAATGAACCACAAGGACGAAACGTGCAATTTGGCCGAACCACACGGACGATTTTTGCAATTTACTCAAAAAAAAACTCTACCTCACAAGCATCTTACATATTTTAAGCAGAACTTGAACAAAAAGATTATCACACAACAAAGAGTATCATTGGGACACAAACCCTTTAGGCACCATCTTTACAACGATGTCACATTACTATTTAGCACACCATCAGATGACGTACCCTCCGATCAGGTCGAAGGACACCCCTTCGACCTCAGTTGAATTTGCATTACGAAGACCCAAGTCTTTCTTCATAAGTCATTGGTGGCGTAAAATCATTCATCCTTGATATGGTTACCAGTTGGGAATTCGCCAGCCGAAGGCCTATGCCCTTCAGAGTCTTCTCTTGAAGGCACTAAGACAAAGGAGAACATTGACTTGGTCTTCCCCTACGTTCCCACTATCTCCTTAGCTTCCCCGCCAAGACAGAGAGAGTGAGAATGAAGCCCTAGCGGTTACCACAAATCATGGGACGCCCCCATGATCTCCAAAACGTGCGCAAACACTCTCCAAGCTTATTTCTTCATCTATAAATAGGTTAGACAAGTCATTTCAATGGTATGTTCACTCAACACAGTATTTCGCATACTCTACATTACTTACAACATATATCACATACTTACTCTCACGCCGGAGGTGGTTCGCAGGGTCCAACCCCTGCGCAGTCATTTAACGAAGTGTCTACTATTTCTTATTGCAGATTGGCTACAAGTTTGGCGCAAGCATATCACCCCTTATACCATTCGATCACCATCGAAGGCTTGGTAGTACGAATTATTGTACAATCAGTGGCGCCATCCGTGGGACCCGCTACAGTTGGTCTCATTATTTCAAACTTATAACCAATCAATCGCACTCACTAGTTTTACGGCATGAATCAAGGAAGAGAAGATACTCCCCCTCCGGGTTTCTCGACCTTGACACCAATCCCAGTCAATGATCCTAACAACCTTCCCAACATAACCGCGTCCACTTTCACCACACGATCTCACCATGAAATAACTCCCAACAACCATGCTTCGACATCAGCTAACCCCGAACCGGCAATCAGTCCTGCGTTCATTGAAGCTAACATCGAAGCGCTAGAGTGTTTAATGAGGGCTCGAAGGAGGCAAGCTCGGAACGTAGAGATGCGGAGGGAGTTGGAATACTCTAGTGATGAGTTTGACGAAGAGATAGAAATGGAGACTAGGCCCTCGGCTCCTGGGCCTACACGCTCAGTGCTGAGGATAGGATCTTCGGGTAGTCGAAGGCCTAGTGGAAGATCGGTTGGCTTCGAAGATGTTCCGGAGAGGGCTCCGACGAGAAGGGAAGGAACGATGGAAGTTTCCAATGGGAGGAGTCACCGAAGGGAGACTACGGAGGTTAACTTGCCACCACTCTTGGCAGCCCATCTGGAGAGAACTGAAGCAGGGGTTCCGCTGCAGCCTTCTCACGCATCCGGCGTAGAAGGCAATCCACCTCAAATGAATGGGGGAGGAAATCTTCCTCCTCATGGTATGTACCCTCCTTTTCAGGCTCAATCTTACCCCCATGGGGTTTATCCCCTACCTAATGGGCAGACTAGCAACCCTAGATTTCCCAAACCATATGGAAACATGCCCTACGGGCAACCTATGGTATACCCTTCGTATCCTGCTGGAAGTCACCCACCTTATATACCTACTGCTTACCCTCCTTATGTTAACCAAAACCTTGTCGGAACACCTCCGAACCATAACCCATACAATGCTGCCCCCACTTACATGCCACCTTACAACTGCCTCTGTTCGGAGCCCATGGGTTCCACAACACCCTTCGTAAGGTGGATAGAATACTACCCTTTACCTGACAGGTTGAAAATGCCCGCACATATTGGTACTTATGATGGGAAGGGGGACCCGGATAATTTCTTACATCTGTCCGAAGGGGCTATCAGAATGCAGAAATGGGTTATGCCAGTTGCTTGCCACATGTTCACATATACCCTGCGAGACTCCGCTCGTATATGGTGGAACGGGCAAAAAGCAGGGAGCATAGTGAATTTGGATGATCTCAAGGCCAAATTCAGATCACACTTCAGCCAGCAGAAAAAGTTCACAATGACTCACTTAACATTGCACAACATCAAGCAGAGGGAAAACGAGAGCACCAGGGCTTTCGTTACTAGATATACTGATGACACCTTGCAGATTCTGGGTCTACACGAAGACCAGCCCATCTTTGGTTTTGTGCATGGCCTACGAAACAGAAGTTTGGTGGAATTCCTGTCCACTGACCTTCCCGCAACCTACAAAGGCTTAATGGAAAAGACTTACACCTAGATTGAAGCCAAAGAAGTGTCCACTAATGGGGCTGCGATCGAAAGTAAAGAAAGTCACAGCAAGATCCCAAAGCACTCTTCGTGGGAAGGGTCCAAGAATAGACACAAAGGCAGGGATATGTTCACACCCTACAACAAAAACATCAACCACGGACTATTGGCAAGCCTGTCTAAATCTCCAAGGGAAATACTTGCTATGGAAAGGGCTGCGAAGGCCTTCGATCCTCCCACTCGTTTGACAAGTAGGGGAAGAATCAGGGATACATCCAAGTACTGCTATTTCCATGACGATTACGGACACGACACCAACAATTGCAGAGAGCTCAAGAAACAGATAGAAGAGGTCGTGAAGTCTGGTCAATTGGGACATTTAGTGAAGGGCATAAAGAAAGGTAAAGAGAAGGTCTCCGACACACAGTTGGGGAAAGACACCACACCGGTCGAAGCACCCATCCTCATGGTTCACAGGGATGATTCTGGTTTAAAGAGAAAAGCAGCGGAGGAAGGATTATGCGGGGTAGGAGATGTTACGTTCCCTTCGATCACTGGCAGGGTTCTCTCAAATGACCTCGTGGTCATCAAAGTCTTAATCTCCAACAGAGAAGTAAATAGAGCTTACTTAGACTGTGGAAGCTCTTGCGAAGTGATCTACGAGCATTGTTTTCTGAAGCTCAAGCCTTCGATAAGGTCGAAGAGAGTAGATTCGAAGGTACCCTTGGTGGGATTCTCAGGGGAGCACTCATGGCCTCTGGGAGAAGTCCCTCTAGAGGTTACGATTGGAGAAGGAAGGCTAAAAAGGACAGAAACCCTGGTTTTCGCGATCGTAAGGTCTGAATCTCCCTATAACCTGTTAATAGGGAGAACCGCAATGCAGAAAATGGGCATCGTTGTCTCCACCATACATGCTGCGATCAAATTCCAAAAACCCTTCGGTATTGGAACGGTTTTCTCCAGTTACAACGCGAAGAAGCCTACAGATGTAGGCAAAAGGGTCAAACAAATTCTGGAAGAGCCTCAGAAAGATATTCTCAGCTGCACTGATGCCGAAGAACGCATCGTAGTAAACGACCTCTATCCTAATCAGACGGTGGTCATTGGAAAGCAGCTCCCTGCCACCTTTAAGGCAGAACTGGAAAGGTTACTAAGGGCTAATGCGGATTTCTTCGCATGGACTTACTCTGACATGACGGGGGTCCCCAGAACTCTCATCATAGACGGAAAGCCCTTCGGCACTGAACACAAGCTTAATGAGTTCAAGCACATTGAACCTATCAAGCAAAAGCGTCGAAGCCTTGCACCTGAAAGGAATGCAGCGGCATGCAAGGAAGTGGATGAGCTCGTAGCAGCAGGCATACTCAGGGAGGTGAAGTATCAAACCTGGGTAGCCAAACCAGTGATGGTTAAAAAGCATGACGGAGGGTGGCGGATGTGTATAGATTTCACAGATATCAACAAGGCCTGTCCGAAGGACTGCTATCCTCTACCAGAGATTGATTGGAATGTGAAATCCTTATCAGGGTTTCGACTGAAATGTTTTATGGATGCTTTCAAGGGTTACCATCAAATACAGATGGCGGAAGAAGACGAAGAAAAAACAGCCTTTTTTACAGGAAAGGGCGTGTATTGCTACAAGAAGATGCCATTCGGTTTGAAGAATGCATGTGCTACCTACCAAAGGCTAGTGGACAAAGTCTTCAACAAGCAAATAGGTAGGAACCTCGAGGCATACGTAGACGATATGGTAATTAAGAGCAGAACGGAGGAGGACACGCTCTCCGACATAAAGGAAACCTTTGATCAGCTTCGCGCCATCAACATAAAGTTAAACCCCAAGAAGTGTTCCTTCGGCGTGGAAGAAGGACAATTCCTGGGACACCTGATCACGAAGCAAGGTATTAAAGCCAACCCTTCAAAGGTTAAGGCCATTACATACTTGCAGTCTCCTAAATCCCTCAAGGATGTACAAAGTCTGAACGGAAAGTTAGCAGCCCTCAGCATATTCCTATCGAAGGGCGCAGACAGATCCTTGCCATTCTTCAAGACGCTTAAAGGATGCACGAATAAAAAGACGTTTCAGTGGAGCGCGGATGCAGAAGCTGCCTTTTAAAAGCTCAAGGAGTTCATGGCTATTTTACCTACACTTACCACCCCAATCAAAGGCGAAGTGTTATTTATGTACATCGCAACCTCCTTCGAAAGCATCAATGTTGTCTTATTGGCGGAAAGGGAAAAGAAGCAAATCCCTATCTACTTCGTTAGCAGGGTTCTACAGGGAGCTGAGCTAAATTATCCGGAGTTGGAGAAGTTAATCTTGGCTTTGGTTCATGCTGCGAGGCGCCTTCGAAGGTACTTCCAGGCTCACCCCATAACGTGCTCACTGACAAGCCTATTAAGCAGATACTTTCGAAGCCAGAGAAATCTGGAAGGATAGCTAAGTGGGCTATCGAGCTAGGAAAGCATGAAATTGAGTACAATGGTAGAAACTCGGTCAAAGGGCAAATATTGGCAGACTTCTTAGCAGTTGCACCCTCCGAGCCAAAGCAGGACAACAAAGTTGCTGAGAAGAAGCCTGCGAAGACGGTCAAAGGGTGGAAGCTTTACACCGATGGGGCCTCAAGCTCTGACGGATCTGGTGCAGGGTTGATGCTAGTTGAACCTGAAGGAAAGGAGTATACTTATGCACTCCGCTTCGAATTTGATGCTACTAATAATGAAGCGGTGTACGAAGCCTTGCTAGCATGTCTCCGACTGGCTAAAGACATGGAGGTAGAATACTTGGCTATTTTTGTTGATTCACAACTGGTGGTCAATCAGATCAAGGGCTCCTACGAAGCAAGGCAGCCTTTGATTAAGCAATACCTGGATAAAGCCAAGGAGATGCTCGAAGGGTTTACCTCCTACGACATAGAGCATGTTCGAAGGAACCAAAACAAAAAGGTAGATGCACTTAGCAAAATGGCATCAATGGAATTTGCTCATCTAACTAAGGAGGTTCTGGTCGAAGTGTTGGCAGATAGGTCCATCGTTCGAAAGGAGATGTCTGACGTAATACTGGAGGAAGAGTCAAATTGGATGACTCCGATCAGAGAGTACTTAATAAGTGGTATACTGCCGGAGGATCATAAGCTAGCATGAAAGGTTCGCATCAAAGCACTACAATACAAAATCATGGGAAACTACCTATGTCGAAGGTCCTTCTTGTCTCCATGGCTCCGTTGTGTAGGACCTAGGCAAGCCTCCAACATAATTCAAGAAGTGCACGAAGGGTCTTGCGGGCTACATGCAGGACCTCGCTCCGTTGTTTCTAAGATCATGAGGATAGGATATTATTGGCCTTCGATGCACAGGGATGCAGTAGAAATTATCTAGAAGTGTGAAGCCTGTCAAATCCACTCAATAGTGCCAAGGCTACCAAAACAAGATATGACCTCCGTGACATCCTCATGGCCTTTCAGCCATTGGGGGATAGATATCGTAGGTCCTCTACCAATTGCTCCAGGAGGGGTAAAGTTCTTGGTCGTAGCCATCGATTACTTCACGAAATGGGTTGAAGCCAAACCCTTAGCATCAATTACAGGGAGGCACATGGAAAAGTTCGTGTGAGAACACATCATTTGCCTGTTCGGAGTACCCCATATCATCATTTCAGATAATGGGAAGCAGTTTGCCGAATGAGTGTTTCCCGTATTTTGTAGAGGCCTGAACATAAAGCAATCCTTCACCTTCGTTTACCATCCTCAAGGTAACGGACAGGTGGAAGTTACTAACAGGGACATCATCCAAGGCATAGAACGAAGGCTTGGATACAGCCACCATGGTTGGGTAGATGAGCTACCTCAAGTACTCTGGGCTCATAGAACGCACACAAAGTCAAGTCATGGGGAGACACCTTTTAGCTTGACATATGGCACAGAAGTTGTCATCCCTTCGGAAGTTAGTGTTGAAACAGAAAGGGTCATGATCTTCAAAGCAACAGACAACGAAGAAAGACTCCGCAGCAACCTGGACCTACTCGAATAAAGAATGGAAATAGCCTCGATCAGGGAGGCTATCCATAAACAAAAGATTGAAAAGTACTACAACAGCAGGGTTCGGCCTTCGACATTCAAGCCAGGAGAATTCGTCCTCCGACTCAACAGCCCAAGTAAGGCTGAATATGTCACACCCACAAAATACATGTTTTGCAGCGGAATAGAATTCCTGGGGAATGACTGCCATAGCATCACAGTTACAGTTATATTGAACGACCTAAAGCGTCGTTTAAAAAGCACATCGATTGATATAATAAAACATTCATAGTTTACAAAAGATAGGTCCCAAAAGGTAGTCAACATTTGCGGAAATAAGTTTGTTACAAACCAAACGATGTTTTAAAGTGCCATAATATACAAGTGAGACGCGCCGTCACCGCGACTCTATGATAAGTCCTTATGCATGCCATGAAGTATATGCCTTAGATACCTGAAAATACATTGCTAAAACGGTCAACAATACTGTTGGTGAGAAATCATAGGTTTATGAAAATGTTTTATACGACTACCACAAGTATAAGTCATGTATGAAAAAAATGTCACATAAAAATGATACAATTGCTATAATCTCATGACACCGAAGCTAGACTGATTATGATGTTCGCCCCAACAGAGTGTTTGTCAAACAACTCTCATTCTGATATTAAATGAAATGCATCCGTTTGACCAGTTGGAACTACCAACCCGGATAGAGGAGTCACCCTCCATAGATCTATTCACTCACTCTCGCTTACTCCGTAATTAACGGTTCATGATAATGAAATGGGGACATTAATATGGCAATGCGGTAACTTAAGCAATGTAAATGAATTTGATATACTTTGGCTCGTAATAAAATGATGTGCAATGTATTCTCCCCCGTAGGTTTGAAATAAAATATAAACTTGAAAAACGGGGCTATGAAGACTCACTTGATACAATGATTATGATGGCAAAAGTGGATATACTGAAATGATGCGCAATCTCTAACTGCAACCTATTATGAATGATATGATCTAATATAAGTCATGATTTAATGTAGTTCATGCAAACTCATATGATATCCATACCACTTGTGCATTTGAAAATAAAGTTTATCGTCGAAAAATAAGTTTATAACGTCTTGTCAAGTTATAAAATACTTTACGCTTATATATGTTGAAACAACATCCCATGATAATCGTTTAGAAATAGAACAAGAATTTATAGTTTTTCGTCGTAAAATAATATACTTTGACAACTCATGAAAATGACTAAGTAACCTCGCGAAGCTTAGTCGCAAAATAGTGAATATATAAAGTGTTAGTGTTGAAGAAAAATAGTTGTGATCGTCGTAATTCAAATACGTATATCTTGAGCGTTATAGGTCCGTTTTCTACGATTTATATATCCTCGGTTTCGTGTTAATGTATACTAATATATTTTTGATAAATCGACTCATTTACAATACGTTCAAAACTCGATTTTGCCCCTTGAAAAACCCTTGACAGCTTGTATTATTTCAGAAAATTAGTTTTCGTCGTTAAACTTAAAATTAACGTATCTTTTTCGTTATAAACCCGTTTTAACCCGTTCAAGCGACCACGGTTTCGTTTTAAAGTCTATTTTCTGAAAATGTAAACCAAAATAATCCACCACTTACTGAAATTTCCAGATTTTATAAAAATGGACAGCCCTTCAACTATTTTTGTCAAAAACGATTTTTACTAGTTCATGTCTTTTACCAATCCATTCCAATCAACACCAACACTATTCTAAACCTACCATACACCTTCTTAAGGTGTCATGGGTTCCTAAACTTCACCAACAATGATAGGGTTCATGGGAATATTAATTATAACATGCAAGTCCATTATTTGTATAAAAATTATGTACAAAATGGTATAGATCATAGTTTGCTTGCATATTTTTATACTAGAATAACAAAATAGATCAAGTATGATTATGAAAGAGTAGTAAAAATTATGAGAAGCTTACTAGTAGTATGATGAGGTTTAAAGTAACAAGGTGCTTAATAACTTCTTGGTTTTTATTTCAAAACCTAATATAGAAGTATACTAGGGTTTGATTAACACTTGATCTTGGAAAATCTTTGGTTTCTACTTGTTTTCTTGCTTGGCCAACCATCAACAAAGGAAATGAGAGGGTTTCATGCCTTTTACACCTTTTAGTATGTGTAGGTATGTATTTTAGATTAGTAAATATCTTGTATACTACAATATCTAGTAATAAAAATGAGTATGTGTACACTTATGATCAAGATATTTAATAAAATGGATGACAAGGGGGGGGGGGGGGGTCGGCAAGGGCAAAATGGAGAAGCAAGATTGTGTAATTTGATGACTAAATGTGATTAAAGTTATGTATATTGTATATTTTGTACATGTAATTAATTATTTAGTGTAGCGTTAGCTAGAAATCGATTTTTAACGGAACACAATAAAATATATCGAAGTCATAAAAATTATAAAAATACATTTCTCGCAAGTATCGGGTGAATACCCAGCTTAACCCTTACGGTTATGCGTATTTGATACCCGTAAACCTAGTTTACGAAAAATGATGAATAGTGATTTTTCTCCGGGAATGAATAGTGTTTTGTGAATATTAAAATTTTAAAATAACCTCTCAAAGTCGCAAACTGACTTCAAAAACGATGAATAGTAAAATGATGAATAGTAACAAGTGACTAGTAAATTCCCGAGATGAATAGTAAATTTGAGAAATGACCTGAAATTAAGATTTGTCACATTCGCCCACCCAAAAAGGAATTCAGTCCCTGAATTCAGTTCATGTTGGTTTCTACGGTGTTATTTGTGAAAAGGTGAGGATATTTGAGTCGCATCTGGTCTTCCCGCTCCCAAGTAAACTCGGGACCTCTTTGAGAATTCCAGCGAACTTTCACGATAGGAATTCGACTTTGCTTCAACTGTTTGACCTCTCGGTCCATGATTTCTGCTGGTTCCTCCACGAAATTGAGTTTATCGTCGAGTTGAATTTCTTCTAATGGAATTACGAGTGATTCATCTGAAAGATACTTCTTGAGGTTTGAAACGTGAAATGTGTTATGTACATGGCTGAGTTCTGACGGAAGCTCGAGTCGATATGCTACAGGGCCGACTCTGTTCAGAATTTTAAATGGCCCAATGTACCTCGGGTTCAACTTCCCGCGTTTTCCGAATCGTATCACGCCTTTCCAAGGCAATACTTTTAACATAACCTTGTCGCCAACTTGAAATTCTAATGGTTTGCGTCGTACGTCAGCGTAACTTTTCTGTCGGCTTCTGGCAGTTCGTAGTCTATCTCGGATCTGAATTATCTTTTCTGTTGTTTCACGAACCATGTCTGGACCAGTGAGTTGTGCATCACCAACCTCGGCCCAACAGACAGGTGATCGGCACTTTCAACCATAGAGTGCCTCGAATGGTGCTGCTTTTATGCTGGTGTGATAACTATTATTGTAAGAGAATTCGATCAATGGCAAATGGTTAGCCCAACCATTTCCAAAATCACTCACACATGCTCTGAGCATATCTTCTAATGTTTGAATCGTTTTTTCGCTCTGACCATCGGTCTGAGGATGATAGACAGTGCTCATCTCTAATTGGGTTCCAAATCATCTTGTAATGATTTCCAGAAGTTTGAGGTGAATCGACTATCTTTGTCGAAAATGATGGAGATTGGTGCACCGTGCCTTGAGACTATTTCCTTGACATAAAGTCTAGTAAGTTGTTACATGGAGTAAGTCTTTTTGATTGGTATGAAATGGGCTAATTTGGTAAGACGATCAACGATTACCCAAATAGCGTCGTAACCGCCTGATGTCTTAGGGAGTTTGGTGATGAAATCAATTGTAATGCGTTCCTAATTCCATTGAGGAATTTCTGGTTGCTGAAGTAATCCTGAAGGTTTCTGGTATTCAGCTTTTACCTTAGAGCAAGTAAGGCATTTGCTAACATACGTGGCAATTTCTGCTTTCATATTCGGCCACCAATAAAGCTTCTTGAGATCCTGATACATCTTATCAGAACCTGGATGAATAGAATACTTCGACTTGTGCGACTCATGCATAATCAACCCTCGTATCCCGCCATAAAGTGGTACCCAAACTCTATCCTTGAAGCATAATACTCCGTCTGATCTCTTTACAAAGCCATTTGCATTCTCGGGCATACCATAGAGTTGTTCAGTTGGTCGATTTTCCTCCTTGAGTGCCTTAATTTGAGCCTCGAGGATTTTTGATGGTAGAGGTGAACTAATCATCATTCCTAATGATCTGACTCTCAAAGGCTTGTGTCTTTCTTTCCGGCTAAGAGCATCTGCCACAACATTGGCTTTCCCCGGGTGATATCTAATTTCACAATCGTAATCGCTAAGTAATTCCAACCAACGACGTTGTCTCATGTTAAGTTCTTTCTGATCAAGTATATATTGCAAACTCTTGTGGTCTGTAAACACTGTACACTTAGTACCGTAGAGGTAGTGCCTCCAAATCTTGAGTGCAAAAACTACCGCTCCTAACTCAAGATCATGAGTGGTGTAATTCTTCTCATGAACCTTAAGTTGTCGAGAAGCATAAGCTATCACTTTCTCATTCTGCATTAACACAACTCCAAGTCCTTTGTGTGAAGCATCGCAGTATTCAACGAAGTTTTCGACTCCTTCGGGTAGTGCCAAAATTGGCGCACTGCAAAGCTTTTGCTTCAATAACTGAAAGGCAGATTCTTGTTTCTTTCCCCATTCGTACTTCTGGTTCTTTTGTGTCAACTTGGTCAAAGCTTTAGCTATCTTTGAAAAACCTTCGATGAATCTTCTATAATATCCGGAAAGTCCTAAAAATTGACGGATCTCCGTAGGATTTGTTGGGGTAGCCCAATCTCTTACAGCCTCGATCTTTGCAGGGTCAACCTGTAATCCTTGGCTATCAATGACATGACCAAGAAATTGTACTTTTCGGATCCAAAAATCAAACTTCGAAAATTTTGCATACAATCTCTCCTTCTTGAGTAGTCCTAAGATCGTTCTGAGGTGCCCTTTGTGCTCTTTTTTGTTCTTCGAGTAAATCAATAGGTTGTCGATAAATACTATAACAAACTTATCCAAATACGGTTTGCACACCCTATTCATGAGATCCATGAATACCGCAGATGCGTTGGTTAATCCGAACGGCATTACTTAAAACTCATAATGACCATAGCGAGTTCTAAATGTTGTTTTCGGGATATCCTCCTCCCGAACTCTAAGTTAATGGTAACCTGACCTCAGGTCGATCTTTGAGTAAAGACTAGAGCCTTGCAACTGATCGAACAAATCGTCGATCCTTGGAAGTGGATAACGGTTCTTCATAGTTAACTTGTTCAGCTCTCGATAATATATACACATTCTGAAAGATCCATCTTTCTTCTTCACAAACAAGACCGGTGCTCCCCAAGGCGAGGAACTAGGTCTAATGAATCCTTTGTCTAAAAGTTCTTGCAACTGGTTAGACAACTCCTGCATCTCTGATGGTGCTAGTCGGTAAGGTGCTCGTGCAACTGGTGCAGCTCCTGGCACTAAGTCAATCTGAAATTCTACTTGGCGTGTAGGCGGAAGTCCTGGTAAGTCTTCGGGAAAGACTTCAGGAAATTCCCGAACAATCGGTACATCCTCAAGTTGCCTCTCTTCCGACTTCTTTTCTGTTATATTTTCTAAGAAAGCATAACAACCCTTCTTTATGTACTTCACGGTTTTGATGCATGATATAATACTGAGTCTAGTTCCACTTCGTTCTCCACGAATGATCAAGGTTTCGCCGTTGTAAGGAAGATGAACAACTTTTTCATCACAAGTGATTCTTGCACGATACTTGGATAACCAATCCATGCCGATAATGACGTCGAAACTTCCAAGTTCTACGGGCATAAAGTCTATATTGAAGGGATGATTTAGGAAATTGAGAGTGCAACCACGGACAATGGTGTCGGAGCCAACTAAGTTACCGTTAGCTAATTCAATGTAGTAAGGAGTGTCTAGTGTGGTTGGTTTGATATTGAGTAAAGGTGCAAATATAGTGGACACAAAGCTTTTATCGGCTCCCAAATCAAATAAAACTGATGCATAACGATTATTGATAAGGATTGTACCCGTGATAACATTCGGGTCCTCCTTGGCTTCTCCTCCTCCCATCACATAGGCTCTTCCTTGTGCTATTCCACCTTGGTTCATGTTCCCTTGATTCTTCTATTTTGGACAATCCCCCTTGTAGTGTCCCCTCTCTCCACATCCAAAACATGTCACTTGCGGTTTTTGATTTTCCATCATAGTTGGAAACTTGCATTCTTTGGTTTGGTGACCCACCTTCTTACAGTTTCCGCATGGAGTAGGGCAACGACCGGGATTATGATGACTTTGGCACCTTTCACACTTAAGTAAATTTCCTGTGTAACCTTTCCTTTCCTTTGGGCCTGCAACATAGGCATTAGCAACTTCTTGTCTCTTTGGTGGTTGCTGAGTAACATTGCCACCTTGATTGTTGTCCCACTTTCTCTTGTTGTTGCTGTTGTTATAGTTTGTGTAGTTGTTTCGGTTGTTACTGTAGTTGGTGCGATTGTTGTTATTGTTGTTGCGGTTGATGTTGGTAATGTTTCCCCTCTTCACAACTTGAGCCATGAGTTTTTGTGATACCCTGATAGATTCTTCAATTGTTTGTGGATCGAAAGAAATTACATCACCTTGAATACTTTGTGGAAGTCCTCCAGTGAAATTTTCCAGTAGTTTCTCATTGTCCGAAACCATAGATGGACATAAAGCAGCCAACTCTTGAAACCTTCTGATGTAGGTCTCGATGTCATAACCAACAGTCACTAACTCATAAAATTTTGTTTCTAATTTCTTCACTTCTGTGCGTGGACAATACTTTTTAGTCAACAACCTCTTGAATTGATCCCATGTGAGCTTGTAAGCATTTTTCATACCAATAGGCTGTGCATACGAATTCCACCATGACATTGCCCCATATAAGAGTGTACTAGTAGCGAACTTCACCTTGCAGTCATCTGGGCAATTGCATAGAAGAAATACATACTCGATCTTCTCAAACCAATGGATCATAGCAGTGGCTCCTTCTGTGCCTTTGAACTTTGTGGGATCACCGCTCTTAAAGTCCTTGTATGTACAATTTCGAACTCCAGACCCTCCTGTAGCCACTGCATCAGTAGCAAGTCTGGTAGCTTCAGCGGTAGCCGCAGCCTAGGCAGCATTAGCAAGTCTGGCAGCTTCAGCAGTAGCCGCAGCCTCGGCAGCAGTAGCAAGTCTGGCAGCCTCAGCAGCAGCAGTTACTGTTGCTCGTTCTTTCCTTATTGCCTCGGCTATACTATCCTTTACATACTTTTGGATAGCAGCTTGTGTCATTTCGGGTGCAGCTTTCTTTGGCGCCATAACTCTTCAAAATCATAAGATGAAACAATAATGAGAACCCATAAGTAGAAACAAACATTACACACAAATATCTACAACCACAACATGCATAAATAAATGAGATCATAACGGAACAACCACGAAGTATCACAAATATAATCACAACACACGTGAATATAATATATGAAAATTTCGGCCTACATGGACCGATATCATAGATAGCACAACCATTCCTACATAGTAGAGTCAACACTTGATACATTTGTTTGTACAACAACCCAAAAGATTACAAGTTCTTTAAACTATGTCACACACCTTGTGACTAGGATAATAGTGGTAAAAGCTAATATGATATAAGTCTAATCTAGGCATCTCCTGGTGCTCCGCCTGATCGACTCTGAAGATCTCGGACCTGTGCAGTCAAACTGACAACCATATCCGTCAGGTCACTAATCTAAAGCTGAGTAGCAGCATCCCTCCTCTCCCAAGTAGCAATACTCGGACGTGCTGATGCTAACTCATGAGCCTGTCGCTGCTGCTCATCCTGCGAAATCTGGGCTCTATCAAACAACTCTGGCATCTCTTGCCTCAACTCTGTAATGTGCTCGTGGTTTACTTGTTGTCTGGTCTCCAACCCCTGATAAGAAACGTCAATGGAAACCCTACCTAAAACTAAACCCTCTATCTCCTCCTCCATCGCCTCAACTTGACTCAAAGGAATCTCCTCTAACTGCTCTAAAGCTCTGTCAATCTGCTCTTGGTGATGATCTAGTCGTGTCTCTAGTGTGATAGTAGTAGGCTGTCTAGCAGCAGCAGCCCTGGAACTCTCACCGACCTCAAACCTAGTAGGTGGTGCAGTCTCTGTAGCAGGTGGTAATGGTGTAGGAATGGCAATGGGGCAGGTTTGGGGCGGGGCGGCCATCCCCATCCCCAAACCCGATAACAAAAACCATCCCCAAACCCGCCCCAATCCCCATTGGGGATCTTATCGGGGCGCCCCATTGGGGCGAGATACTCCCCCAAACCCGCCCCATTCCCCATTGGGGCCTTATCGGGTTGTCGTTTTTGAGCGCGATACTCCATCATACTCATGTCGCTCCCTGTTTATTCTTATTTCTATACTATTAACAATATGATTTTATGGAATATCTTGAATAATCGAGAAACCATTAGTAATATATTAATCATTGGAATAAATCACAACTTTATAGAATAGTATGACACAAAACAAGCTTCTATGACCACAATTTAAAATATCACAAGGATAAAAACTAATAAAAATTTGATAATTATATTTAGTACGTAACTACTAACACAATATTTTATGTATATAGATATATGTATATGTATATATTTCGGGGTGGGGCGGCGCGGGGATAGTGTGCCCCGTCCCCACCCCAAACCCGATAAGAATCCCCGTTAAGGCCCCGAAACCCGCCCCGAAACCCGATAAGCATGCCCCGTCCCGACCCAATAAGTTCGGGTTTCGGGTTTCCCCGTCGGGTTCGGGTTTTTTTGCCATCCCTATAATGGTGTGTCAAGTCGTTCATGCTTCTTGAGCGGCAAGTCAGATATAGGTGTAGGATCTCTGAGATGTGATGGTGTTGGTGGTGCTCCAGATGATGATGATGATGGGGATGAAGATGAGGATGATGATAATGGCGATCCTAGTGGTGAATTTGAGGATGATGATGATTAAGGTGGTGATGGTGGATAAGAACTAGCTGATGGTGGTGGTGTAGGTGCAACTTCGCCCTCCTCAAAGGGTTCAGTCTCAGTATCAGATAATATGAGTGGTGAGACTGGTGTAGAGCCAACTGATGTTAAGGCTATAGTAGGGAGTGGCGAGACATCATCCATGTTAGTGTCTATAATAGGGGATGACAAGACATCCTCCATGTCAGAGTCTATAATAGGAGATGACAAGACATCCTCCATGTCAGAGTCAGATTCTGAAGAAATGATGATGGGATGGGTATCTGAAGGCATCTCTGTGACAATCGATGTGAAATGAAAGTAAATAACCCGCATAATGTGCGTATGAATCCGCATGTATAGTGAATATGCACTTATAATGAAATGATGAAATGCTATGATATGTAGTTATAGTTTAGGGTCAATGATGCAACCTAGTTCTCTATAACCTTTGCTCTGATGCCAATATGTCACACCCCCAAAATACATGTTTTGCAGCGGAATGGAATTCCTGGGGAATGACTGCCATAGCATCACAGTTATAGTTATATTGAACGACCTAAAGTGTCGTTTAAAAAGCACATCGATTGATATAATAAAACATTCAGAGTTTATAAAAGATAGGTCCCAAAAGGTAGTCAACATTTGCAGAAATAAGTTTGTTACAAACCAAACGATGTTTTAAAGTGCCATAATATACAAGTGAGACGCGTCGTCACCGCGACTCTATGATAAGTCCTTATGCATGCCATGAAGTATATGCCTTAGATACCTGAAAATACATTGCTAAAACGCTCAACAATAATGTTGGTGAGAAATCATAGGTTTATGAAAATGTTTTATACGACTACCACAAGTATAAGTCATGTATGACAAAAATGTCACATAAAAATGATACAATTGATATAAGCTCATTGTGGAAAACTAGAATGGAGGGTTGAATAGTTTTACCAATTTAAAACTTCCTTTTAAATATTTAGATCGACTTATGTCAATCTATTTGGTTGTTTATGTTGGACGTTGATAGATAGATATATAAACGTGTAATGAAAGATAAAGACTAAGAAGCACATCACCACGACACAAGTATTTATAGTGGTTCGGCTACAAGGACACCTTCCTTGCCCTACTCCACTCCCCGAGTCACCTACTCGAGAATTCGTAAGCACTACACCAACTCCTTATGGCGAAGAAGCCTTCACAATGTCGCTTAACCTTTTTCCGGTACAAAGCTAGATACCGAGTTCCTTCACACCAAGGCGAACCACACCTAACACAACATCACCTACCCTTTATACGGTGCTAGGCTAACCACCGAGTTCTTTCACACCAAGGAGAACTAATCCTATCATAACGTCGCCTACCCTTTATTAGGTACTAGGCTAAGCACCTAGTTCCATTACTATGGAGGAACTACTACCCTTCACAACACAACACCTAATATCAAGGAGATCCACTCCTTGTTACAACACCATCAAGGATATCACCATCCTTGGAAATAAACAAATACTTATATGTATAACGATGCACCTCATCGATTATACGACCTAGGCATTCTTCCCAAATGCTACTTGATTTGATTCTTTGGCATCCTTCACTAATTCCTTTGACACAATGCTTGGCACCCTTCACTAATGCCTTTGTCTTGACACCTTTAGCATTCTTCACTAATGCTTTAACACGGACGATAAGCACCTTTCACTAATGCTTTCATCTTGACACTTTCGGCATCCTTCACTAATGCCTTCAACCCAACATCTACGATGGAAAAAAGAACTATCAACAAGAGAACCTTAGTTGTCTTGATGATGACGAAGCATGGCAAATCATGGACTTGAGCTTGCTCGTCTTCAAGAAGTGGTGATCTCGCCTTTAAGAGGAACCTAGAGAATCACACAAAAACAAAAGATAAACTACATAGATCACTTGGATATGAGGTTAGAGGGTTATAATACTTGGGGAAGTATGTGTGTAAAGTGGTGAGTAGAAAGGAAGAAATGGCTCTCTATTTATAGAGGAAATTCTCTACTGTTCCCCGGATCTCGCGGATCCCTCCCACAAGGGATCCGGCTAGCACAAAGCCAGGGATCCGTGGGACGCTCCTCTTTGCCCATGGGTATTTTTGGTTATGGGTCATGGGTCATGGGTTATGGGTTGATCCATGGTTTTCTTTCTAGATACAATGTATCTCAAGGATACAATGAACTTGGTTAAGTGATATATATAAAACCATGGGTTATGGGTCAATACCATTTTCTAGTTTTTACCCATTTAGTATATACTTGTTTTTACCCATTTTAGTATATACTTGTTTTTACCCATTTTAGTATACTTAGTTTAAGTATATGCTAACCCAATATGTAAACACTAGTTGTTGTACATATGTATCTAAATCATAAAATCACTTATACTTGTTTTAGTGTTTTATGTGAAAACGTAATTGTGTTAGGAAACTATTGACTCAAACTATTTACCTATTCTATTTGTTTCGTTAAAATGATTTTACGTTTGTTATTGACAAAACATTAGAAGATCGTAAAATATAAATAAACGTTTTTACGGCTTATTTGTATTAACAATCTCCCCCTTTTTGTTGATGACAAAACATAAAATTATTTTAAGAAAAACTAAAATTCGTAGCAAATTTGAATTAGTAGTTTTTACTTTCTTATCCCCCTTTTTGTCGAGACAAAAAGTGTTAAAAGAAACTAACACAATTTTTATGAGAAAAAATTATGTAAAAATGTAAAGAGAGCCAGTGACGGGAATGGTACTCGTCTTAACTCCCCCTTGACGAGTCCATCCCTGTGAGAGGGCATCAAGGAAATGACGTAAAATAAACTAATTGTGTTTGCAAATATGTTTGCAAATGGTTCGTCTAAGTAACGAAAACGTGCTCCCCATTGAAGATTGCAAAGTTGCAATGGAGTGTCATGAAGTATAATCCAAAATCGGATTAAGTTGCAAATGCTTTTGCAATATCGTTTGACACAAAGCTCCCCCTAGTTTTATGGTGTCAAGATCTTTATGTGTTATTTTGAAAATCTGCAAAGTAAAGGTTAGAAAACAAGAGTATAGTGCATAATTTCCTGCAAATAAAAATCAAGTTAGTAGACATTTGTGCTTCTTTACCACGGATCCCACGGTTCCCTTCTTGGAGAGATCCGTCTAGGCATTTTGGAGGGATTCGGCTATCTGGTGACAGTTTCCTCAGCAGATGTGTCAAACAATGCTAATGAAGAGATGATATATGTGTGCAATAACAAACACAACGCACAAAATAATCATAGCATATAAATATTTATTCAATAAAACAAGAGATAGCCAAACGAATCTCTAAAACTAAGATAATGAACTAGGACATACAAGTACCACTTAATACTAACTAGTTACTAGACTTAAAATGCTACAATGTGCTTGAGTCTAGGAATGAGTGGACTTGTTGATTTGATCCAACTTTGCAAGAAGATGATTAAACATGAAATGTATCTCATTTCGTGCTTCTTGAACAAGTCCTTGAGTGTTTAGACAATTTGGACAATTATTGTCTTGGTTTGGACCCGGAGGGAAATGGATATTTTGAGGAGGCTCTATGTGTGATTGTGGCTCTTCATTTTGAGAAGTAGGAAGAGGTTCTCAAAATGAGGGTGGTAATGGAACTTCTTCTATATGATCAAGGTTGTTCCTTGTCTCCCATGATGGGCTAGTTGGTGTTGTTGGTGCTTCCCTATTCAATGAAAAGGTTGGTGAATGGGAGGTTCTTGGTGGTGAATGATCCAATGAGTATATGTTTGGGTGAGGGAGAGGCTCATTCAAGGAGTGTAGTCCATTCTTAATAAATGAGGGTTTTGATGGCTTGCTAGAACTAGTCAAGTTTGGTTTTGAACTAGATGATCCTTTTTCTAGTCCGAAAGGTTTGATGCTAATCCTTGCGGTTCTCTTGGCCTTTGTTGGATGAGATTGGTGAGATGGGGTTCTAGTATCATTATTTCTAATGGGGGATGTTTCGATGGATGAGATTTCATGGATCATTTGACCCTTTCTTTTGGATGATCCTAAGGTTGAGGAGTTGTTGCTAAGAGCTTTAGTCATGGTGATAATGATGCTAATGTAAGCTTCTACTTGCTGATTTTTGAAAGATAAGTGAGGATGATGCCTTAAACCTAAGGTTGTTTGGTTTATAAAGGATAATTTGAATTAGGAAATTAAATTCTTGGCCACTTAGAGGATTAAGCATGCTCTTAAGATTTTGATCAGCTCTAGGAGGATAATAAATGAATGCTAAAAGTGGTTAGAGAAGCAAAAGGTGACTTAAAATTGAATATGGAAGCTGATTGAGGCTTTCTGCAGCTACGAATCCCGTAGATCCCTCTCAGCAAGGATCCGTCTGGTTAAAGACCAGGGATCCGGCTGTCAGACAGGTTTTAAGTGAAATGATTGTCCTTTTGTAAGTTTTATTATCAATGGATTTCGAGGTTTTGACTTAATTTTGAAGTCTTTAGCTGTTGGATATCTCAAATCCTCAACCATAATAAGTGATGGTGCTTAATGATGGTTTTGGGCAAGAAAATTAACTTTGGGTAGTCTAACTATGTGTTTGACAAGGATACTATATAATTTGATATGGAGAAATGATGGTAACAAGTCCTAGAAGTTAGATGATGACCTAAGAAGAATTTACTAAAATCTTTAAAAATAAAGAAAAAAATGAAAAACTATTTTTTAGCCTAATTTTGAGTCAAAGATGATTAAGATCAATTTGCTAAAATTGAAGGATAGACCAAACTAAGTGCTATCGGACATGATAGATAATGTGTGAGTGTTGGAGCGGAATTATGGTGAGTTTTGACGAGTTGATAAATCAAAAATATTTCCAAATATATCCTAGGTAAGCCATGGATGAGAGTGAGGTTTTCAACTATTTGAGGAAGACTTAGTTGGCTCTAGTATCTTATGTTTGACTCGTGTGAGGTGATCTAGTAGGCTATTTTGATGTAAGCAAATCTGTATTGCATATCAGATGCCACGGATCCCGTGGTTCCCTTCTGGAAGGGATCCGGCTAGTTCAAATGCTGGGATCCGCCTACTGCAGATCAGAGAGCTTTCAGCAAATGTGCAACTTTGCACTTTATAGTAAATACTTCTCCTAGTTGTTTCTATAGGGACTAAATGCAAGAACACAACTAATACAATGTATATCAAAGTAGGAAGATCTAAAATTCCTAGAATGAGTGATGACGACCACTCAAGGGGTCGTAAAATCTCATTTTCCAAGTACCTAAGTTAGGATTGTTTAGTGCCAAGATATGGCGATACCTACATACTACGAGCATAGTTTAAAGTGTTACAAACCATTGTTTGAAATTGTTCATCATACATTTGGGTCCTAAGACCTTACCTCTCTTCTCCTCCCCATCTCATCTTCACCCGTCCTCCACTCTACCTCTTTTTCTTTAAGAAGTTGGCAAAGCACTTGAAGATTCCCTTGGTTTGTTACCATTCGGTTGATGCACCAGGAACATCCGGCAATTGGTTGATATACTCCAAGGGGTCGAGTTCGGTATTTCCGAGTGGGTTTCTACTTTCTTCACCTTCTCTTGGTCTCTCCCTTTCTTCTGAGGAATCCGTGGGTGGGTGAGGCCTCTTGCCATCTACCATAAACCTCATGGTTCTTCCCTCGGTCAATGGTACCATAACCTTGTTGCAAAAGCTATGGTCATAGGTTTGTGGAGAAGGATCTAATGCAAAGATGAATTTAGCAAGACGGGTTAGGAGCATTGCATACGGGAGCACCATTTTGTCCATGCTTCTTACACTTGCCATTCTCTTGACCATGTAGTAGGCAATGTTGAAGCGAGTCTCGGTCACTAGACAATAGATCATGAAGCTTAGACATGCGTTGGGGTGATCCTTGTTTCCTACTAAACACACCACATTCTCCCTTATCACATCTTCCCATTTTCTATACAACGCGTACATCTCCGAGAGCTCCATTTGGAAAGGATCCCTATAGATCACTTTCGACTTCCTAGTAACCTTTGATGGGGATGCTCTTGGCATAAACACGGTGTCCCTTACCGTGGTTGCTTCCGGGATTGTCGCGTGATAAATTTTGTGATGATCAACCATAGAGTGTATCTCCTCCAACGACCACTCATTAGAATACATGCAAACACCATCATATGGAACCCCTATTATTCTTCCAAACTCCTCAAGTAAAAGAGTGTACTCATGTCCATTTATGGTGAATTCAATTGAGATGGACCCATCATTATTTCTAATTATACCCATAGTCTTGTAGAACTCAAGCACAAAGACCGGGCAAATTTGCTCGTTTATATCCAATAAACAATCAAACCCAATAGTTCCAAATACTTCCCTTATGTCGGTATTTGCAGGAAATGATGGATCAACAACTCTACCTTCATGAAAGAGTCTCCTTTCAAGCAACTTAAAGGCTTTTCTATCGTCCGGACTTAATCCATTTTTCCTATGGTACATGGGTATGTAGTGAGCGGTGTCTTGGTAATCTTGTTGCTTGTTGCTTGGCATGATGTTCCTAAACAATACAACCACAATGTAGTGTTAATTATGAATAGTAACCTAGAGGGTTTGATCACAATTTTGCTCTCATCATCTTGTTAAGTTCAAGAAATGTGTTTAATTTGTATTAACAATGTTAATTCTTTGATTTAGATTATCTTAGAAAACAATGTGGTGACAAATTATGATAAACCCATTTAAACCCAACTCTTAAAGATGAAGAAATTGTAATATTAGAAATCAAGGAATTAAATTAACGATGTAGTGAAGATTGTACTTACACAAGTGATTGTTAAATTTGAGAGGAATGATCAAATTGCTCCTATGAACAGTACCAGAGTTTTTGTTCGTGAGTCTTTGAGGTAAGTATAATTGTGGAACATCCACAGTGATCATTCTTTAGCTTATACTATCTTCTGTTGCACGGATCCCGCGGATCCCTCTCATTTGGGATCCGGCTAGTATAAGCGGAGGGATCCGGCATGACAGCAAAAGTCAGCTCAAACATTCCTTGATAACTTTGGTTTGGGAGTTCTAGAATGCCTAGTGTTTTGATGTTAAGGCTCTAAAACTTGTGGTTTGAGGATTTGAAGATTTAATACTATTCCTATTAGACGAGGTTCCCCTATTTAAGAATTAGTCATAATTCTTGGGAAGCTTTTCAAACATTATAATAAAATCCCATTTTATCATAATATAAGAAGTTTCACATGGATATTTATTGACATAGATGAAGTGTCAATAAATCCTTTGTGATGAATAATGATTGAGGTTATCGAATAACTAAGATATCATTATTACGAGTTGGTAATGTAATCTATACAAATTAGTCAAAGAATACTGATTGTGCAAAAGATTGCACTACCAGGCTTCGATGAGGATCAAAGTAATGAGGGGTGTATGTTCCAGCCAAGACTTGCCTGTAACCTGAGAATAAGAAATATGAAACACTACGTTAAGTGATTGCACAGGGGGTGGACCCTGCGAACCACCTCCGGCGTGAGAGTAAGTATGAGTTATGGTTATGTAAGTGTGTATAAGTAAAGAGATGAGTGTGAAATGAGCATACCATAATCCTTTGCCCGTCCAACCTATTTATAGTGGAAGAAATACGGTTGGAGGCACTCTTTCATGATTGTCAGAGATCATGGGGGCGTCCCATGATTGTGGGTAACCGCCAGGGTTTAGTGACCCACGTTCTCAAACTTGATGGGGAAGCCAAGAGAGAGAGGGAGATCGTGGGTTTGACTAAGTCAGGAGGTTTCCTTATCCATTGTTCCTTCGTCAGCTTTACCCCGAAGGGCTTAGGACTTCGAATGGCGAATTCCCCTTAGGTAACCTTCGTGCCAACGAATGGTTTGACGCCTATGGATATTTCAGAATCCTAACTTGGGCCTTCGTAGTGAAGGGCTTCGACACGTCTCAGAGGAGTGTCCTTCGAGCTACTCGGAGGGTACATCATCAAGCCCCCCAGTCGAAAGTGATGCATATGAGCGAGGAGGCATTGCTTTCGACTTCATGCTTCGAAAAAACACCATCCTGCTGCTAAACATACTAGTTGGGAGATAACTATGCAACTAACCAAGCGCATTAAATGCTAATTAAAACGTCCAGCTGCCCGCTACAGTGATCACTTATTCCCATATTACCCGAAGACCAAAAGTCTTTATTTAAAATTTAAAAAACTGTTTGTCTTGGATAAGAGTAATCAAGATGGACACGTGTGTGGACTTGAAGACGGTAAAAAAGGGGTATTTAAGGGAGATTTGATGAAACCCTAAAACACTTTTACTCTCTCCGTCTTCATTTACACGCAGTAAACTTTCAGGCGCACACCATCTTCGAAGACCAAGGTAAACACCTTTCTCCTCTTGTAGATTTTTTTTCAAACAATAAGAACATGGATTCCAAGTTTATTATAAAACAGCAGAAGTGTACATTATCTGCAAAATATTTACATGATCATTTAGCCGATTATCCCATCCCACTAGAACACAAAGTGATGCTACCCAAACCTTCTCAGGGTATCTTTGATGCTCCTCCAGGTTTCGTAGGGTTGTATATGATTGTACAATAAATCGTACGACCAAGCCTTCGATGATGATCGAAGGGTATGAGGGGTGATATGCTTGCGCCAAACTTGTACTCAATCTGCAATAAGAAATAATAGACACTTCGTTAAGTGATTGTGCAGGGGTTGGGCCCTGCGAACCACCTCCGGCGTGTGAATAAGTATGTGATATGAGTTATGGATAATATGATGTATGTGAAATACTATGTTTAGTGAACATACCATTGAAATGACTCGTCCAATCTATTTATAGATGATGAAAACAGCTTGGAGAGTGTTAGCACACGTTTAGGAGATCATGGGGGCGTCCCCTGATTTATGGTAATCGCTAGGGCTTCATCCCCACTATCTCGGACTTGGCGGGGAAGCTAAGGACATAGTGGGAACGTGGGGGAAGACCAAGTCAAGGTTCTTGTTTGTCTTGGCATCTTCAAGAGAAGACAGCGAAGGGCATAGGCCTTCGGCTGGCGGATTCCCAACTGGTAACCATGTCAATGATGAATGGTTTTACGCCACCAATGACTTATGAAGAAAGACTTGGGTCTTCGTAATGCAATTTCGACTGAGGCCGAAGGGGGGTCCTTCGACCTGATCGGAGGGTACGTCATCAAGCCCCCCAGTCGAAAGTGATATGTACGAACCAGAAATATTGCTTACGACTCAGAAATAAAAACGAAACCTCCCCTTCGTCACAAAAATGAACGAAGGTGAAAAGTTTTGTTAATAGTGACCGCAATAAATGCATAATTAATCCTAACTAACCCTGTTTCCTCGGTACTAGTAAACATCCTTTCAAAATTTAAAAGGGGTTTGAAATCCGGTAGAAAAGGGATAGCACGGACACGTGTAGGGCTGAGATGCAACATTTGTAGGGTATATAAAATGCAAAAAACAGTAAAACCCTAACAAAGTAACTCTCGCCCAAATTTTTTCACCTACTAAAATTCCTTTCGATCAAGCCTTCGACCAAACAAGGTAAAGCGCTCCTTCTTCTTCTGTATTTCAAATATTTTTTGTGTTTTTTAGAAGGTGTCATGTCAACCAACAAAAAATTTGTGATAAAACAACAAGGTTGCACATTAACCAGGGAGGAGCTTAAAGCGTTCCTCACTGATTATCCCATTCCAAAAGAACACAAAATAATGCTACCGAGTAAAAATCAAGGGATATTTGATGCCCCTGAAAATTATGTAGGCTTGTATATCCACGCTTTCACCACTTCCAATCTTAGGATACCATTGCATCCATTGATTTTAGAATTCCTCCGATATTATGAGGTACACATTTCTAGGTTCAACCCTTTTGGCCTAGCCAAGCTGACAACATACATTGTTATGTGCAAAGCTTATGGGTTTGAACCATCCTTGACTGTGCTTAGGGGTTTTTTGAATCTATACCCGGGAGGAGATTGGTTGACCTTGGCCAAGAGGGGTGAAAGGGATGTGCCCATATTGATAGATAGACCTTTTACGAACATAAGGAACAAGAAAGGCAAGTTCTTTTATATCCAGACTACCATTATCCCTCTTGGATACTCTGCATTGTTAAACCCAGACTTTCAATATGATGAGAAAAGGTTCACCGATCCATTGCCTTATACTGTGAGAAGAAACCCATTGTATCAGCATTTGGCTCATTATCCAGCTGACTGCCAGACCTTCCCTGAGCCAATCTTGTTCATGGCTGGCATTGTTGAAAGATGGGAGGGGTCTCCGTTGGTACCTGAGATAATTTGTGATGGAGAAAGTATGTATTTTTTAAATTAACATAAGAAACAAAAACTTATCTCGCTGATATTTATCTTATTTGTTTCTTTGTGCAGAGATGTCGTTCAGGAACTTTGTTGTGGCTGGAGGTGCAAAAGAGGTGAGCTTTCTTCCAAAGAATCCCCAAGAGACAAGCTATGGCGTGGGCTCCCCACGGTGTCCATAAACAAAGACGAGGTGGAAGCCCGTCCTGTCGAGCCTGTATCTTCTGCTCCTCCGTCAAAGGAACCCATAGATGTAGAAGATCAGCTGGTGGAGAACATTGCTGACTCAGACGAACCAGTCTCCGAAGGACCATTGGCCATCGTAGGACCCTCCGGCATAGGTGAGAGGGTCCGAAGCAGGAAAGGTGCCAGTGCTAAGGCTGTGAAATCTGATTCAAAAAGAAAGCTTATTCTACCTACTCCTCCCTCTCGAACTACCCAGCAGAAGAGTGCCCAGGGTAAGGCTGTGGTATTTCCAGCCATCGAAGGGCCCAGTGGCGATGATATCCATGGTAAGTTTCTTTCCTGTGAAATAAAATTAGGTACCAAATATAATATGCTAATGAAATGTACATTTGTTGTAGGACTTCCTGATACGAAGGAGCTTCCTTCTCCCCTAGCTTGTCACCAACTTATGAGCCATGTGATCCCATCCAAGTGGAAGGAGGTGATGAATAACATGTCCATAGAGAGGCTCTGTTATCTTCATGATAAAAGCTATGTTCGCCAGGGCATGCTTGACAACCAACTCAATGCTAGGACAAGGGAATTGCTCCGCGCTGTCACCAAAGCTCGAGAAGAAATGGATACTATGCTGAGGGGGGAGAAGGTTAGAGATCAAAAGTATGCAGACCTGGAGAAGAAGTGTGAGGAAGCATTGGAGGATTTTGATAAGAATCCCTTGGTTCAAGATCTTAGAGCTGAGAATGAAAAGCTCAAAGGTCAATTGGCAACGAGCGAGGCTGAGTGCAGCAGGTTAACTGTCGAAGGCTCTATGGTTGTTGGCTATAAGGAGCAGATATCTGTTCTTTCATCCAAGTGTGGAGGTCTCGAACAAGAGAGGTCAAAGTTGCTGGACCAAGAGATCAAGCTCCGAGAAAAGGTAGATGGCCTGAACCTCCGTCTGAAGATGCTGAAGAAGGACAGGGTGGACCTGGTAACCAAAGTCATCCCCTACATTGCTATGGAACTTTACCATAGCGATGATGTGGGGATTGCCATTGGGAATGTGGTGAATGCTGCCATTTTTCATGGCAAGTGTACCACTTTGGAGGAGGTGGCTGATAACGCTACACGCATCGTTCGGGGTCAAGGAAACTTCTTTTTCTTCGAGCAAGTTTTATAACACCCTAGGCAGTGAACCTAATCGTTGTAGTGTAGTAATTAGGGTAAGCCACGGGTATTGATATCGTTCTCTAGGGGAATATGAATGCTAGTAAGGAGTTACTACGCTAAGGTTAAGGTTGAGGAAGATTATTTTTTATCTTTTTATGTTTTATGAAATGGAAATGTACGAATCTCGGGTATTGGATTTGGGGGGTTGGTATTTCTACTGATTACTCTACTATTATCTAATTATCTAAACTAAGGTTGTGGGAGTCTATGTCTAATTAATGTGTGCTCGTATGATAGTTTAAAGATGTGTTTACTTAGGTTGTATTACTCCTTAATTATCTCCTATTGATGGTTGAATTGTCACGTCCTTATTCTTAGTTGCGTTGTGTGTCTAAACTTGTAGGGTATGCGTTTCTCCCTAACTCTTTGAACTTACCAAAGGGTCTCGTCTACAAACCCACTAGGGATGATAAACTCCTACTCTAAGGCGCTCTTTGGATGGTTTAGCCTACAACTACTCAGGTAATTATATTCTAAGGTTCACAAAGATGAATCAAGCATTAAGTACACAACGAATGACCTATCGCATTACTAGATCATTAATCAACTAAGATAAGAAACAACCAATCAATATTCAATAATTAAGTTTCATACTTCCGAAGCAAACACACAAATAAATTAGCCGGACATGGAGAACATGCAAGCATACACACAAATAATCAAAGACATAATTGAATTAATGAAGTAAAGACTTATCTTGATGTAAGATAGGGTTTAAAACCCTAAAATACTGTACAAGACACCTTAGGTTCGGTTTTAGGTTTTCACTCCAAAAAGACTCTCTTCAAAACTGAAAAATTCGGATTCTATATATAAGATTACATATGCGACGGCGTCACCTTATGTTTAGTGACGTCGTCGTGTCGCCGTCATTAGGGTTTCGTCTTGGCCACGTTAACCTTGCGACGGCGTCACCTTATGACCGTGACGCCGTCCTCTTCAGCTTCTAACGTCGTCTGGATTGCATCTAGGCCGTCTGAGTAGCGACGGCCTACTCTTTCACCACTAGACGTCGTCGCTTGAAAATACGAGTTTTGGGTTCTGGACCGTCACAACAATTTTGGGACGGCGTCGCTATTAGCACCTGACGCCGTCGCCTTCTATTTTCAGCAACTGTGAGTGTCTTGATTTTGACTTTGGCCATTTTCTTCATATATTCGCGCCTTTTCGTCCAAATAAGTGCCATTCCAGCATTTTGCCTTCAAGAGACCTAAAAAGTGAAAAGGAACGATATTAAGCAATAACGGATACAAAAGTGATCAAATAAGGACTTAAACGACCCCTCAAAATGGTACCTTTTAAAACCTTATCAGTGGCGAAAACTGGGGAACCAGTGGTGCTGGAGAAAATTTCGTATTACAGGGCAACTCATGAAAAAGAATATGATGATGCAGGTAATCACTTAACTGCTTTAGAGTTCCCTTTCCTTGCAGATGTGACGAAGGACCCAGCAGCCTCGATTGAGGATCTGCTAGCCAAGAAGCCAAGGAAAGTCTAGCCTCCTTCTCCCTCCAAGAGGACTCTGTCACCCCAGGTTCCATCTCCAGGCTCAGCTGATCCCACTCACTCCAAGGTTTAAAGAAGGCAACCATGTGGTTGTAATTTGATCCCCAGGGTGGTATGTACCCTGTTTAAAACAATTGTCTGTGCTCCGTTCCAGGCTTCGTGCCTGATGAAACAATTTACTTATTGCATGTTGGTAGTAGGCTACGGCCTAAGACAATAGTTTATAATGTTGGATGTTTAAGGCTACGGCCTGTTTTAGACTAGTAAAACTAGTCATAAATCTACAACGAAGCCACTAGGGCTCGAATTTTGCCATGTGTGATTCTTCTCTTTTTACTTTTACTTGCGTAAAAATATTTTTTACAACCTAAGGCGTATGGTAGATGCATAGCCTCATTGTGTGTAGTTACTTCACCAAGAATATTAGCAATCGTATAATTTGACTGCTGACAGAGGGTCGCGACCCACTCCGTCTTGATCCTTTGGGCAGCGAAAGGTTTGAAATACCTTAAGGCCATATAGGAAAGTTAATGTGAAGTTGAGATGGATGTTATACATATGAGCAAGACATGTTGTTTAGTCTTTGTACATCCCTTCGACATTCAAACTTATAAAGCGACTTGGTGGGCAAATCTTTGTTGTATTGAACGAAACAAGAGATTTGAGGGAAATGTGTTATTATCATTAAGTGGGTAGGGAGGATTACATCATTTTAAGAAATGAATACTAGACTCTTACCATTAATGCTTCTTTCCCCAAGTGAGAAGAATGCAAATACATTGATTGAAAGCAAATAAAATGTGTCCTTAGACATTGTAAGTTTCATACGTAGAACTTACGAAGAGTAGTGCCATTCCAGGTTCTATCAATAACGTCTCCTGCCAAGGTTTCCAGCTTGTAGGCTCCGTTGCCATACGCTTCCTTAATAACGTAGGGTCCTTCCCATGTAGGTCCCAGTTTACCCTGGTACTCAGCTTTACTTGCGCTATTGAGTCGGAGGACATATTCCCCTGGTTTGAAAGTCGAAGGCCTAACTCGCTTGTTATAGTACCTTTAAATCTTTTGCTTGTGGATAGCCTCTCTAATGGAGGCTATTTCCCTTCGTTCTTCAAGTAGGTCCAAGTTACTACGGAGTCTTTCTTCGTTATCTGCTGCTTCGAAGTTCATGACCCTTTCTGTTTCGACACTTACTTCTAAAGGGATGACAGCTTCCGTTCCATATGTCAAGCTGAAAGGCGTTTCTCCATGACTTGACTTTGTATGCGTTCTATGTGCCCAGAGTACTTGAGGTAGTTCATCTACCCAACCGTGATGACTGTATCCCAGCCTTCGTTCTATTCCTTGTATGATGTCTCTGTTGGTAACTTCTACTTGACCGTTACCTTGAGGATGGTAAACGGAAGTGAATGATTGTCTGATATTCAGAACCCTGCAAAATACTGGGAATACCCCTTCGGCAAACTGCTTCCCATTATCTGAAATGATGATGTGAGGTACTCCGAACCGACAGATAATGTGTTCCCACACGAATTTTTCCATGTGTCTTCCTGTGATGGATGTCAAAGGCTTCGCTTCCACCCATTTAGTGAAGTAATCGATGGCTACGACCAAGAACTTTACTCCTCCAGGAGCAACTGGCAGAGGGCCTACGATATCTATCCCCCATTGGCTGAAGGGCCATGCGGACGTTACGGAAGTCATATCTTGCTTTGGTAGCCTTGGGACTCTTGAGTGAACTTGACATGCTTCACACTTCTGAATGATGTCGACAGCGTCTCTGTGCATCAAAGGCCAGTAATATCCGACCCTCATGAATTTGGAGACAACGGAGCGGGGTCCTGCGTGAAGTCCGCAGGATCCTTCATGCACTTCTTGGATGATGTTGGCAGCTTGCCTTGGCCCTACACAACGGAGCCAAGAGGATAGAAAATATCTTCTGTATAAGTAATTTCCCATGATCCTGTACTGTGGTGCTTTGATGCGCACCTTTCGAGCCAACTTCGGATCCTCCAGCAGTATGCCGCTTATTAGATATTCTCTAATTGGAGTCATCCAATTCGAGTCTTCCTCCAGTATTACGTCAGACACCTCCTTTCGAACGATGGACCTATCTGCTAATACTTCGACCAAAACTTCCTTTGTTAAATGAGCAAATGCCATTGATGCCAGTTTGCTAAGTGCATCCGCCTTCTTGTTTTGGTTTCTTCGAACATGATCTATGTTGTAAGATGTGAACCCTTCAAGCATTTCTTTGGCCTTATCCAGATATTGCTTGATCACAGGTTGTCTCGCCTCGTAGGAGCCTTTTATCTGGTTGGCTACTAGTTGTGAGTCAACAAAAATAGCCAAGTCTTCTATTTCCATGTCTTTGGCCAATCGGAGACCTGCTAACAAGGCTTCGTACTCTGCTTCATTGTTCATAGCATCGAATTCGAAACGAAGTGCGTAAGTGTATTCCTTCCCTTTGGGATCAACGAGCATGAGACCTGCACCAGAACCATCAGAGCTGGAGGCTCCGTCAGTGTAAAGTTTCCACCCTTCGACTGCCTTAGCGGGCTCCTTTTCAACAACCTTTTTTTCATGTTTCAGTTCCGAGGGTGTTTCTGCTAAAAAGTCTGCCAATATTTGCCCTTTGACCGAGCTTCTGCCCTTGTATTCAATATCATGTTCTCCTAGCTCGATAGCCCATTTAGCTATCCTTCCAGATTTCTCCGGCTTTGAAAGTATCTGCTTAATTGGCTTGTCGGTAAGTACGGTTATGGGGTGAGCTTGAAAGTACCTTCGAAGGCGTCTCGCAGCATGAACTAAAGCCAAAATTAGCTTCTCCAATGTTGGATAATTTAGCTCAGCTCCCTGTAGTACCCTACTAATGAAGTATATAGGGATTTGCTTCTTCTCCCTTTCTGCCAATAACACGGCGCTGATGCTTTCGAAAGAGGCTGCAATATACATGAACAACACTTTGCCTTTGATTGGGGCCGTAAGTGTAGGTAGAATAGTCATGAATTCCTTGAGCTTTTGAAAGGCTGCTTCTGCATCTATGCTCCATTGGAATGTCTTTTTGTCCGTGCATCCTTTAAGTGTTTTGAAGAACGGCAAAGATCTGTCTGCACCCTTCGACAAGAACCTGCTGAGGGCAGCTAGCTTTCCGTTAAGACTTTGCACTTCCTTTAGGGACTTAGGGGGCTGCAAATCTGTGATGGCTTTGACTTTCGAAGGATTGGCCTTGATACCCTGCTTGGTGATCAGATGCCCCAAGAATTGTCCTTCTTCCACACCAAAGGAACACTTCTTGGGATTTAATTTCATATTGATGGCGTGAAGCTGATCGAAGGTTTCCTTGATGTCGGAGATCATATCTTCCTCCGATCTACTCTTAATGACCATATCATCTACGTAGGCCTCCAGATTCCTACCTATTTGCTTGTGGAAGGCTTTGTCCACCAATCGTTGGTAGGTGGCACCTGCATTTTTCAAACCAAAAGGCATCTTTTTGTAACAATAAACGCCTTTTCCTGTAAAAAAGGTTGTCTTCTCTTCGTCTTCTTCGGCCATTTGTATCTGATGGTAACCTTTATAAGCATCTAGGAAACACTTTAGTCGAAACCTTGACAGGGATTCCACCTTCCAATCAATCTCTGGAAGAGGGTAGCAGCCCTTCGGACAGGCTTTGTTAATGTCAGTAAAATCTACGCACATTCTCCATCCTCCGTCATGCTTTTTGACCATCACCGGATTGGCCACCCACGTTTGATACTTCACCTCTCTGAGTATGCCTGCTGCTACGAGTTCGTCCACTTCTTTGCATGCAGCGGCATTTCTTTCAGGAGCTAGACTTCGACGCTTTTGTTTGATGGGTTCAATATGTTTGAACTCATTGAGCTTGTGTTCAGTGCCGAAGGGCTTTCCGTCTATGGTGAGAGTTCTGGGGACCCCCGTCATGTCAGAATAGGTCCATGCAAAGACATATGCGTTAGCACGAAGTACCTTTTCCAATTCTGCTTTAAAAGAGGTTGGAAGTTGCTTTCCGATTACTACTGTCTGATCGGGGTAGAGATCATTTACCACGATGCGTTCTTCAGCGTTAGCGCAACTGAGAACATCTTTCGAAAGTTCCTCCAAAACCTGTTTGACCCTCTTGCTTTCTGTCGTAGACTCCTTCACCTTATAGCTGGAGAAAACCGTTCCAATGCCGAAAGGTGTTTGGAATTTGATCACGAGATGTATGGTTGAGACAACGATGCCCATCTTCTGCATTGATGTTCTCCCTATCAATAGGTTGTAGGGAGATTCTGACCTTACGATCGTGAAAACCAGAGTTTCTGTTCTTTTTCGCCTCCCTTCTCCGATCGTATCCTCTAGAGGGACTTCTCCCAAGGGCCATGAGTGTTCCCCTGAGAACCCTACTAAGGGTACCTTTGAATCTACTCTCTTTGACCTTATTGAAGGTTTGAGCTTTAGGAAACATCATTCGTAGATAACTTTGCAGGAGCTACCGCAGTCAAGGTAGGCTCTGTTTACTTCTTTGTTGGAGATCAAGACTTTGATGACCACGGGGTCATTTGAAAGAACTTTCCCTGTGATTGAAGGGAAAGTGACATCTCCTACTCCGCACAAGGCTTCCTCTGCTTCCTTCCTCTTTGAACCAGAGTCTTCTTTATAAACCATGAGGATGGGTGCTTCGACAGGTGTGGTATCTTTCCCCAATTGTGTGTCGGAGGCTTTTTCTTTGCCTCTCTTTATACCCTTCACCAAATGTCCCAATTGGCCAGACTTCACGGCCTCTTCTATCTGCTTTTTGAGTTCTCGGCAGTGATTGGTGTCGTGACCGTAATCGTCATGGAAATAGCAAAACTTGGAAGTGTCTCTAGGCCTCCCTTTGTTTGCCAAGCGAGGAGGAGGATCAAAGGCCTTCGCAGCCTTTTCGGTAGCGAGTATCTCCCTTGGGGATTTGGACAGATTAGCCAGGAGGCCATGGTTGATGTTTTTGTGGTATGGAGTAAACCTGTCCCTGCTCTTGTGTTTGTTCCTTGACCCTTCCCACGAAGGATGCTTCGGGGCCTTGTTGTGATTTTCCTTGTTTTCGACCGGAGCCTCGTTGGTGGACACTTCTTTTGCTTCGATCCAGGTGTAAGCCTTTTCCACTAATCCTTTATAGGTTGCAGGAAGATCAGTGGAAAGGAATTCAACCAAGCTTCTGTTCCGTAGGCCATGTACGAAACCTGAGATGCGCTGGTCTTCGTGCAAGCCCATTATCTGCAAGGTGTCATCAGTGTATCTAGTAATGAAAGCCCTGGTGCTCTCGTTCTCCTTCTGCTTGATGTTGTGCACTGTTAGGTGCGTTCTTGTGAACTTTTTCTGTTGGCTGAAATGTGACCTGAACTTGGCTTTAAGATCATCCAAATTCACAATGCTACCTGGTTTTTGCCCGTTCCACCATATACGAGCAGAGTCTCGTAGGGTGTATGTAAACATGTGACAAGCAACAGGCATTACCCACTTCTGCATTCTAATAGCCCCTTCGAACAAGTGTAAAAAGTTATCCGGATCCCTTTTTCCATCATAAGTACCAATATGTGCGGGCATTTTCAACCCATCAGGCAAAGGGTAGTCTTCTAACCACCTTACGAAGGGTGTTGTGGAGCCCATGGGCTCCGAATAGAGGCAGTTATAAGGTGGTATGTATGTAGGGGCAGCATTGTATGGGTTATGATTTGGAGGTATTCCAACAGTATTTTGGTTAACATATTGGGGGTAAGCAGTAGGTATATAAGGTGGGTGACTTCCAACAGGATACGAAGGATATACCATAGCTTGCCCATAGGGCATGCTTCCGTATGGTTGAGTAAAATTGGGGTTGTTAGCCTGCCCGTTAGGTGGGGGATAAACCCCTTGAGGGTAAGATTGAGCCTGAAAAGGAGGGTACATACCATGAGGAGGAAGATTTCCTCCCCTATTTAATTGAGATGGATTGCCTTCTACGCCGGATGCGTGAGAAGGCTGTAGTGGAACCCCTGCCTCATTTCTTCCCAGATGAGCCGCCAACAGTGGTGGTAAATTAACTTCCATAGTATCCCTTCGATGACTTCTTCCATTGGAGCCTTCCATCGTTCCTTCCCTTCTTGTCGGAGCCCGCTCCGGAGCGTCTTCGAAAGCAACCGACCTTCCGCTAGGCCTTCGACTGCTTGGAGACCTTACCCTTAGCACTGAGCGAATAGCCCCAGGAGCCAAGGACCGAGTCTCCATTTCTAACTCTTTGTCATACTCATCGCTTGAGTATTCTAACTCCCTACGCATTTCCACATTCCGGTCTTGCCTCCTTCGAGCTCTTAGTAAAGATTCTAATGCTTCGATGTTAGCTTCGACAAACGCTGGACTGATTACCGGTTCAGGGTTAGCCGAAGTTGAAGCATGATTGTTGGGAGTTATTTCAGGGGGAGATCGTGTGGTAAAAGTGGATGCGGTTATATTGGGAAGGTTGCTAGGATCATTGACTGGGATTGGTGTCAAGGTCGAGAAACCCGGAGGGGGTGTATCTTCTCTTCCTTGAGTCATGCCGTAAAACTAGCGAGAGTGATTGACTGGGTGTAAGTTTGGAATAACGAGACCAATAGTAGCGGGTCCCACTGATGGCGCCACTGATTGTACAATAAATCGTACGACCAGGCCTTCGATGATGATCGAAGGGTATGAGGGGTGATATGCTTGCGCCAAACTTGTAGTCAATCTGCAATAAGAAATAATAGACACTTCGTTAAGTGATTGCGCAGGGGTTGGGCCCTGCGAACCACCTCAGGCGTGTGAATAAGTATGTGATATGAGTTATGGATAATATGATGTATGTGAAATACTGTGTTTAGTGAACATACCATTGAAATGACTCGTCCAATCTATTTATAGATGATGAAAACAGCTTGGAGAGTGTTAGCACACGTGTAGGATATCATGGGGGCGTCCCCTGATTTATGGTAACCGCTAGGGCTTCATCCTCACTATCTCAGACTTGGCGGGGAAGCTAAGGACATAGTGGGAACGTGGGGGAAGACCAAGTCAAGGTTCTTGTTTGTCTTGGCATCTTCAAGAGAAGACAGCGAAGGGCATAGGCCTTCGGCTGGCGGATTCCCAACTGGTAACCATGTCAATGATGAATGGTTTTACGCCACCAATGACTTATGAAGAAAGACTTGGGTCTTCGTAATGCAATTTCGACTGAGGCCGAAGGGGGGTCCTTCGACCTGATCGGAGGGTACGTCATCAGTATACACATGCATTTAGTCACTCAAACCTTAGGATTCCGTTACATCTACTGATTTTAGAGTTTATGCAATACTACAAAGTGCACATCTCTAGGTTTAATCCCTTTGGTTTTGCCAAGCTGACCACATTCATAGTGATGTGCAAAGCATATGGCCACGAGCCAACATTGACTGTTTTAAGAGGATTTTTGAACCTGTACCCTGGGGGCAATTGGTTGACATTAGCAAAAAGACCTGAGGCAGATGTACCCAACCTGTTTGGGAAGGTGTATACAAACATAACAGGTTGGAAGGGTAGCTTTTTCTACGTGCAAGACACTATTGTTCCCACCAAATATTCAGAGCTGCTGAATAAAGAGAATAGGTTTAATGCTAAACGGTATAATGACCCTCTACCCTACGAGGTGCGAGAGGATCCCTGTTATCAGCATTTGGTCAAATATCCTGTAGATGTGCAAGTGTTCCCTGAAGCCATCTTATATATGGCTGGGATTGCTCAGAGTTGGGAGGGGTCTCCCAAGAAGCCTGTGATCATATACCAAGGACAAAGTATGTTTATCTACTCTTATTTAAGTAGGACCAATGTAGCACTGATATTTATTTGTTTTTGTTTCTATTTTGCAGAGATGTCGTTCAGAAACTTTATGTTCAAGGACTTGGATGAGGACTTAAGTTTCATGCCTGCGGAGAAGGCTGAAGAGTCTTATGATGTCGGCTCTCCTTCAACATCTGTGAATAACAATGAGGTAGATATTCTAAAGCCAGAACCCATTGCATCAGCATCCCCGCAACTTGCATTGGAGGGTCCATCCCAACTGGTGGAAAATGTTGCGGACTCGGACGATCCTGCGGATGAGGATGTCCCTGTCTTTGGTTCAACAGGAATAGCAGACAGGTTGAAGAGTAGGAAGGGAACAGCCGCCAAGGCTGTGAAATCCACCAACAAAAGGAAGAATCCCCTGCCTACCTCTGGGAGTAGAGTTGTGAAGCAGAAGAGTACCGAGGGTAGAAAGTTTGTCAAGTCTGCCTTCGAATTACCCGATGAATCCGTTGAGGTTCACGGTAAGTATTTTTGTCTTATGAGACATTGTGAAGTTATAAATTGAACTATTATGCTAACCTGTATACATTGTGTTACTCGCAGGTCTTCCAGAGACGAAGGAGCTTCCAAATGCCTTAGCATGTCATCGGATTGTTGACCATGTGACCCCTCCACAGTGGAAGAGTATGCTAGAGAACATGTCTATTGAAAAGTTCTGTGACATGCATGATAATGGGGTTACGAGGCAGGCAGTGATGGATAACCACTTGAATGCCAAGACCAGGGAGTTGCTCAGAACCGTGGCCAAGATGGAAGCGAAGTGTGACGAGATTGAGGGGAACGTTGAGAAGAACCCCGTCGTCCATGACCTTCGAGAAAAGATAGCTCAGTTGACCGTGGAACGTGGCAATCTTAAGCTGGAAGAAGCCAAGGTTATTACTCTCACAGGTCAGAATGCTGCTCTCGAGGCTAAATGTGCTGGGCTGGAAAGTGAGAAGGTTAGGCTTGGAGAGGTAGAGATAAAGTTGAGGGAGGAAATCGATGGCCTGCAGATGATGTATAAGATGCTGCAGAAAGATCGTGCAGAAGTTGTTTCAAAGGTGGTCCCTTATATAGCCATGGAGCTCTATCACAGTGACGAGTTGGGAGCTCAGATGTGGAAGGTCATCAAATCAGCCCTATTTCATGGACGGTGCTTGGCGCTGGAGGAGGCTGCCAAAACAGGTAAGCCCGTGGACCTCTCCAAGATTGAATGCTACCGTCCCACTTCGAAGGCTGAATACGATGAGGCAGGAAATGCATTTGCAACTGCAGAGTACTCCTTCCTTACTGAGGCAACCAAAGATCCAATGGCACCCCTCGAAGACCTCCTTTCCAAGAAACCTCGGAAGCTGAAGCCTACCACTCCAACCAAGAAGACCATGTCTACTAAGCCGGTCTCAGTGCAACCCTCCTCCACTCCATCTCTGAAGAAATAAGAATGAAGGCTGCTCTGTTAGCAGTAATTTGGTTCCAAAGGGTGGCATGTACCCTTAAGACAATTTACTTTATGTGACAATGTGTGTCTTGTTCTCCAAACAATTTAAATGCTTATGATGTGTGGCCATGGGCCAAGAACAATTTGACTGGAGCCTAGGCTCCTCATGCAGGTATAAGGGCAGTAGCCCATATTTTGAATGCGATGGTGTAGAGGACATACCTCTACACACTTAGGTTATGTTTTTTTTGTTAACTTCTCGTACGCCATTTTTCCGACGCTTAAATTTTACAACCTAAGGTTAAACAACCTCATTGTGTGTAAATTGCAATACCAAGAATATAATGACCAACTTGGCCATTGACATAGGGTCACGACCCACTCTATCTCAAATCCTTTACATAGCATGACTTTGTAAAAAAATAAATTTTCTACAAGCGTCAAAAACTACTAGGAGAGTTAATGTGAATGTTTAAGTTGGCTTTAAATGATAAGGCGTGTGTTACACCCCAAGCCATTCGACATTGAAACTCATTAACGACTTGGCTGAACAAATCTTTGTGTTTAAGAAACGAAGCAAGAGATTTGTGGGAAATGTCTTATTTATCATTGAATTGGTAGAGAGGATTACATCATTTTTGAAATGAAAACTAAGACAACTACCAATAATGTGTGCTTTCCCTTGAGAAGCTTTTAATTACAAGAAAAAAGTTAAAGTACTTCTTAAACATAGAACTTTCGAAGGTTCGTACCATTCCATGTCCTGTCGATGAGTTCTCCGAGAAGAGTGGCTAGTTTGTAGGCTCCATTGCCGTAGGCCTCAGCTAGCATGTAGGGTCCTTCCCAAGTTGGTCCCAGCTTTCCCTGATACTCTGCTTTGCTTGCACTGTTGAGGCGTAGCACATATTCTCCAGGCTTGAAAGTGGAAGGTCTGACCCTTTTGTTATAGTAGCCTTCAATCTTGTGTTTGTGTATTGCTTCTCGGATGGAGGCTATTTCTCTTCTTTCTTCTAATAGATCAAGGTTTTCCCTGATCCTTTCGTCATTTTGGGAGGCATCATATGTTGCCACACGCTCCGTGTGTACAACCAGTTCCGAAGGGATGACCGCTTATGTTCCGTATGTTAGGCTGAAGGGAGTTTCTCCGTTGCTTGACTTAGGATGCGTCCTATGAGCCCACAGGACTTGAGGGAGCTCGTCCACCCATCCATGATGAGTTCGCCCTAGCCTTTTCTCGATCCTTTTAACGATGTCTCTGTTTGTAACTTCCACTTGTCCATTACCTTGCGGGTGATAGACGGAGGTCCAGGATTGCTTTATGTTGAGCCCTTGACAGAAGTCGTAGAAGACTCCTTCGGCAAACTGCTTACCGTTGTCAAATATGATGATGTGGGGCACTCCGAATCTGCACACAATGTGTTCCCACACAAACTTCTCAATCTGTTTCCCTGTTACAGAGGCTAGGGGTTTCGCTTCCACCCACTTAGTGAAGTAATCAATCGCTACCAGCAAGAACTTGACTCCTCCGGGCGCCATGGGCATAGGTCCTACAATATCAATGCCCCACTGAGAGAAGGGCCATGCGGATGTCACACTTGTCATGTCTTACTTTGGCATTTTTGGAACGTTTGAGTGTATCTGACAAGCTTCACACTTGAGAATGATTTCGGCTGCGTCCCTGTGCATCGAAGGCCAATAGTAGCTCAACTTCATTATCTTCGAGACAACTGAGCGAGGTCCTGCATGAAGACCGCAGGATCCTTCATGGACTTCAGAGATGATGCTTGAAGCTTGCTTGGGACCCACACATCGTAACCAAGGCGACAAAAATGACTTCCTATATAGGGTTTCCCCTATTAGCCGGTATTGCGGGGACTTAACTCAAACCTTCCTTGTAAGCTTGGGATCTTCAGGGAGAAGACCACTTATCAAATATTTCCTTATGGGAGTCATCCATGTATCTCCTTCTTCGTGAATCACATCTGCAACTTCTTTGAGAACAATGGATCTTTCAGGAAGAACTTCCACGAGCACTTCCTTAGTGAGATGAGCGAAGGCCATTGAAGCTAGCTTGCTTAGCGCGTCTGCCTTTTTATTCTGGTTCCTACGGACATGCTGGATGGTGTAGGAGTCAAAGTTTTCTAGCATCTCTTTCGTTTTTTCCAAGTACTGTTTGATGCCGGGTTGCCTTGCTTCGTAGGAACCTGTTACTTGGTTTGCAACCAATTAGGAGTCTACGAAAACAGCGAGAGCTTTGACCTCCACATCTTTGGCTAATCGGAGTCCTGCTAACAGCGCTTCATATTCCGCTTCATTGTTTGTGGCTTCGAACTCAAACCGGAGAGCATATGTATGCTCCTTCCCTTAAGGACTGACCAACATTAGACCTGCTCCGGAGCCGTCGGAACTGGATGCTCCGTCTGTATAAAGCTTCCATTCAGCCTGTGCTTGAGAAATGTTAGTTTTGGGCTCTTCCTTTTCTACATCCGGCTCGGAAGGTGTTTCTGCCAAGAAGTCTGCAAGAATTTGCCCTTTGATAGAGTTTCGTCCTTTGAACTCTATTTCATGTTCTCCAAGCTCAATAGCCCATTTAGCCACCCTCCCAGATTTTTCAGGTTTCGACAGGATCTGTTTTAGTGGCTTATCGGTTAAGACTGTAACTGGATGGGCCTAAAAATAGCGTCGGAGTCTCCTTGCTGCGTAAATTAAGGCGAGTATTAACTTCTCCAAGGTTGAATAGTTGATCTCTACTCCTTGTAGGACCCTACTAACAAAGTAAATGGGGATCTGTCGCTTGTCTCATTCCGCTATAAGGACTGCGCTAACACTCTCCGCTGAGGATGCCAAGTACATGAACAACACTTCACCTTTGATTGGGGCTGTGAGCGTTGGAAGGATTTCGATGAACTCCTTCATCTTCTGAAAGGCAGCTTCAGCGTCCTGGCTCCATTGGAAAGTTTTCTTGTCCGCACATCCTTTGAGTGTTTTGAAGAATGGTAGGGACCTGTCAGCTCCTTTTGATAGAAACCGACTTAAGGCTGCCAGCTTCCCATTCAGGCTCTGCACATCTTTTAGACACTTAGGGACTTGGAGATTGGAAATAGCTTTGACCTTATAGGGATTAGCCTTTATCCCCTGTTTAGTGATCAAATGTCCTAAGAATTGTCCCTCTTCGACCCCGAAGGAGCATTTCTTAGGGTTCAGCTTCATGTTAATCACCCGGAGCTGATCGAATGTTTCTTGTACATCAAAGAGTAGGTCTTCCTCAGTCTTGCTCTTGATAACCATGTCATCAACGTAGGCCTCGAGATTTTTGCCTATCTGTTTGTTGAAGGCTTTATCTACAAGACGTTGGTAAGTAGCCCCTGCGTTCTTCAAACCGAAGGGCATCTTTCTGTAACAGTAGACACCTTTACTTGTGTAGAAGGCTGTCTTTTCCTCATCCGCCTTTGCCATCTGGATCTGATGATACCCTTTATAGGCATCTAAGAAGCATTTTAACCGGAAACCTGCCTAGGATTCCACCTTCCAGTCAATTTCTGGTAGGGGGTAGCAGTCCTTCGGGCATGCTTTGTTGATGTCAGTGAAATCCACACACATGCGCCACCCTCCGTCGCTCTTTTTTACCAGCACTGGGTTGGCCACCCAAGTTTGGTATTTGACTTCCCTCAGGATGCCTGCTTGTGTAAGTTCGTCAACTTCTTTGCAGGCCGCAACGTTTCTCTCGGGGGCAAGGCTTCTCCTTTTCTGCTTTATTGGTTCAATGTGCTTGTACTCATTGAGTTTATGCTCCGTTCCGAAGGGCTTTCCATCTATCAGCAATGTTCTTGGAACCCATGTCATGTCAGAATATTTCCAAGCAAAAACATCAAGGTTAGTACGTAACAGCTCGGTGAGTTTCGCCTTGAAATTCGCCGGGAGTTGCTTTCCTACTACCACTGTCTGTTCAGGGTAGCTAGGGTTTACGACAACTCGCTCCTCTGCATCTGTACAGCTAAGGATTGCTATCGGAGGCTCCTCCGACTCTTCTCTGATCTTTTTGACACCATATACACCCTTATCCGCTCCATAGCTAGAATGAACAGTTCCTACTCCGAAGGGGGTTTGGAACTTAATAGCAGCATGTATGGTAGAGACAACAATTCCCATTTTTTTGCATAGCTGTTCTCCCTATTAACAAATTATAAGGAGAATCTGACCTTACGATGACGAAAATGAGTGTCTCCGTGCGGGATAAGGGGCCTTCGCCTATGGTGATTTCCAACGGTACTTCTCCCAGGGGCCATGAGTGTTCGCCAGAGAACCCTACTAGCGGTGCCTTTGAGTCCACCCTCCGTGAACGTATAGATGACTTGAGCTTTAGGAAACAATGCTCATAGATGATTTCGCAGGAGCTTCCGCAATCCATATACGCTCGGTTTACTTCCCTGTTTGAGATTTATACCTTGATGATCACGGGATCAGTCGAAGGTGTCTACCCCAATACGTAAGGGAAGGTTATTTCCCCTACGCTTCCTAGCTCCCCTTCTGCTTCCTTCCTTTTCAAGGTGGTATCGTGTATGTGTACCATCAGTATCGGAGCTTCTGCGGGCGTAGTTTCCTTCTTGTTCCCCTTCCATTCTCCCAGCTGAGTGTCGGAGAACTTGTCCTTTCCCTTCTTTATGCCTTTGACCAGATGTGTTAACTGTCCGGACCGTACCGCCTCTTCAATCTGCTTCTTTAGTTCCCTGCAGTTGTTCGTGTCATGTCCATGATCCTCATGGAAATGGCAATACTTGGACATGTCTCTGGTCTTGCCTCGTGTTATCATCCGAGGTGGGGGATCGAAGGACTTTGCGGCCTTCTCGGTGGCTAGGATCTCTCGAGGAGATTTAACCAAGTTTGCCAGAAGTCCATGGTTCGAGCCTTTGTTGTAGGGGGTGAAGCGATCTCTGTTCTTTTTCTTGTTTTTGGATCCTTCCCAGGAGGATCCTCTAGAGAATTTATCAGACGCTTCCCTTTGCTCTATCGGAGCCCCGTTTGCTGCTACCTCCTTAGACTCAATCCAGGTGTAAGCCTTCTCTATCAAGGCCTTGTAGGTGTTGGGAAGATCGGTAGACAGGATCTCCACCAAGCTTCGAATTCGAAGGCCATGCATAAAACCAGAGATTCTCTGATCTTCATGTAAACCTAGAATCTGCAAAGTTTCATCAGTGTACCTGGTAACGAAGGCCCTCGTGCTTTCGCTGTCCCTTTGTTTGATGGTGTGCACGGTCAGGTGAGTTTTGGTGTACTTCTTCTGCTGGCTAAAGTGTAACCGGAACTTAGCCTTGAGATCATCTAGACTCACAATGCTCCCCAACTTCTGTCCGTTCCACCATATTCTCGCGGAGTCTCTGAGCGTGTAAGTGAACATATGGCATGCTACATGCATGACCCACTTTTGCATTTTTATTGCGCCTTCGAATAAGTAGAGAAAGTTATCAGGATCACCTTTCCCATCGTAGGTGCCTATATGAGTAGGCATCTTCACGCCGTCAGGTAAGGGGTAGTCCTCGATCCACTTCACGAAAGGTGTGCAAGCTTCAGAGGCTTCGGCACCGTAAGGGTTGTATGGAGGTGGATAAACAGGTGTAGGGTTATACAGATTAGGAAATGGTTGTGAATAGGTAGGGTAAGCAGTAGAGGGTTGGTACGAAGGGTATACCCCCATCGATTGTGTAGGGATCTGTCCATAGGACATTTGTTGGTAATTCTGGTTGGGGATTGAACCACTTGGAGGGTAAGTGTTGTAGGTTTGAGCGGGTAGGTAGGGATTCATTCCCGGAGGGGGTAACTGGTTTATGTTGGAGTATGGAGGTGGACCTCCAACACTCGAAACATAAGAGGGAGGTACTGGAACCCCCGTCCCTTCTCGTCCTAAATGGGCTACAAGAAGAGGAGGCAGGTTTACCCCTCCGTTTCCTAGCGGGTTGCTTCCTCCGTTGGAGTTCTCGCTCCTCCTTTCACCATGCATTCTCTCCCTTCTTCCTGGATTTCCTCAGAGTACTTCTTCAAAAGCCACCGTCCTTCCATTTGACCTTCTAACGGAAGGAGAACCATTTCGCAGGGCCGAGCGTCCTATGCCCATAGGTTGAGGTCCGTCCTCTGCTTCAATCTCCTTGTCATACTCCTCTCTGGAGTATTCCAACTCCCTCCGCATTTCCGTGTTGCGAACCTGTCTCTTGTGAGCCCTTAGCAAAGAATCTAAGGCTTCAAAGTTTGCCTCTACGAAGGCGGGACTGATATCTGGAATAGGGTTAGCGGATGTTGAGGCGTGATGTACGGGAGTAGTTTCCAAACGAGATCGTGTGGTGAAGGTTGAGGTTGTTATGGGGCGAGGTTATCGGTTTTAGTTGTGGTGAGTGGGACCAGAGTAGAGAAACCTGGTGGAGGCGAATCTTCTCTTCCTGGTTCCATGCCGGAAAAGTAGTGTAGTTGGTTAGGGTATTAGGACTGGGTGATTACGGGACTAATAGTTGTGGTCCCACGGATGGCGCCACTGATTGTGCAAAAGATTGCACTACCAGGCTTCGATGAGGATCAAAATAATGAGGGGTGTATGTTCCAGCCAAGACTTGCATGTAACCTAAGAATAAGAAATATGAAACACTACGTTAAGTGATTGTGCAGGGGTTGGACCCTGCGAACCACCTCCGGCGTGAGAGTAAGTATGAGTTATGGTTATGTAAGTGTGTATAAGTAAAGAGATGAGTGTGAAATGAGCATACCATAATCCTTTGCCCGTCCAACCTATTTATAGTGGAAGAAATACGGTTGGAGGCACTCTTGCATGATTGTCGGAGATCATGGGGGCGTCCCATGATTGTGGGTAACCGCCAGGGTTTAGTGACCCACGTTCTCAAACTTGACGGGGAAGCCAAGAGAGAGAGGGAGATCGTGGGTTTGACCAAGTCAAGAGGTTTCCTTATCCATTGTTCCTTCGTCAGCTTTACCCCGAAGGGCTTAGGACTTCGAATGGCGAATTCCCCTTAGGTAACCTTCGTGCCAACGAATGGTTTGACGCCTATGGATATTTCAGAATCCTAACTTGGGCCTTCGTAGTGAAGGGCTTCGACATGTCTCAGAGGAGTGTCCTTCGAGCTACTCGGAGGGTACATCATCAAATACTATTTTGATGATGACTATAATATGGATAACTACTTGAACAATTACTAATAAATCATGCAACTAAGATTTTAATAATAAAAATAAAAATAAGTAATTAACGATCATACCTTTGCTAAATATTCTTTTTAAGAAAAAGAGTATTTAGATGTTTTGTGATCTTCTTGGAATCTCCATATTTATGTTGTGAGAATGACAACACTAAACATTCTTTTTGCGAAAAGAAATATTTAGATAGATTCTTCATGATCTTCTTGGTAACTCCAAATTCAAGTATGGATAATGCTTAACAAAAAAAAATGTTAGAGCATTCTATCATTGTCCAACAATAAACAATATAATGATTTTTTAAAATATGACAAAAGAAATCCTTCTTTGTAGTTTTCAAACATACATGGATCGTATCAAGTTTTTAAAGTACAACATACTCTAAGAAACTTGGTAACGAAGCTCTGATGCCAATTGTGGAAAACTAGAAGGGGGGTTGAATAGTTTTACCAATTTAAAACTTCCTTTTAAATATTTAGATCGACTTATGTCAATCTATTTGGTTTTTTATGTTGGACGTTGATAGATAGATATATAAACGTGTAATGAAAGATAAAGGTAAGAAGCACATCACCACGACACAAGTATTTATAGTGGTTCGGCTACAAGGACACCTTCCTTGCCCTACTCCACTCCCCGAGTCACCTACTCGAGAGTTCGAAAGCACTACACCAACTCCTTATGGCGGAGAAGCCTTCACAACGTCGCTTAACCTTTTTCCTGTACAAAGCTAGATACCGAGTTCCTTCACACCAAGGCGAACCACACCTAACACAACGTCGCCTACCCTTTATACGGTGCTAGGCTAACCACCGAGTTCTTTCACACCAAGGAGAACTAATCTTATCACAACGTCGCCTACCCTTTATTAAGTACTAGGCTAAGCACCTAGTTCCATTACTATGGAGGAACTACTACCCTTCACAACACAACACCTAATATTAAGGAGATCCACTCCTTGTTACAACATCATCAAGGATATCACCATCTTTGGAAATAAAAAAATACTTATATGTATAACGATGCACCTCATCGATTATACGACCTAGGCATTCTTCCCAAATGCTACTTGATTTGATTCTTTGGCATCCTTCACTAATGCCTTTGACACAACGCTTGGCACCCTTCACTAATGCCTTCGTCTTGACACCTTTAGCATTCTTCACTAATGCTTTGACACAGACGATAAGCACCTTTCACCAATGCTTTCATCTTGACACTTTCGGCATCCTTCACTAATGCCTTCAACCCAACATCTACGGTGGAAAAAAGAACTATCAACAAGAGAACCTTAGTTGTCTTGATGATGATGAAGCATGGCAACTCATGGACTTGAGCTTGCTCGTCTTCAAGAAGTGGTGATCTCGCCTTTAAGAGGAACCTAGAGAATCACACAAAAACAAAAGATAAACTACATAGATCACTTGGATCTGAGGTTAGAGGGTTATAATACTTGGGGAAGTATGTGTGTAAAGTGGTGAGTAGAAAGGAAGAAATGGCTCTCTATTTATCGAGGAAATTCTCTACTGTTCCCCGGATCCCGCGGATCCCTCCCACAAGGGATTCGGCTAGCACAAAGCCAGGGATCCGTGGGACGCTCCTCTTTGCCCATGGGTATTTTTGGTTATGGGTCATGGGTCATGGGTTATGGGTTGATCCATTGTTTTCTTTCTAGATACAATGTATCTCAAGGATACAATGAACTTGGTTAAGTGGTATATATAAAACCATGGGTTATGGGTCAATACCATTTGCTAGTTTTTACCCACTTAGTATATACTTGTTTTTACCCATTTTAGTATATACTTGTTTTTACCCATTTTAGTATACTTAGTTTAAGTATATGCTAACCCAATATGTAAACACTAGTTGTTGTACATATGTATCTAAATCATAAAATCACTTATACTTGTTTTAGTGTTTTATGTGAAAACGTAAGTGTGTTAGGAAACTATTGACTCAAACTATTTACGTATTCTATTTGTTTGGTTAAAATGATTTTACGTTTGTTATCGACAAAATATTAGAAGATCGTAAAATATAAATAAACGTTTTTACGGCTTATTTGTATTAACACTCATGACACCGAAGCTAGACTGATTATGATGTTCGCCCCAATAGAGTGTTTGCCAAACAACTCTCATTCTGATATTAAATGAAATGCATCCGTTTGACCAGTTGGAACTACCAACATGGAGGAGTCACCCTCAATAGATCTATTCACTCACTCTCGCTTACTCCGTAATTAACGGTTCATGATAATGAAATGGGGACATTAATATGGCAATGCGGTAACTTAAGCAATGTAAATGAATTTGATATACTTGGGCTCGTAATAAAATGATGTGCAATGTATTCTCCCCCGTAGGTTTGAAATGAAATATAAACTTAAAAAACGGGGCTATGAAGACTCACTTGATACAATGATTATGATGGCAAAAGTGGATATACTGAAATGAGGCGCAATCTCTAACTGCAACCTATTATGAATGATATGATCTAATATAAGTCATGATTTAATGTTGTGCATGCAAACTCATATGATATCCATACCACTTGTGCATTTGAAAATAAAGTTTATCGTCGAAAAATAAGTTTATAACGTCTTGTCAAGTTATAAAATACTTTACGCTTATATATGTTGAAACAACATCCCATGATAATCGTTTAGAAATATAACAAGAATTTATAGTTTTTCGTCGTAAAATAATATACTTTGACAACTCATGAAAATGACTAAGTAACCTCGCGAAGCTTAGTCGCAAAATAGTGAATATATAAAGTGTTAGTGTTGAAGAAAAATAGTCGTGATCGTCGTAATTCAAATACGTATATCTTGAGCGTTATAGGTCCGTTTTCTACGATTTATATATCCTCGGTTTCGTGTTAATGTATACTAATATATTTTTGATAAATCGACTCATTTAGAATACGTTCAAAACTCGATTTTGCCCCTTGAAAAACCCTTGACAGCTTGTATTATTTCAGAAAATTAGTTTTCGTCGTTAAACTTAAAATTAACGTATCTTTTTCGTTATAAACCCGTTTTAACCCGTTCAAGCGACCACGGTTTCGTTTTAAAGTCTATTTTCTGAAAATGTAAACCAAAATAATCCACCACTTACTGAAATTTCCAGATTTTATAAAAATGGACAGCCCTTCAACTATTTTTGTCAAAAACGATTTTTACTAGTTCATGTCTTTTACCAATCCATTCCAATCAACACCAACACTATTCTAAACCTACCATACACCTTCTTAAGGTGTCATGGGTTCCTAAAATTCACCAACAATGATAGGGTTCATGGGAATATTAATTATAACATGCAAGTCCATTATTTGTATAAAAATTGTGTACAAAATGGTATAGATCATAGTTTGCTTGCATATTTTTGTACTAGAATAACAAAATAGATCAAGTATGATTATGAAAGAGTAGTAAAAATTATGAGAAGCTTACTAGTAGTATGATGAGGTTTAAAGTAACAAGGTGCTTAATAACTTCTTGGTTTTTATTTCAAAACCTAATATAGAAGTATACTAGGGTTTGATTAACACTTGATCTTGGAAAATCTTTGGTTTCTTCTTGTTTTCTTGCTTGGCCGACCATCAACAAAGGAAATGAGAGGGTTTCATGCCTTTTACACCTTTTAGTATGTGTAGGTATGTATTTTAGATTAGTAAATATCTTGTATAATACAATATCTGGTAATAAAAATGAGTATGTGTACACTTATGATCAAGATATTTAATAAAATGGATGACAAGGGGGGGGGGTCGGCAAGGGCAAAATGGGGAAGCAAGATTGTGTAATTTGATGACTAAATGTGATTAAGTTATGTATATTGTATATTTTGTACATGTAATTAATTATTTAGTGTAGCGTTAGCTAGAAATCGATTTTTAACGGAACACAATAAAATATATCGAAGTCATAAAAATTATAAAAATACATTTCTCGCAAGTATCGGGTAAATAAATAATTATCGAATAGAATTTACGAAAACCGTCATATATATATATATATATATATATATATATATATATATATATATATATATATATATAAAACAATTTATATACCAAAATAAATTCAAAACATCGGGTAAACTAATAATATAATTTTTATAGTCTTAAAATGAGTATAAAAATATATCAGGACAATTTTCGGAAGTGTCGGATCAGTTATTCAAAATAAATGATCGTGCGATAGCGTTTATTTAATAATAAATATACGTTAATGAAATATGCAAACCCATGCATGAACTAATATGAAGATGATGTTACTGATGATATGTAGACTAACTCTAGTCTATATGTAATGTTCTCAATGATGTTCCATGAATACCCAGCTTAACCCTTACGGTTATGCGTATTTGATACCCGTAAACCTAGTTTACGAAAAATGATGAATAGTGAATCATGAATAGTGATTTTTCTCTGGGAATGAATAGTGTTTCGTGAATAGTAAAATTTTAAAATAACCTCTCAAAGTCGTAAACTGACTTCAAAAACGATGAATAGTAAAATGATGAATAGTAAATAGTGAATAGTAAATTCCCTAGATGAATAGTAAATTTGAGAAATGACCTGAAATTACGATTTGTCACAGAATATCAGGGTAAACTAGGGCATACATGGGAAGGGCCTTACGTTGTAACAGAAGCATATGGCAACGGAGCCTACAAGCTGGAAACCCTTGATGAAGACGCTATTGATAGGACTTGGAATGGCACTACCCTTCGTAAGTTTTACATATGAAACTTACAATGTCTAAGGACATTTTTAAATTTGCTTTCAATCAATGTATTTGCATTCTTCTCACTTGGGGAAAGAAGCATTAATGGTAGGTGTGTAGTATTCATTTCTTAAAATGATGTAATCCTCCCTACCTACTTAATGATATAACACATTTCTCTCAAATCTCTTGTTTCGTTCAATACAACAAAGATTTATCCACCAAGTCGTTTTTATAAGTTTCAATGTCGAAGGGATGTACAAAGACTAATAATACGTCTTGCTCATATGCTTAACATCCATCTCAACTTCACATTAACTTTCCTACGTGGTCTTAAGGTATTCCAAGCCTTTCGCTACCCAAAGGATTAAGATGGAGTGGGTCGCAACCCTTTGTCAGCAATTAAATTATACGATTGCTATATTCTTGGTGAAGTAATTACACACAATGAGGCTATGCATCTACCATACGCCTTAGGTTGTAAAAGTTTTACGTGCAAAGGAAATGTAAAGAGAAGAATCAAAGATAGCAAAATACAGGCCCTAGTGGCCATCATGTAGACATTCATTTACGACTAGTATAACTAGTCCAACAGGCCGTAGCCTTAACAATCCACAAACATATATTGTCTTAGGCCAAGGCCTTCACCACATACATAAAAGTAAATTGTTTCATCAGGCATATTGCCTGGAAAGAGACATAAAGACATATTGTTTGAAACAGGGTACATACTACCTTGAGGGATCAAATTACTACCACATGGTAGCCTTCATCATACTTTAGAGTGTGTTGGATCAGCAGAACTTGGGTATGGAACCTTGGAAGATGGTGTCCTCTTTGAAGGAGAGGCACGCTGGACTTTCCTTGGCTTCTTTGCCAACAGGTCCTCAATAGAGGCCGTTGGGTCCTTCGTCGCCTCAGCAAGGAATGGGAACTCTGCAGCGGATAAGGCATTGCCTGCATCATCGTATTCCTGCCCACGGGTTGCCCTATAGTATGGAACACTTTCAAGCTTCACTGGTTCACCTATCTTGGCCACCTCCTCCAAAGTGGTACATTTGCCATGAAAAATGGCTGCATTCACCAACTTCCCAATCATAATGCCCACATCATCACTATGGTACAACTCCATAGCGATGTATGGGATGACTTTGGTCACCAGATCAACCATGTCTTTCTTGAGCATTTTTAAGCGAAAATCCAACCCATCCACCTTCTCCCTAAGCTTGATCTTTTGGTCAATCAACTTTGCCCTCTCTTCTTCAAGGCCTCCACACTTGGATGTCAGAACAAAAATTTGCTCTTTGTAGCCTATGACCTTCGCGCCTTCGAGAGATAGCCTGCTGCACTCAGCTTGGCTTTCGGCTAACTGACCCTTGAGCTTCTCCACATCTGCTCGGAGATCTTGGACCAGGGGATTTTTGTCGAAGTCCTTCATAGCATCTTCAGACTTTGCCTGCAGGTCTACGTACTTCTTATCCCTAGATTTCTCCCTGGCAAGCATGACGTTCATCTCTTCCCTAGCCTTGGTGACTGCACGAACAAGCTCCCTTGTCCTGGTGTTGAGATGATTATCCAATATGCATTGTCTTACATAGCTCTTATCATGAAGGTCGCAGAGTCTTTCCATGGACATGTTATCCATAACCCCCTTCCAGCTAGATGGGGTCACACGCTCAACGAGCAAGTGACAAGCTAGGGGGACGGAAGCTCCTTCGTATCAGGGAGTCCTGCAGCAGAAATAAACTTGTTAATATATTAATATGTGCAACTAATTCTTTGAAACAGGGAAAAAGACTTACCATGAATATCATCAGTGTTGGGCCCTTCGATGGCTGGAAACACCACAGCCTTACCCTGGGCACTCTTCTGTCGGGTAGTTCGAGAGGGAGGAGTGATAAGCTTCCTCTTTGAGGCGGACTTAGCAGCCTTCGAGCTCGTACCCTTCCTGCTTCAGACCCTATCCCCTATGCCGGAGGGTCCTATGATAGCCAACTGTTCCTTTGAGGCAGGGTCATCTGAGTCTGCCACATTCTCAACTAACTGGTCTTCAACATCCACAGGCTCTTTTTATTTCGCAGGAGGAGCAGATGACACAGGCTCAATCGGTTGAGCATCAACATCATTGTTGTTAACAGACACCGAAGAAGAACCCACACCATAACTAGCCTCTTGGGGATCCTTCGGGAGAAAGCTGACTTCCTTAGCACCACCAGCAACAACGAAATTTCTGAATGACATTTCTGCAAAAAGAAAGAAAACAGATAAATATCAGAAAGATAAGTTCCTATACCTTATTTTAATTAAAAATTTACATACTTTCTCCACAACAAACAATCTCAGGATGTAACGGAGACCCCTCCCAAGTTTCAGCAAGGCCAGCCATAAACAGTATTGGCTCAGGAAAGGTCTGGCAATCAGCTGGATGTCGAGCTAGGCGCTGATACAGGGGATTCCTCCTCACAGTATAGGGCAGGGGATCATTAAACCTCTTCTCATCATACTGAAACTCTAGGTTTAGTAAAGCAGGGTATTGTGGAGGAACAATGGTATCTTGAATGAAAAAGAACTTTCCCTTCCAGTTTCTGATATTTGTAAAAGACCTATCAATAAGAATGGGCACATCCCGTTCACCCTTTTTTGCCAACGTCAACCAGTCTCCTCCAGGGTACAGATTCAAAAACCCTCTAAGCACAGTCAATGACGGTTCATACCCATACGCTTTACACATTACAATGTATGTTGTGAGCTTGGCTAGGCCAAAAGGGTTAAACCTAGATATGTGTACTTCGTAGTACTGAAGGAGTTCTAAAATCAGGGGATGCAATGGTATCCTTAGGTTAGAGGTGGTGAATGCATGGGTATACAAGCCTACATAGTTCTTTGGGGCATCATAAATACCTTGATTTTTGCTGGGTAACATGACTTTATATTCTTTGGGAATAGGATAATCAGTAAGGAAGGCCTTAAGCTCTTCCCTAGTCAAGGTACAACATTGTTGCCTGATTACGAACTTCTTATTGGTAGACATGGAACTTTTAATTGACAAAAAAGTATTGAAAACGTAGTAATACGAAGGAATGCTTTACCTGTTTGCTCGAAAGCTCGCTCGGAAGACAACTTAATAGGTGTAAATTTTGGGCGTGGGATAAAAAATGAGTTAGGGTTTTACTATTATTGATTTTATATACCCTCTCACATGTTAAATCCTAGCCCTACACGTGTCCTAAGATATCACCTAACTTCTGGATTTCAAATCATTTTTAAATTTTGAAGGGACGTTTGAATTTACCGAGATAGGGGTGGTTAGGATAAGTACAGGCATTAATTACGGGGTCAACATATACTTCACTTTTCATCTTCGTTCAATTTTGTGACGGAGGGGAGGTTTCGTATATATTTTTGAGTCATAAGCAATATTTCTAGTTCGTACATATCACTTTCGACTGGGGGGCGTACCCTCCGATCAGGTCGAAGGGGTCGAAGGACACCCCTTCGACCTCAGTTGAATTTGCATTACGAAGACCCAAGTCTTTCTTCATAAGTCATTGGTGGCGTAAAATCATTCATCCTTGATATGGTTACCAGTTGGGAATTTGCCAGCCGAAGGCCTATGCCCTTCGGAGTCTTCTTTTGAAGGCACTAAGACAAAGGAGAACATTGACTTGGTTTTCCCCCACGTTCCCACTATCTCCTTAGCTTCCCCGCCAAGACAGAGAGAGTGGGGATGAAGCCCTAGCAGTTACCACAAATCATGGGACGCCCCCATGATCTCCGAAACGTGCGCAAACACTCTCCAAGCTTATTTCTTCATCTATAAATAGGTTGGACGAGTCATTTCAATGGTATGTTCACTCAACACAGTATTTCACATACTCTACATTACTTACAACACATATCACATACTTACTCTCACGCCGGAGGTGGTTCACAGGGTCCAACCCCTGCGCAATCACTTAACGAAGTGTCTACTATTTCTTATTGCAGATTGGCTACAAGTTTGGCGCAAGCATATCACCCCTTATACCCTTCGATCACCATCGAAGGCCTGGTCGTATGAATTATTGTACAATCACCATCAAACACATCAACTTTTAAGTGTTATGGTCACCACCAAACAAAAATATAAAATAACTCATTTTATACAAATATACCCCACCATATAACTAGACATACTCATAAACCAGAATATAATAATAAAAACACTACACTTCCCTTGGATTCCGTTTGGTGGTTGAGACTAAAAAAAAGGATGAAAATGCAACCATCGCGCGTGATGCCGCACTCCACCATCAGGTGACGCGTCACTACCATAGTGCTTAGCTTTATTTGTAATTTTAAAGCTATGTTTATAAGTTAAAACATACCATAAGGATGATATATTTGATTGGTTGAGAGCACTTAAAATCATAAGACGAATGATTATTATATAAAAATAAAAACAATGTAAGCATGCTAAATTTTCTTTAAAATATAGCTTTGATCGTTATGTTCAACAATTTTTCTTTTAATATACGATTAAATAGTATAACATTTTGTATTGAAAAACTTGATGTGACCAACTCTAATAGGTTATCAATCTTATGGGCTTTGACGCTTTGCATAGTCATGTTAGCGTCATACAAGCATGATATTCGATCTCATATTTTGAGATTGTTGCCGTGACAAAACCATCTAAAAACTAGTTGGATGTATAATATGTACCTCATGTTTGCTTGATGAGTGTGAACTGAATTGAAGTAACTCTAGCAAAAGGCACAACAAAATAATAGCTCTTTAATCTTTTACTGTTAACTTTAACTTTCGGGTTTTTCTATCTTGTGCCCTAGGGGCACAAGATAAGAAAGGGAAAAGTACATAAAGAGTACTCAGGGCCCCACAAAAAAGGACACAGGTACTTATAAAAAATGTATTTTTTGTGGGACCGTAAGTACTTTTTGTGTACTTTTCCACTTCTTATCTTGTGCCCCTAGGGCACAAGATAGAAAAACCCTTAACTTTCTAGATTCATACTTCTCAAGCTAGTTAAAAGAACAAATTTGTCATCTAAAACATACCAAAAAAAGTTATTTTGCCACTCATATTTTAATCCACTTTCCCCATAAGTAAACTACTTCCACTTTGTTGTGTTTTTTTATTTTGTTTAATGTCAAAAAAAAATTCAACATGTGATTTGGGAGCGTTTTGTCATTGTCATTATGCCATCACATATCTACCTATAATTATTATTATTATTTTTATTTTTTTTATCAGTTTTGCTATTTGTAGTTCGAATGGTAAACGGATAAACGGATGTAGTTTTTTCTGTTCAGGTTATTCGGGGAGAACGAGCTTTTTGACTCAGATGTACACGGCCTCACCGGCTTAATCCCAGAACCGTTTTCAATCCTTCACTAGCCACCCTCAAATGTACACACCTAACGATGTTTGAATCATTGACCTCTTGTTTGAAAGCCAACAACCTTACCACTAGATCATTTGGTGGTGGTTTTTGTAGTCCTAATGACTATGTTTAAAAGTTAAAAACATGCAATAAGGATGTTGTAGAAATCAAGGGAATTTAGACTAATATTGATCAGATTCAACTATAACTAACACATTATAATACATTAAATAGAAGAGACACAAACGAAGTCCTAACTATTAAACGGACCTTAATAAGTGGGTCGGGCTTATGGGCCTTATTAGGGTGGTGGCATTCGTATGCGGCATGGCTCGGGTTCGTTTCAAACCGCACGGGCACACCGTTGCCACCCATGCGGTTTCATTCGGTGTTCATGGAATTCGGTATGGCATGCCGAATTGGTATGGGTGAGGAGCGTGTGTTTGAAAACTCAAAAATCCGACCGTTGCATGCATTAAAAAAATAATAATAAAAAAAAATAAAAAAAAAAAAATTGAGTGGAGTATGGAATCATGGTTGACACTAGAAAACTACGGTGAGGTATGAGTGAGGTATGAGATTAGGTGGAATGACATTATTGGTGGGTGGTAAGGTATGGGTGAAGTATGTGTGGCTTGAATGCCACCACCCTTAGTTCATATTTACATTTAGTTGGTTGAGAGCAGTTAAATTTAAGAGGTAAGTGTTATTATAAATTACATATAATTTAAGAATTTCATAATTTCATAAATATATTTCTAAAGGTTATGTTTAACATTTTCTCCTTTAATATGCAACTAAATTAAATACTACTGTATAAACATTTTCTAGAGAAAATTTTGATGTGACAAACTCTAAAATAGATTATCAATATTATGGGGTTAGCATAGTCATGTTAACGTCATGCAAGCGACATGATTTCCAATCTCACAAATTAATAGCTAACTTTCTAGATTAATAAGTCAAATAAGAACATGAATAATAGAAATACTCAATCATATAAAAAATAGTTATTTGGTCATGTATTGCTTGAAGTGGTAGTTTCTCCTCTAAGCATTATTGACACATAGCTAAACACAATATTTCAGGTAAATACATACTAAAACTAGTTTGAAAATTGAATGAAGCGCAAAATCATCTTTTTGAAGGTAGAAACTAGGTTCGATAACAATAATTACTAGTCATGTAAATAAAGGACAAGTAAATAAAATCACAAAAGCTTGCCAAAATTTTCAAAAATATCACCTATAGAAGCCCATAAAAGTTTGCCTCGTGAAGGATTTGTGACCATTATGCTGGATAACAACCTTCTAGAAAGGAAGGATTTTACATTTTCACATGTTTGGTTAGCCAAAAAGTAAAAAACCATGGTTAAAAAAAAAAGAAAAAAAGAAAAAGATGCAAATAATCACGAAAAAGAATATATTCACAAAAAAAATTTCTAACAAAAGACATGTTTTGGTACATTGTATATCAAATTAACCATCATTGATTGGAAAACTTAACAAGAAAAAAAGGTTAGCAAAAGATTTTTTTTTTTTTTTTTTTTAATTTTTTTTTAGAAGGGCTAGCAAAAGAATTGAATGTATAAATTCTTAGAGCAATATATAGTAACATTATGGGTGTGTTTGTTTAAAGGAGTAGTCGCAGTGAGTTATGAGTAGTAGCTACACCGTTCATCGCTTTTTAAAAAAGTAATTAAAAGATAACATTTTTTAAAAATAGCAAAGCTCATTATCCCTTCGCCAAACGACTACTAAAAACTAAAATGTTCATTGTTCACCGCTTCAAAAAGCTTCACACTGCTTCGTGCCAAACATACCTTATGCCTTCACTTTTTCTAATTTGGGCATTAATCTCATTGTTGTCCAACGTTGATCTTGACATCAAGGCTCAACGACGCCTCGTTAAGATTATGAGTTTTTATTTTATGACTATGTGTGTTTTACTATTTTGTGTTACGCAGCTGCAATGACGAAACTAAGGCCAAGATTAATCGGGGTCACAAATTTTTTTAATTGCATTACAAAAGAAAAACATTAACAAAAAGGTAGGAGTTTAGTAAAATTTGATTTCACTTTTTACTTATGGGAAACTAATCCCCGCTGCAAACATCATGGATCTTTCTCTGTTGCTAGGTGTAAATCAGGAACTAGTTTGGTACATCAGGGACCATTTGTGTACAACAAGAGATCTTTTTGCATTGTAACAACACATGTTGTTTGCAGCAGGGATGTTATCTTCTTTTATTTATTGATGTATTAACTAAGCAATAACTAAAAACACAATATATTAAAACTTTATCTATTTTAGAAAATTAGATATTTTCCATAAAAATTAACATAACGAAATCGTGGCGCACAGCGGCACGGGGCACACTAGGGTGAGCAAATCCACCCGAAAATCGACCCGAACCGACAAACCGACCGAAACCGGGCCGAACCAAATTTTTTCGGTTCGGTTTCGGTTTTGTATATTTTTTTCGGTTTTTTTCGATTTCGGTTCGGTTTCAGGTCGATTCGGTTTTTGTCGGTTTTTTCGGCTCGAAACCCGAAAGCCGACCCGAACCGAGTTATTCAGTTCGGTTTTGATATATTTTTCGGTTCAGTTCTCGGTTTGAGTTTTTCTTTTTTTCGATTTTCAGTTCGGGTCGGTTTTGACCCGATGCTCACCCTTAGGGCACACTAGTTCCATAAACCTCAAGAAAGTACTACACAGGGGTAAGTTTTTCAATTACTCAAAAATATGGGGGCTACATTTAAACATTTAGATCTAATTTGATGGGGTTTATCAGTTTTTCCCAATATCCGACAACGATCACCCTCTCCGGTACCGGCGACAACAACCTCCGTCTTGTTCTTGTCTTGTTTAAGGTAGATCCAATGACCCTTTTGTCCTTACCATGAATCTTAACTTATGTAATTTTAATGAATACATTTTGGGTGTTTTTATATTGAAAATCTTGATTCTTGAATTGCATACAACCTGTTTGATGAAATGCTTAGGATTTCTTATTTTTTATTAAGAGGGTGTTTGGCTAAGCTTATTTGAACTGCTTATATATTATCAAAGTATAATAAGCTAATCCAACATTTCAATAAGAGGCCTCGAGTTCGAATTCTGTTAGCTGCAAACTGTTTGGGGCCACCTGCCGTAGCCGTATAATCCATAGTTGTGGAGGGATAGTTATTTACTAGGATCCTTGAGGTCTTTGGATTCGCGGGTTTACCTATCAGGGGTGGCTCGGGCTCAGGTAGGATTTCACTCATACCCAAACAAAGGTCTATTGGAAAACCACAAGCTAAATATAGTAACATACCTTCAAAAGCTATGCTTATGTGTTGTGGAAGTAGTATGGAATGTGTATATAAGCAATCCCAACCACGCCGTTAGTTGTGGCTCCTGCACGTGAAAAGGAAAAATATCTGGCTACATGAATTGGATCTCATATACTCTACATGGATGTTCGTATTGTATATTGCTTATGGTTTTGGAGCTTTGTTAGATTGATTAGTTCAATGCTTTGCTTATGCTTAATACCTATGATTTAGGGAGTTGCGAGGGTATTAAGGATTTTTTTTTTTTTTTTTTTTTTTTTTTCCAATCTGTTCATGTTAGTTTTTAATACTACTTTGTCTCTGTTGTGTTGAATTGGCTTGTTATTTGTTTTGAAAATGTCCAATATTGTTAAAATAGGCACGGTAAAAGTGATTGTGATTACGATTATGATCGTTATTATTTGTTAATTTAGGTAAGGTCTCTTGAATAAAAAGTTCAAGCTCCTCTCCACCCTGAATTATATCCTACATCAACTGAGAGATAGAGATATGAGCATGTTTCAGCAATGGGCCTTCATAGTAAAAGACGCACTAGACAAAAGCTTTCTGGTAGCCAAATTCTTCTGTGCTCTCCATGTCACCAATACATACGTCTGCTCCACTGTTTTGGTACACTTATCTTTACATCTTGTATTGTCTTTTCGGTTAACATTGGTAAAAGTTAAAACTTAAAACTGCTAAACTTTCAACTTTTTGGCTTTTTAACTTCTTTCTTACTAGTATTTTTTTTGCCTGGATTAGTACCTTCACTTTATTTGGGTCATTTCTCCGGATGTTTCGTGCCAGCATTACACCAAAACAGCTTAACCCTTGTCTGTTTAGTCGAAGTTTCATGTTTAATAAGTTGTTACAATCGGCTATCTGCAGGTCCAAGGTCCTAGCATGCTCCCCACTTTTGATCTTACAAATCAGATTGTCTTAATTGACAAAATCTCTACCCGCCGTGGCAAAGTGGGTTCGGGTGATGTAGTCATACTCCGGTCGCCTGAAAATCCAAGGAAAGTTGTCACCAAGAGAATAATTGGCATGGAAGGTGACACTATCACCTACATTGTGGACCCCAATATTAGTGATAGAACCGAAACCGTTGTTGTACGATTTATCCTCGGTCAACTTTTTTCTTACTATTTCGATTGTGAGTTTGTATGATGAATACATTTTTAATTTATATATGCAGGTTCCAAAGGGACATGTTTGGGTTCAAGGAGATAACATATATAAATCTCGTGATTCACGGGAATTCGGAGCAGTTCCTTATGGGCTTCTTCAAGGCAAGGTGTGCTGGAAGGTAAGTAAAAATTAGGCGTAAAAGTTATTTGCCTTATTGTCTGTAACTTGCTTTTCTATGAGACCATGTACCTGTAATTTGATTCCTTACTGGTAGAAAAAGGTGTTCAAGTATATTGTCACTGTTAATAATAATCGTCAATTAAATTTTATGCGCTTCCAATAATTTTGTTAGACATGATATAGAAATCATGTATTTTCCGTACTTAAAGTATATATTATGGTTGTGACAATGTTATAGATATGGCCTGCGGCTGCATTCGGATCCATTGGGAGGCAACCAGAAACTGTTGACCCTGCCCTTAAGGTATGTGCATGAAATTCACCTCACTATACTGTTTATCGGCTTTTCTTGGTTGTATTAAACATTTAGGTTAGTAATTTTCTACCTACCCAATTTTTCCTCACATTTAGAAGTAGATATTACTAGCAAATGCCACTCTTTACCAGAAAGGGGGCAACCCACAAACTGCAAAAGTTACTCTTTCATAGAGGTGGACCTGGTTAGTTGGGTTGGGTTGATCTGAAATGTTATTTTATTTTTATTTTTTTCCATATTTTTTTGTTTTTAATGTTTAATGCATCAAATGTGATTACACGATAAATTTTGTTTCAATGATAATACAAATTTCAAAATCACACTTGGAATGACTTTCAACCCGTTACGGCGTTACCTCAATCTGCAAGATCAAGATGCTTTAATTTATAGGAAAGTAATCAAGTTATTCACTAGGTTGTCTTTGTTGAAATTTAAGTGGTTTGTGTTTTGATTTCAGGTCGTAGAGGAGTCAAATCTCGCATGACTTGTAGTATGGTGAGCTCTTCATGGCTTTAGATGTTGGCGTTATTTTGCATTTTTGCGGAGTTAATCAATTGACAGGAGAATATTTCTGATCTTTTTCGTACGAGAAATTAAACATCACTTCTTGTGGCATAATAGTAGAATACTATCTAGATGTCTAAACTTATGCAAAGTATTTAATTAGCATCGAGTGTTATGTAAGGTTGGATCAATAATACACATATTTTGTAACGTGTATTAAATATCGGTGATGTTGATATTTAACTAGCTTTGATTCTCTTTAATTTAACGACCCATTTTGCTCAAGTCTTTGTTTTGCGTTCACACGCTGGTGTCGGAGGTCTTCTTCCCAGGAAATAGTTTCTCTACCCTTTGCCTTCGGTTAGCAGGGTATGCTGTGAAATTTATTTATCTTGATGCTATGCAATTATTTATAAATATAAATAGTTATAAATATTTAGGTGGCTTTTGGTGAGGTCAAAATGATTAAATTTCCATGCATGTCACATCTGGTTTTTTCAGACTTTTTTAGTGCTTTTGGTGCAGTTGCAACACGCTGCACTAATAATCCTCACTTTAAAAATACACTGGTGACTTGTGACATGTTTAGCCCACTTAATTTTTTTTCTCATTTGTTTGAACTAACCCCACTAACCCACTTGAGCAATCTAACCTTTATGTGTAAATGTAAACTAAATCATATCATTTGCTTGTAAAGGCACTAATTGAGACCCCTAAATACTAACCTGATATCTTGAATAAACAGAACTATATAAAAGTATGTTTCTCTGAATAGACATTTACCTAATGTATGTTGCCATTTTTCAAGGTCTTAAAACATACATCGCTTTGTATTGAAAACGGAATCCGACAGTCTCAAAATCAAAGGTTTATGTGAAAGGGCTCTAGCGTACATCCAACTTTTGGATCATAAAATGGTAACCGGAAATGGTAAGATAGGGCATAGAGGTTTCAGTTACTAGAATGTGGTTCGAGAGAGTCAAAATGCAAGACAAAAAAGTTACCAAAATATAGAAAATAAATATCAAATGCAATTTGCATACACTGAGGCTCTCATACATTCAAAGTACTAACCTACAAATAAAATAAATAACAATGATTCAAGGGGTTAAAAAGCGATTACTGATATATACAAGAACCTAAACTATCAAAAATCATAGCAACGGGCTGTATGTACTCGGAATTCTAAAAGATTCAGCTCTTTCACTTTCCGTCTCATATACCCCTCAGCCCTTTTCGTACAGTTTCTTTATATCAGTCGTTAAGATAAGCAAGTAAGAAGGTCGTTAATTATGTGCTGAACTGCAGTCAGATCGGACTTGCCCTTGATGGCTGCAGAGTTCAAAGAAATTTTGTAAGAAAAAAAATGTCAGCATAATAAACACCAAGTAACCAAGTTTCACGATTGTCCCGTCAAAGGTCACTCGAACTTTTGTTAGCAGTGCTACTGCTTACTATATATATACCAATTATATAAGATTAACTAATAAGGCATTTGAACCTGATTCTGCGCAGTAGCAATAGTAGTCCAATGCTGAGGTGGTGTTGTAGTTGGATACTCACTGACAAAAGCAAGCGTTCTTGTTTCTCCCGGTACACTAATTGTCATTGAAGGAGGCAGTTCTCTCATTATCCATAATACAAAAGCTGAAGGTACCGACGAGCCTGCAGAAACATGACATGAGTCCAGTAACAGTCGGGTCAACAATGACCTAAATTGTTCAATAATTCGATCTAGTAGGTTGAAGCACTTACCTATAAAGTAGTAAAGAATCAGTAGAAGAGAGGCATAGAGTCCACCAATGTTCCGCCAATCACAATGATACAGCACCTGCAAAAATGGTGAGGACCCTTTAGCGAAACATTGAGAAGCATCAGCAGAACGACAACTCCATAAAATGGAAATAAAAAAGTACATACTGGTATATTTGTGAGAAAAGCAACAACCGAGCTTGCAGTAAAACAAATAACAGAAACTATGGCTAGTCCAGCAACCTGCAAACAAATGCAACATAATGAACAAAATTGATAAACTTATACAAATGTCACAAATAGATATGTGAACTCAAACAATGTCATATATTGTGAAATATAAATGTAACAGACATGAATGAATACCTTCCACATTTCGGAAGAAGTTCTCTCAGATCGCACTTTTCTCATTTTTGAGACCAATACATATCCTGTTTACACAATGTAAATAAAAGGGATCATTCAAAGTTGATGGATGCGGAAAAAAAATATCAAACCAGTAAGTTTTCTACAGTAAATTCTGACATTTGTTACTGATGTACAAGTAAATTTATTTTAGCGACTGTTCTTTTTATCAGTATTCAAGTCATAAGAACAAACTTGTATGTTGTATGATGTCAGATTTAGCTGAAAATCGTATAGCATCACATTATCAGAATACAAAGTATCCAGCAAAGCAAATACTTTAATATCAATCCCTTCAGTTATATTGTTGTATCCCATGATACATTATTAAACGGGAAATTTTGTGTACAAAAAACAAATAACAGTAGCAGATACCAAAGATGCTGACCGTAGCATGCTAGTGCACCCCCTAGTAAAAGCATTGCAACGGCAAAAGTATCTACATACACCTGCATCATATATACGGTGATTATATCTTCATATATATGCACATGTATCCACAATCACATGCATACAAACATAATTGCAGATAGAAACACAATACTACATATATAGAACTGAACATGAAAATGTTGTACCCGTGCCACAACTGATGAATCAATAGGATTCTTTCCCAGGCCAATCCATATAAGCACAGCTGATGCCAGCATTATCACAAATATTAGCAGAGTAACCTGTTAAAAAATTTGTGATTAAAACTTAAATAGATCAACATACGTGACTAAAAGTTCCCTCTTCTACAGATAAATAGATTATCAATATCTAAGTCGCTTGCATACCAATATCACGACTTGTTGACGGCTGCCAACAGGAAAGATCCGAATATTGCAACATCTTCTTCGACTTCTAACCGTCAAATTTGGCTTGTATACTTTCTCTAACAACGGTTCCCGAGGAAAACCTTCATCCTCATCTTCGTCATTTGCCTGATGGCAAAGGTCAACCCTACGAAATAATATAATTCTAGGTTACACAGTACCTCCATACAACACTATTTTCAAACTGGAGTTTAAATATCAATTGTATGAACTATGAAATAACTTATAGCTTTTCTAGTAGTCTCGTGAAAACTTTGGATAATTTAAAGTCTAACTAGCTCAAAGAAACTGCAAGCATGCTAATTTGAGTTGCAAGTTACATTACCTAACTAGCACCTACTGCGTTAAAATTCTAACTAGCACCTACCCACCTACTGAATTAGAAACTGCAAGCATACTATTTAAGGTATAAGTTACGTTACCTAACATGCTTATAAATCTATCCAGATCTTAATAACATACCAGAAAGATAGAAGAAGAAGAAACGCTGCAAGAAACAGAATCTTGGGCAATGCTGCAAAATGAAATACATATAATTATCCACATCTGTAGGTGCGTTATAAGAACTTTCTTTAAATGAGACTCATAACAGAGAAAGAGGCATACCCATAACAACAAAACCACAGGAGTTTGACCAGCATATCCAGTTCTTACAAGCAGCAACAAGTGTTAATATAAAATATATACCATAACCTGTCAGGAGACATATGTTATCAGCATAAGAAAACTGAATGTATTAAAACCATATTTATTAAAGAGAGTCCAAATACATACCCGTGTTGGAAGACCCAATCATTAGATGAAACACCTGCAATTGGATTTAAATGAATTAGTACAAGTCGTATATGCTTACTGCTAAAGATCACTATAAAGTAGAAACATTAGAGCCTCTGAAGGGGTTTATTTTTTACATATTCTTACATGCCTCTGAAGAAAGTGATATCTAATTTGTTAGCATGCAACAAGCCTATAGACTTAAGTGCAGCTCAATTTCACGCGTGAGAACAACGAGCCATATTAGTATATGACCGCAATTCGAAGTAATCCAAATGTAAGCACGTTCTCTATATGAGGCATTGGTCTGATATCCTTTTCCAAATGGATAAGGACACTTGGATTCAGATCTTATAGATTTGCGTTTCTACTCATTTTCTCCAAATCTTGTTTAAGTTGTTTATAAAACGTTAACATTTTTTGCCTAAAAAAACAAAAAACAACCCTATAGAGGTTCCCCTTGACCGATAATCGGGTATAAAAACCTTAGTATTATGCACGTCGAAAGTTTGATTTAAGCAGCATCTAGGTAAAATAAAACTACATTAATATAACTCTGTGAGTGTTAATAAGATCGGAGTCAGAACGTTATGATAAATATAAGGTAATTAAATGAGTATTACTTACTTTCTGTCGAGTCCAGCCCCTTTGTGGATTCCTAGAGTGAATCCTCATTAACTAACACAATAAGAGCACAAAATATCAGTTGCCAGTACTAATCAACAAGGCTTGGGTAGGATTTGACTTGAAATTTACACAAATGTAAAATTCAGAACTTTATTAATAATATCATGTAGCATACTATTATAGAGCCCCCAATTGTGAGCTTGTAGAACTTGATGATTCCGTTACTACTATACGCTTTGTTTATGAATAGCAATATCTAAAAGGAAACACATTTATAAGCAGTCATTTCGTAACTTATAATATGTCACGTTCTTACCTTTTCAGAATTTTTTCAAAAAATATAACCTTATCATTAAAATTTCCAACTTCACATCATTTTGCAGAGTTAATTTTTTTCAAGTATTGAAAAAGAAGATTATCTTTCATATTTAGAAACATCAAGGATGATTCACATCATAACTTCCAGGCATTTAACATCTATGTAACATGACAAGTCGAAGTCACAACATAGAGGAATTTGGCCGTTTGGAATAGCGTATTGGAACTGATTATTTGGTTATTGCATTTGCAAAAAGCATATAAATCAGAAAACGGTGTTTGGCAGAAAACCATCAGATAAAAGTGTTTATCTGCATAATCCTATACGGCTATAAGAAAACCACAGTTTTGATGAGGCACAATTCATCGTGCAAACACAATCCCAAACACCCCTATAATCCTAAATGAATCACTGTTAGCAAATGACTTAACAAAATAATACAATGCTATATACCTAACACGTCACAATAACCACATCCTACATTACTATCAAAAACGGCTAAAAACGCTTAAGGATTTCCTTATTCAAGTCACCCGAGGAGGGCGAGTCTTTGACTCAGAAAATACACAGTCTAACCCTAATTGAGGTATCTCAGTGACCGTTTCCAACACTTTCCTTGGCCACCTCCAAATGTATACATAGTGAAACTTGAACCTTATACCTCTTCATGTGCCTAACCACTAGTCCACTTGGTGATTGTTTTTCCTACAGTTCATTGCTATCAAGTGAAGTGATTATTCATTTATACGCATCATCACGCCAAATCAAAACTATTTCCTCAAAAGGTTTAAATCAGCATAGAAACCCTCCAAGACCCCGTGCACAGCTTTTGAGGAGAACCCTTCCCAAGGACCTAACCCCACTCAACAAGCACATATTTCAATAACCTTTTATCATGATCTAGGCATTAAACCGATGACCTATTTCCTCAAAGCCCTCATTAGCCAGTCAACTTGACGTTTGCGGTGGCGGACTGATACCACAAAATAGGTAGCAAGCGTTTAGGAGCATTTTAAAGCAACTAGCAATCCTATTTATTCTAGACGCTCCATATCAAAATGCTACCTCTAGTAGCATCTACGAGCAACTAGCGTCTCCACTTACTAATTATGACTATACAGCAATGTTACTAAACACTTTATCAAAACAAACAGCTAACACAATAATAAAAACATAATAAACATTATTAACCTGATAAAAAGCAAGAATAGCAATAACAGCGTCAATTAAGGCAAGGGCAACATTAACAGAAACCAAAGGCGTAGAATAACAACCAGGCTCAGTTGTCACCATCATCTCACTCCTTAAACAAACAGACCCCATTCTCATCCTTAATAACTCATTCATTCATAAATATTTTTATATATAAATATAAATATAAAAAAAGTAAGTGTGTATTTAGGTGTTTTTGTGTGTGTAGGGTTTGAATTGAAAAGGAAAGGTTGTGAGGAGGAGGGGAGATCAATGGGATCTGGTTGTTGATAATAATATTATAATATAAAATAATGTTTGTGTTTGTGTGTTTGGTTTTTAATTTTTATATATGTTGTCGACGTAATAGATTGTGTCATGTTCTATGTAAGTACTACTACATTTATGTATGTTTTGTTTCTACTTTTGGAGATGTGTTTGATTTTTAAGGTTTTTAAGTTTTAGGAACTATTGCTAGGACTTGTCTTGTGATATAAGTTAGAGTTAAACTAGCTTTGGGAGCATGGTTCACAAGGAGATTTTTAGAGATATGTCTTGTGATATAAGTTAAGTTAAACTAGTGGCAGGACTTTTTTGAAGATTTTCAAGGTTTTTACGTTTTAAGGCTTTTAAACTAAAATTTCACTGCGAGAATTGAGATTTTTAGTCACGATCTAATGCAGTGGCTAGAAGCCAAAAAGTTATGGCTAAAAGGTCGTGGTTAAAGACTTGTAGCCACGACTTCGTAGCTAAAGGTTTATTTCGTTATGATTAAAACATGTTCTAGCAGCGATCTTTAGCGACGAGGTATTTTTTTAGTGTGTGTGTGATGTGAATATGTTTTGTGTTTAAATGAGTTAAGGACTTAAGGATAAATGGTAATTATAGTAACCAATATGGGTAAAAATGCTATGAAGAATACAATGTGATGCTGACGTGAAAACGATCATCATCATCGTACTTAGTTTTAAGGTTAAAATACACCGTTGGTCCCTAAACTTGGCATGGTGCATCGCGATGGGACGAAACCCGGCCTTTTCATCGTTCTGGGTCCTTTTTTTCACTGTTTATACTCGTTACAGGTCCTTTGACCAAGTCAATGTCTGATTTTTTTTTTGTAGTCGAGGGTATTTTAGTCCATACACATTTATACTTTGATAAAAATTTATATTTTAGCCCTTCATCTTTCATCCTCGTCATCATCTCCCCAAATCATTCATCTCCCCAAATCATCATCTCCCCAACATCATCGTTCATCTTTCATCCTGGTCTAAAATAATAGATGCATTCATAATTCATCTTTCATCCTAGTACACCACTACCACTACCAGCTTTAATGGGGAAGCTGGGAAAATTGTCTCCGAGCTTAGAAATTTATTTGCTTGCGCCAGTTTTCTTGTCGAACATAAATTGGTATATTCCGTTCTATGCATATTGATTGATAGATATTCATGTATCATGTGGTATATCACAGTTTAAGATAGTTCATTTGTTTATCGCATCTGAATCACAAACCTTTTTGCCCAATAAAAAACATATCCATGCTTCATCTGGGGTTTTTTTTAATTATGTTTTTTGTAGATTAATTCTTCATATGGGGTATGGAACAAGGCTTCTTTAATGACTCAGAGAACTTTAAATGGTAGTGAAAATGTTTGGTTTATGGTTTTTTAGTTATATGCAGTTTATGTTTGGTTTCTGGGGTGTTTAGGATTATGTTTTGAAGTCATTTTGTTTTTTTAAGTAATTGAGTAGTGAAAATGTTTCGAGTTATCCGATTATTTTGTCAAATTATTACTGTAGTTGATAAGTTAGGGTTGTTTTACGTGTAAATCTTTACATAGTCGGAATTTGCCAAACACTAAAATAACTGATAATGTGACTTCAAACAACAGAAGTGCGGCTGATGAGTGTCTAAATACTCATCATTTTTGTACCGTTTAAGCTGCAAAAACATCTGAAAACACTCAGAAATGCATCAAAATGATAAAAATATCACAAATAAGTGTTTTATGTGTTTTAAATGCAAAAATACAAAAATCAGGTGAAAAACGTATCAAGTTTGCATAATTGGCAGTTTTAGTCCCCCAAGTTACAAAAGTTGTCAAATATAGTCCCTAGTCATTCCAAAACTTATAAAAAGTCATAAAAGGTCCTTGGGATTCACAAGTTGTAAGAAATTGTCCTTTGAAGTTTAAAAATCACAATTTACAACTTTGGTCCCTCAATTTTACAAAAGTGTCAAAATCAGTCCCTGGGTGTTTAAAAATGGAAATTATTCAAACTACACCCTTGTATTATTCAAATGTGGCATATTTGGTCCTTATATGATAAGTTTTGAGAAAATTACAAGTTTGGTCCCTGGAGTTTGAAAATTGTCAAAAATAGTCCTTGGGTTTATAAAAATGGAATTTTATGCAATATTGGTCCTTATACTAACCATTAATTACAGGTTTAGTCCTTGTGTTAACTTTGGAATATTGGCATTTTCAGTCCCTCAAAATCCAGAAATTACAAAATTGGTCCTTGTGTTATATTTCTACAAACCAAACGGATCCTTTTATGTTATTTATCCAACCCAAAACACAAACACAACCCACCCAGCTGGCCCAATGCAATATCCAAGCCCAAAACCCACGGTTTAAAAATAAAAACCGCCTACCACTATTCATCTCCCTCACCCACGATGTTAACTCAAAACCAGGTGGTTTCACCACCTCACCACCACTTTCCACCTCACCTAGCTATCTCCACAGCTGTTTACCAACTCCCTAACACCTCCACATCCCACCAAATTGCATTAAATGCAAAAACCTGCTAAAACAACTTTTCCCGCCAAAATTCCACATGGACGAATAAGATGATATCAAGGCCTATCCAATGGTGGGAAATGATCAGAGGAGAGAGGGGAAGCTTTTGGATGTCCATAAAAAGGAAAAGAAGCTCAGAGAAGAAAAGTAGTAGAGTAGCTTAGTTTAAACATGTCGACTTAATGTAATTTTAGTTTTCAGTTGTATTTCTTAGTTTAAAAAGGTTGTAACCAGTATTCTTAATGTAATGTGAATCTTATTTAAGTTTAATTTCAAGTGATCTTTGTTAAGAAAATCAGAATTTTTCATTTTTACCTCTAAATTATCATATTAGTTAAAGATTGTTAAGGCAGTGTTTTATAGTTTTTACAAGCTCATATTAGCTTATTACTAAGTTTTTATAAACTCAGTATCATTAAAAACTAGTTTTAGTCAATAATCAAAAATCACAAAAAAATCTAGAAAATACTTGAAAAATAAAGATATGTCTAAATCAGTTTCAAAGCTTCATTAAGCTTTATTTCCTGTTTGATTAAGCTTACATAAGCTCAATATAGCTTATTGTGGGTTTAGTTTGGTTACATACTCAGTTCTACTCTAAAATCAATTCCAGTCAACAAAAGTCAACTGCTGAAGCTGATGTGGGTTTGAACATGAAATTGGGTGATGCAGAGCTGGAACTGGTTATATTTGGGTTAGCTTAGCTGTAATTTGGGGTTGAGAACAGTTTAGACTAGTGGTTATTGGTTATTCAGTGGCAAGTCATTAAAGCTAGACCTCTTGTAAGCTCTTATTTTAATCTCAAGTTCATACAGTAGTATAGATCAGCTATCTGTGTTTCAATTTTGATTTTATTATCTTAATGTTGCTAGTTTGATTAGTATTTGATTTGTTTAAGCTTGTTTATATCTTCTACACACATTTCTATCTTAACCTAATTTGATAATCTCATTTTAAGTATTCATGGTTTGAGACTGTTTTGTGGTTTCACTTTGCACTAAATAGGTCTAAGTTAATTATAATAAGTAGTATTAAGGTTATTCATGGTTTAGAATTAAGTTTTGATTAGTAATATAACCAAATCAGTATCATAACTAGTGTTTGGATAAGGTCTTATTTCTGTGTTAGAAGTCAAATAAGAGGTTAGGTTTGATTGATATAGCTCTATTTAGGTAAAAGAAAGTCATTCTAGGTTGTATTTTGCATCTAATATTCTTAAAAGTCAAAATCATTGTGAATCTGCTCCTGTGTTCAAATCAGTTAGCATAAGTTAGTATAATTTTGGATTTAGGTAGAGGAAGTAGTGATAAAGCCTGCATCAGTTCTATTTTACGTCTAAACATCATAATCAGTCAGCCATTTTGATTCAAATCTCATAAAAGTCAAATTTCACTTCTGTTTTTAAAAAGTCAAAAGTTGAAAAACCAGTTTTTGGAAAACTTTGTAGATCTTGCACAGGATTCAAATAAGCTTTTTAGGGGCCGAGTTTTGGTCCATGTGTAGTCTGCTAGGTAATCTTGAAAACCCAATATCTGTTTTTCCCCTTAGCTTATCAGGATTGCTTATGCAATAGCTTAAAGTAGACCCCAAGTAGACTGATTTGGTTTTTGCACTTTCATAAGCTCAATCTTAGTAAGGCATCATTAGTGGTCTAGAGTAGTATTAATTAGTTGCATTAGGCTTATTATAGTGTACTTTAGCTCTGCTAATCATTTAGTTGAATTTGGTAGCTTGTAACTTATTCTAGTAGCTTATTAAGACTCCCTTTTCACTACAGTTTCATTTTCTCACACATAAGCCCTATCTTTTATATTTTTCATAGATTAAGAATAATATTTTAGAATTTTCCTGAATTTTTCATAATTTTTCATCACTGTTTGCTATTTTTCTTATTTTAAATCAGTTTTTAAGACTTTTTAAATAGCTTTTAATTCAAATAAATCAGAAAAGCTTCAAAAAAATATTTTTTCAATTTTCATAGCTTAAGATAAATATAAAAAGCAAATAAATAATTTTTCCAGAATTTTCTTAGCTTAAATAGATTTTCTATCATTTTAATTAGTTTTAAATAGTAATTAATTAATAATAAATACATAAAAAGTCTAAAAAATATATTTTCAGTTTTAAAATAAGTTTTATAATATTTTAGATTTTTCTAAATCATAATTTTATTTTTCTAGCTTTATTTCATATTTTATTATATTTTAGGGTATTATTAAATAGTTAAAAATAGTTTTTAATTAATAATAATTAGATAAATATTTTTAAAAATAATTTTCTTTTTCCAATAATTTTCTAGTATAATTAGGATTGTAAAAATGTATTTTTCATATCCGTAGGTATTTTCCTTCTTTATTTTCACGTTTTATTTTGTACGTTACGTAGTTTTTAATTTAAACGTAAGTTTTAGATTATAAACGTTAAACGATTTTAAAAATAGTGATAGCGTTTATTTAATATAATCTAGCTTTTAATTTTCTTTAATTTGCATTTAAGCCCCTGTAATTTACAAACTTTTTCTTTAGGTATAAATATTCCAAATCAATCATCACCCATTTCCTGTTCAATATTCACCCGATCACAGATTCGTTGTATTACAGTTTACACACCTCGTTGGGACATAACGACCCGGGGAAACACTAAACTCCTCTGGACTTAATTGCATTTTGCTCTGAGCTGTTTGACTTTTATGGTTGACCATTCACAAGTGGTTGACTAATAAAAGATAGACCGTTTCAGGCTGAATCAGCGGCGAAAGTATCTCCTGCAGACCTTTTTTGTCACGGCTGATTATTTAATTCTTGCTAACTTATGTCATATAAACACTTTCTAAATGCAATGCCAAACGCAATCATATCAGACTTTGAGTTTCAAAAGTGTTATTGGTCCTGAAGTGAGTAGTTTCTACTTACTAGTGACATAGTAAATGAGATAGGTGATAGTTGTTTAGATATAAGCATTCTTTAGCCATTGATTATTGTGAAAAACAATACATATTTGAAACGCAAAATTAGTTGATGCTCGTTTTTTTATAGTAGCTAGAATAAGCAAAGCTTATCTTTTTGGACACAGTTATTAACAAAATTCAATGTGCTATTAGTGTATCTAACTTGAATTGTATTTAGTCTTTTCAGTGGGTGGTTTGAAGATGAGGATTACCAATAAGTCTTCATTTGAAAGCTCGAGTAGAGGGCATCTTGTACGTGCTATAAATGATACCAAATCTGAGGCGAACTCGAATGTCACAAATAAAAAAGTTAACAAAGCTGTTGGGTTTGAACCATTTGGAGGTAAATCTGGATCAGTTTCATTTATCGCATTAATCTCATCGGTTTTGATCCCACAGTTTTTTGGCATTTTAAGTACTGACCTTATTCAGGATGTGGTTCTCACAGGTATCATATAACATATCCTTTTCTATTTTTGTCTTGCTTTTACCTTGGTGATAAAAAACACAAGATAAACAACTTATTTCAGAATTCAGATCATAAAAAAGTCCACAAAGTTTTAAAATTTGTGGATTTAAGATATCGGACCGGTTGTGCGGAAAATTGGTGACGTCGCAGGATGTTTTTAGCAAGAACCAAATTTATGTTTTGTGCTACATTAATCTCTATGCCAATGTTTTCGTGCAGAAATTGTGTACACGGTTTCTTCAGAGATCATGTTCTACATAGGCCTAGCAACGTTTCTTCTTGTGACTGACAGAGTGCAACGACCCTATTTACAATATAGCACAAAAAGATGGAGTCTAATAACGGGCCTCAGAAGATACTTATCATCTGCCTTCTTTGTAATGGGGTTTAAAGTTATAGTACCTGTATTTGCAACATTTGTCACATGGCCATTGCTTGGTGTTGCGGGATTGGTTGTTGTCGGTCCTTACTTAATGGGTTGTTTGGTTCAGTTTATATTTGAGAAAGTGCTTGAAAAACGTCAGTCATCTTGTTGGCCTATTGTCCCTATTTTTTTTTTAGGTTTGTAACTTGTGCAATTTATGGATGTTAATTCGTTCATGATGGTGGTTTTCACTTTTTACTGATATTATTATTTGGCAGGTTTATAGGTTGTATCAGTTGAGCAAAGCTATGCATTTTATGGAAAAGTTGATGTATCAAATGAGGGGTTTACCGAAGTCACTGGAGTTGATGGAGAAGAGTGGTGCATTGGCTGCAATGATAGTCACTTTTGAAGTTCTTGCAGTGATTTGCATATGGTTTGACCTTTATACAGAGGCTTTTTCCTTCAAGGCCCGTTGCTGAGAATTATTGAACTGGTTTATGTAAAGGGATTTTGTAAGAGCGAGTCTAGTGTTAACATCAAAGTTGGTTTATGCACCAAATTTTGATACGTTAGTTAATTTGAATCTACATAATAGTGATTTATTACGATTATTCGATTCTGTAAAAATTAAATAGATTTGTTAACATCAGATTTGCTTCCAGTCAACTGCATTGTCAAAGAGCATTGTCACAAACCAAGCTTATTTGCATCTCCTAGATCTAATTGACATGCACATCTGTCAAGCAAGACAATACAATACAAGCTTACTGCAAGCTACAGAAGCAAAGACTATCATGACACCCCCCACAAACAACAATTTCAAGCAAGACAATACAATACAAGCTTACTGCATGGATATGTTTTTTATTGGGCAAAAAGGTTTGGGGAGATGATGACGAGGATGAAAGATGAAGGGCTAAAATATAAATTGTTATCAAAGTATAAATGTGTATGGACTAAAATACCCTCGACTACAAAACAAAAATCAGACATTGACTTGGTCAAAGGACCTGTAACGAGTATAAACAGTGAAAAAAAGGACCCAGAACGATGAAAAGGCCGGGTTTCGTCCCATCGCGATGCACCATGCCAAGTTTAGGGACCAACGGTGTATTTTAGTCTAGTTTTAATTTGTGGAACATTTTATTTGTTGATAATGAGTAATGATTAATTAATTTTGTGGTAGTTATTTAAGAATATAACAATCCAAACGTTTAACGAAGTTATGTTTATGTGATTTTCTCAGAGGCGGAGTTAGGGACTCTAAAGGTGAGTTAAGATCAAATGAGAAGAAAAATTAAAATGGAAAGTGTGAGAAGAAACCACAATCACAAGTTTCAGATGAACCTACAAAAGTAGACGCATCTCTCCCTTTACTATTCTCTCTCTTATTTAAAATATATAGCTAGAAATACTTCTCATTCTTCTCATTTTAGTTTTTTTTTTCTCACCGGATCTTTTCCCCTCCAAGGTTATGAAACTCAATGAATTTTATTTCGTATTTTAAATATCGTAAAAGATTTATAGTCCAAATATTTGTTTTAATCTAAATTAAAAATTGTATTTAATACCCATTTTGTAGAAAACTAGAAGGGGGGTTGAATAGTTTACCGATTAAAAACTTTGTTTTGAAACTTATTGAAAGATCAATTGATATTGATCTTAAGTATGTTAATGAAATATGCAAGCAATATGTAATAGGTAAGTAAGGAAAGAAATGATCAAACCACAACAAGTTGTTTATAGTGGTTCGGCCTACAAGGACTCTTTTTCCTTGCCCTACTCCACTCCCCGAGTCTCACACTCGAGAGTTTAACTTCACTAGTCAACAAGCTCCTTTCACCGGCGAAGAAAACCTTTACACTTCGCTTACACTATTTCCGACACTAAGCTAGATGTCGAGTTCTTTCCAAGGGTACAACTACTCCCACACACAATGTATTTTGAGGACTAAAATACTAACCACTCACACTCACAAGATGGTTTGATACAACAATGAAGTATGGATCAACACTAGATCATACAACACTAAACAAACAAGACTTCCAACTTCTCGTTGAAGCTTGAATATGACTTGATCTTCTTTGCTACAAAAGAGATCACTAATATGATATGAAACTGAGTTAGAAAGGTTAGAGAGAAGATATGTATGAGAGTATGTTAGAAAGGGATTGAGAAACTACTTGGCTTGGCATTGCTATTTATAGCCAATTTGGACAGGAGCGTCCACGGACCGCGGACCCCTAAAAAGGGTTCCGCCCGTGTACCCAATTGGTACCGCCAGTCTGACAGTCAAGATATCAAATCTTGCCTAAAGTCAACTCTATCTAAGTAAGATTGTGCAAGATATGAAGAGTACAAATCTTCACAAAATATCTAATGGAATCTTCCAATGATCTCCATGATGTAATACATGATGTCAAAATGTTGTATTACTATTAATAGAAATATGCAAATGCTTAAGTAGTGTTTGGTTTTAAGAACCTAACACATTCTACAAACTACTATCATACATAATGATTAGAGTCATATCAAGATGTTACTAATCATAAATGTAAATGCTTGAATGATGAATATATTGTTTGAGAAAGCTTGTTTTAATATCTAATAAACTTGACAAGCTTTAAGCTTTTATAAATTAAATTTACTTTTGTCGTTAACAAAACTTAGGCAAAGATCAAAAATATAAATAACGTTTAATGACGATATTTGTATTAACAATCTCCCCCTTTTTGTTGAGGACAAAATATAAATTTTATTTTTATAAAAGAAACAAAGTTTGTACAAGAGTTATAAAAATATTAGTTTTAGAACTTTGAAAAGGAAATGATAATGCAAGTGTATGAAATTTGACTTTTTATGAAAGTCAAAGAGTTCACTAGTTGATGCATGATGTTGACTTTTTCAGAAAGTCAAATTATGCAGTTTGACCTTTTTAAGAAAAGTCAAGTATTATCAATGAGGGTTCCTGTTTGACTTTTTCAGAAAAGTCAAATATAAATAATTTCCAAGTTCTATATTTTCTCCCCCTTTTTGTCTCAACAAAAAGAATAGGTTATGCGGAATGTAATGAGCCCGAGCTTATTATCTCCCCCTTGTTCAAAGCTCCCCCTAAATTGGGTGCTTTAATGGGAAGATACATGGATTGTGAAAATAAAGCTACAAAAAAATTGTTAGTAATAATGATCATTCACAAGCATTTCCAAGCACTATGTAATGACACCAACAACATAATAAACAACATTCATTTGTTAAAATTTTTCATGAGTAAAGATCATGAAAAGAGAATACAATGATGTGTTGCTAGTATAAGAAAAAAATTATCTAAAAATAAAAACAAATAAAAGACTATTCTAAAAACCATCCTAAAGAGATGGTGGATGGGAAAGAGCGTTGAGACGCTCAAGAATGTGGTTGAGGATGAACCTCATTTCTTCGTGGAAGTCATGGACCATAATCCGGGTCCGTTCCACGGTTTGACCCGTTTGCTCACAAGTTGAGCAACCATGCCTTGGTGGGTAGAAAGTTTGCGGAGGTTGTGGTGGTGGAATGGTGGATGTGTTGGTGGTGTTGGGGATGTTTGGAGTGGTCATGATGGATGCAAGCAAAGCACTTTGCATTTGCATTGTCTCACTTAAGTGAGAATCCACCATGCCTTTGAATTGGTGGAGGTTGTGGAGTTCGGCTTGAATCTCCTCTCTAGTGGGATTGTCATCCCACATGCTCTCCGGAATGTCCTCAATATGAGGGGACATTGATGATGGAAGTGGATGATCCCCGTATAAAGGACCATGAATGTCCTTGTGAATGGGGTGGAAAATGAGAGGTCTTGGCCCTAATGGGGCGTTTGGGTCAATGGATGACCGAGGTGATTCATGAGCGATTCGCTCAATGGTGCCAAATGATGGCAATGGTGGTGGATGACTTGGCCTAGGAGGCAAGTCTTCCAAGTCCTCTAGGAAAGGATTTGGTGATGTTGGTGGAGTAGAAAATAACTCCATTGGAGTGAGAGTGGGAGACCTTGGTGAAGGTGGTGAGGGTGTTTTGGATGTTTGGATGGGTGCCGGTGGAGGTGAAGTAGGTGCTTTTGATGGTGGTGGAGTGGTGATCACAATGTGTGATGAAGTGGGTGTAGCCAAGGTAAGGTGTGTATCATCTCTAATGGGAGATGAGATGGTGAGTGGTGAAGATTCGGATGATGAGCTAAGATTAACAAAACAACAAGGCCTTACACTCATTCTAGCGGTTTTCTTGCAAGGTTTTGGTGATGATTTAGTCATTTTTATCTTGGGTTTTGATTTGCTGGATAGTAAGTGAGAATGAAGAAGGTGTGAGGATGATCATGGTAAAGCCTTTCAATTTATAGAGGTAAGAAATTGTTGAGAAAAGGTTTGATTTGATGTTGAACCATTGAATAGATGAGGTTCCTAATGATTTGGAAGTGGGTTGAATGCTAGTCATATCACCCAAGTCAATCCATACAAAGAAGATGGAGTGAGGAAGAAAAGATATGCAATAAATGTGTTCTAGTGAGTGGAATTTCCTAACATTCAGATTACCCACGGATTTGAAGGTACCAAAAATTTGGTTCCTTCCTTTATGCCAAAGGGCTCCTTGGGTGGATTTTTCAAATTTTTGAATTTTGGTGAGAAATGGATTTCTTACATCCCTTAGTGAATAATACTAGTTCTAATAATAGTATAAACTAGTTAAGATTGATTTATAAGTGATGGAAGATAATTTGGAATTACGAAAGAGTCGAAATTCAGAAAATTACCTGGAGGATCCACGGCACCAAAATCATACACAGACGGAACCCAAAAAAGGGTGCCGTCTGGTCCGCCTGTACAGATATGGCGGTACCAAAATTCATAAAGGACGGTACCAAAATAAAGGTGCCGTCTGATCCGTGGAGTGCTGAAATTTGGACAGAATGTTTCTTAAAAACTGAAATTTCCGAAATCTGAAAATTTTTCTCAAAACCTGTTATACTAAACATTTCTAGGTAGGAAAAGTGAATAACACATATGTAAACATAGTGGAGCATAGATTAAGAGCAAGGCTTATTGATTTTCACAATATAGTGAAAATGGGTAAACTTTGATAGCATACTTGTGCTATCCCCCTGCATGAGATTGTTAGCATACACCATTGTTTCAAGTTATATTATCATCCTACATAATAAAAACAACTAAATAGTATCAAACATTAACGATAATGCATTGTTCCAAACACTCCTTAAAGTACCCTTATTTGTCCAACTTCTTATAAATCTTGTTCATCATCCTACCAAGGCACTTGAACATTCCCTTAGTTTGCTTGAATTCTGCTGATTCATTCTCAATTTCGGGAAGAGATGTGTAATACTCTTGAGGTGGAAGATGAGAGCTTGGAAGACCATCCTCGGAGCTATTTGATGATGATGATGAAGGAGTTGGAGGTTTAGCTCTCTTGCCTTTAGTCTTAGCAACTCAAGCATCACTCAAGGGCACAAAGATGTGAGGGATGAGATCATATTGAAGGTGCATCCCTTTTGGGGTTGGTGGAATTGGAGCGAAGTTTCTATAGAGACGGGTGAGAAGCATCCCGTATGGAAGAGCAACGGATCCTTGAGTTGGAATATCAATCATTCTCCTAGCTATGTAGTAGGCTAAGTTGAATGGTTGTCGGGTGGACAAGTTGTAAAGCATGTGGCAAAGACAAGCGTTTATGTGATCCCTATTCCCTATGGTGCTAATGACGTTTGCTCTAAGTAACTCCTCCCATTTCTTAAATTCGTGCTTAAGTTCATTGAGCTCCATTCCATATGGATCTCGGTCTACCTCTTTTCCCTTTCGGGTGACTCGGGTTGTATCCGTTTTTGGGTTAAAAAGGTGTTCACGGATGACATCCTTATCGGCTAAACGGGTTATGTAGGGGAGAGAGCGGTCATTGATTGCATCAAGGGCGGTGAGTGACCACTTATCCGTGTAGACACAAGTTCCACGGTTGGGAATTCCTAGTACTCTAGCAAAGTCACTTAAAGTGATGGTGAAGTCATTTTGGTTGATTCTAAAGCTAAGACAAAACTCATCATCTTCATCACTAAAACCGGTCACACTCGCATAGAATTCTAATACGAACCTAGGACAAATTGGTTCATCAATGTCAAGAAGACAATCGAATTGAATGGCGGCTAGTTCTTCACGAAGATTGGTATGCTCAAGGAAGGATGAGTGAATGGTTCTACCCTCGTGGAAATATCTTGATTCTAGACCCCTAAATATTTCTACTTGTTCCTTGGTGAGTCCTTTGGTTTTGTGGTGTTTGGGAATGTAGTTAAGAGTGTCTTTGTGATCATAGAATCTTGCGGCTACCATGGTTATTCCTAAGGATAAGAATTAACATGTTAAAAATTTAGATAAGTTTTAATGTTTTTGATTCTAGTGTGTGCCTATATGAAAACAATTTGGAGTTGCGGTTATCTCGACTCATTTTATGCACAAAATGGTTTTAGTGGAGTGTTTGGCAAATACCATGAGATAACCCAAATGCTCCTAATTCAATGTGGCTACATTTGAATATACCCGGGAGTGCATATTAGTTATGCAATACCTTTAGTATTCAAGAGCATGCAAGTGATGAAAATTCTAACGTTTCTATTTGTATTAGCAATGAAAAAAAATGTTTTCCTATAAGTGAGAAACTTTTCAAAACTTTTGACATGGGGTGTTTGGTTGTTTGAATAAGGCCTTATATTTATTATCTATCAATTAGTGGGAAACATGATTTTGTTTATGCAATATGATAATGTAGTACCTAATTTGGATGACTAGTTATGCAATTTGCCAATTGAATTCATATTTGGTATAAAAGCATACATAAAACCCCATGTAATGATTTGTGATAGTTTTGTGCATAAATAAGAATCCTAGACTCAGAATTAAGAGATGAAATGTAGTTAGGATACTTACAATGATGTTATCTTCAGTGATTAGTGAGTGGGAAGATGACAATAATGAGCTTGGTTTAAGTTTTACACGTTTTGGTAAAGTGGGTTGTGAGGAAGAAGATGTTATGTATAAAGCTGTTTTGCTTCTGTAGACACCACGGACCAGACGGTACCAAATTTTTGGTTCCGTCCGTGTTGTCGTTTGGTGCCGTGGCTACAGTAGCAGAAACAAGACAAAATTGTTTTGGTTTGACTATTCTAAAGTTTTAGGCTATGTTTATCCTACATGCTTGGTTCCATTAACCCTAAACCAAGTCTAAGAAGATTAAAAGGTTCTCGTTTAAGAGGTTTAGTAAGGATGTCGGCAATGTTGTCTTCGGAGGATACTTTCTCGATTGAAATGTTTCCTTTTTGAACATTGTCGCGAAGAAAGTGATGACGGATTTCAATGTGCTTTGTACGAGCATGTTGAACGGGATTCTTGCTGAGATCGATGGCTCCTTTGTTGTCGCAAAGTATCACAATGTCGTTGAGATGAATTCCGTAGTCTACGAGAGCTTGCTTCATCCAAAGAGCTTGTTGACATGCTTTTCCGGCTGAGACGTATTCGGCTTCAGTAGTAGAGATGGCTAAAGCCGTTTGCTTATTTGCAAACCATGATGTGAGACAATGTCCAACAAAAGTACAAATACCACTTGTACTTTTTCTATCGACATAATCACCGGCATGATCCGAGTCGGCATACACTATGGTTTCTATGCCCGTTCCTTTGGGATACCATAATCCTAAACACGTTGTTCCCTTAATATATCTAAAAATCCTTTTTAATGCTTCTAAGTGTGATGCCTTTGGGTTTTTTTGAAAGCGAGCACATAGACAAACACTAAACATAATGTCGGGTCTACTAGCCGTAAGATAGAGTAGGCTACCAATCATTCCTCTATATTTGGTGTTATCTACGGATTCACCTTCTTCGTCCTTGGTGAGTTTAGTGTCCGAAGACATGGGTGTTTTAGTTGGTTTGGAATCTTCAAGACCAAATTTCTTAAGCATATCTTTTATATATTTAGATTGGTTAAAGAAAATACCATCCTCTAGTTGTTTAATTTGAAGTCCTAGAAAGAATTTTAACTCACCCATCATACTCATTTCAAACTCGTCATGCATGATTTTAGAGAAATCATTGCATAGTTCTTGACAAGTTGATCCGAATATAATGTCATCAACGTATATTTGAACAATAATAATTTGTGATTTCTTTTTCTTAGTAAAAAGAGTATTATCTACTAATCCCATAGTATATTTGTTATCAATAAGAAAAGTCTTAAGACGGTCGTACCAAGCTTTAGGTGCTTGTTTAAGGCCGTATAAAGCTTTCTTGAGTTTGAAGACATGATGTGGTTTCTCAAAGTCGGTAAAACCGGGAGGTTGAGCAACATACACTTCTTCGTTAATAAACCCATTAAGAAAAGCACTTTTGACATCCATTTGAAATAATTTAAAATCATAAGCACATGCATAAGCAAGTAATATTCTAATAGATTCAAGTCTAGCTACCGGTGCATAAGTTTCATCATAGTCAATTCCTTCTTGTTGATTATAACCTTGTGCAACAAGCCTAGCTTTGTTTCTAGATACTATACCATTTTCATCCATTTTGTTTCGAAAGACCCATTTTGTTCCAATTATAGTTTGATCTTTGGGTTTTGGAACTAGTTTCCAAACATCATTTCTAACGAATTGGTTTAATTCTTCTTGCATGGCCATTACCCATGATTCATCTTTTATTGCTTCATTTATGGTTTTTGGTTCAATGGTGGATACAAAACAAAAATGATTACTTTGATTTTGAGCTTGTGATCTTAAGGTTCTTTGATTAAGTTTTCCTATGACCTTTTCTAATGGATGACTTTTAGATTCTTTTATGTTGACAATTTCCTTATTTGATGGTTCATCTTCTTTATTATTATTAATTTGACTTTCAATTATTTGACTTTCAACTAAGTCATCATCTACCAAAGGTGATGTCTTAGAGGGAGGTGGACTTTCGTCAAATGTTATGTTCAACGATTCCTCGACTATCATTGTTTCTTTATTTAGGACAATGTAAGCTTTACTAGTTTGAGAGTAACCAAGAAATACACCTTCATAAGACTTTGGGTCAAACTTGGTGAGATAATCCTTAGTGTTAAGAATAAAACATTTGCAACCAAAGACTTTAAAATATCCTAATGTTGGCTTTTTACCTTTATAAAGTTCATATGGTGTTTTGTTTAGGAAAGGACGTATTAAAACTCTATTTAAAATATATGTAGAAGTGTCAACGGCGTTACACCAAAACTTTTGAGGAATGTTTTGTTCATTAAGCATTGTTCTACTCATTTCTTGAATTGTTCTATTTTTACGTTCCACTACTCCATTTGATTGAGGTGTTCGTGGAGCGGAAAAGTTATGTGTTATACCATTTGTATCACAAAAGTTTCCAAATTGAGTTTCGTTGTCAAATTCACGACCATGATCCGTTCGGATCGACACAATTTTGACACCTAGAAGATTTTGAATTTTCTTGCTAAGTATTTCAAATTTATCAAAAGCTTCATTTTTGGTTTTCAAAAATAACGTCCAAGTAAACCTTGAGTAATCATCTACTATGACCAAAGTATATAAGTTGCCTCCATAGCTTCTTATAGCGGATGGTCCAAACAAGTCCATATGTAATAATTCTAGACACTTAGATGTAGATATCATATTTTTAGATTTGTGACTACTATGTGTTTGTTTACCAATTTTGCAAGCGTCGCAAAAGTGTTGGTCATATTTTAGTTTTGGCAAATTCCTAACTAACTCTTTTGAAGATAGGTTTTGTATAAGTCTCATATTAGCGTGACCTAAGCGTCTATGCCAAAGAGATGAGCTATCGTCTAATGTTGTTAGGCAAAGTTTGTCATTATATGTTTTATCTATTTTCATGACGTATATGTTATTTTTCCTAACTCCTTTAGCTATGGTGATACCATCTTTTAGTATTTTACTACCATTTTCATCAAATAGTACTTTATACTTTTTATCGCATAGTTGGCTAATACTAAGTAGATTAAATCCTAACCTATCCACATGAGCAACATTTTCAATAGTTAGAGAGTTATGAGCAATCGTACCTTTGCCAATGATTTTGCTTTTGAGATTGCTACCGAAAGTGACATTACCTCCGTCATACTCTTGGTATGATGAGAAGAGACTTTTGTTGCCCGTCATGTGTCGTGAGCATCCACTATCTTTTATCCATTCATCAGGTTCCAATCCAACTTTCAAACATACCTAAGAAGCGAATAACTCAAACATTTGGTCCCCAATATCTCATGGGTCCGTTTGGGTTAAACATACCATTTATTTGATTCATGTATGGAAATGATGGATAAGGGTTCCATGGCATGTAATCTGGAGTTTGATATGGTCTAGGAAAGTTTTGATTCCAACCGTTGTGTTGGTAGTTATGTTGAACGTTGTGGTTGCTCTTAGGAAAGGGGCGTTTGGCAAAAGAAGTTTTATGTCGTTGTTGAGTAGTTTTTGATCTAAATTCATTTTTAATAAGTCCTACTCCTGATATAATGGCTGGTTTTAGTTTAACATTATCATTGGTTTTCTTTGTTATTTTAACAAATTCAGTACGGTCCGTATTGCGAACATTCTGTTCTGCTGAAGTACCCGCGGTACCGTTTTGCACAACGGACGGAACCCCTTTTTTGGTTCCGTCTGGTCCGTGCTGTACAGCAGCAGATTTGACAGAATGTTCGTCTTTTTCGGCCGTTTTGTTTTGACTCTTAGGTATTAAAACTTCATTAAACCCTAGCCCATTCATGTCTCCTGGTGTTTTATGGATTTTAACTATTTCATCGGCAATAGCGATGTTTTTGTTAAACCTTTTAAACTTAGAATTATTTTCTATTAAAACTTCTTGTGTGAGCTTTAGTTTTTCTATTTCAATATTTAGCTCTTGACATGATTTACAATCATTGTCATTTGCTTTTCCTTTTTCAAGTCGTTTTGCTTTTTCTTTTAACTCATATACCTCATTTTCCAAAAACTCCTTTTTAGTTTTTAGAAATTTATTTTTAGTTATGATTTTTAGACTTAGCTCACACAATTGATTATATTGTTTTTGCAAGGTGTCATCATCTATGGAAGAATAAGAAGAATCGGAAAGTACCTCATTTGACTCATGTGCCATTAGAGCGATCTCTTCCTTGCTTGATTCTTCATCGTCTTCACTATCACTCCAAGCACCGCTTACAAAAGCTCGTTGAGTTTTGCTCTTAGGTGGTTTGGGACATTCTCCTATGAGATGACTTGCATCACCACATCTAAAACACTTTCTTTCACCTTTGATCTTCTTATCATCCCGATCTTTTCGGAATGGCTTCTTTTCTTCTCGAGGTTGTCTTACAAACTTTCCTCTTCTTCTAAAGAACTTCTTGAAATCTCTAACGGCCATGGCATACTCCTCATCTTCACTATCGGAACAAGATTCACCATCATCGCTTGATTCCGCCTTTGCTTTAAGAGCAACGGATTTGATCTTCTCCTTTCTTCCTTTGATGATCTCAGAATCTTTCTCCATTACCATTTCGTGAACTTTGAGGTTGCCAATTAGCTCGTCTAGTGACATTATTGAGAGATCTTTTGATTCTTCAATAGCGGTCACTTTAGCTCTCCATTTGGGATGGAGTGCTCTAAGAAATTTCCTGACAAAGTTCTTACTACGAAAAGATTCGTCAAGTGCTTTAAGTGATGTAATGATAGTGTTAAAACGAGCAAAGCCACAATCAATGGTTTCATCTTCAGGGATAACAAATTGTTCATATTGTTGAACAAGAAGATCAATTTTGTTATCCTTGACTTGTGAATTACCTTGATGTGTAACAATTAAAGATTCCCAAATATCTTTAGCGGTTTCACACATAAAAATTCTTTCATATTCTTTTCTAGGTAAAGCATTATAAAGCATCATTTTAGCTTCATTATTTTTAGCAACTAATTTCTTTTGTTCATCAACGGAAATATCTTTTGTTGTAGAACTAAAATCTCCTTTAACAATAATAAACCAAAGATCTATATCTTTTGATTTTACATATGTTTCAAAACGGTTTTTCCAATAGATAAATCCATTGGTTTCAAAGAGTGGTGGTCTTTGCATAGATTGCCCTTCTTTAAAGTTTTCAGAATCCATGGATCGTTTCAAGTTTATAAAATACAAGTTATTTTAGAAATTCTTGAGCAACGAGGCTCTGGTACCAATTGTAGAAAACTAGAAGGGGGGTTGAATAGTTTACCGATTAAAAACTTTGTTTTGAAACTTATTGAAAGATCAATTGATATTGATCTTAAGTATGTTAATGAAATATGCAAGCAATATGTAATAGGTAAGTAAGGAAAGAAATGATCAAACCACAACAAGTTGTTTATAGTGGTTCGGCCTACAAGGACTCTTTTTCCTTGCCCTACTCCACTCCCCGAGTCTCACACTCGAGAGTTTAACTTCACTAGTCAACAAGCTCCTTTCACCGGCGGAGAAAACCTTTACACTTCGCTTACACTATTTCCGACACTAAGCTAGATGTCGAGTTCTTTCCAAGGGTACAACTACTCCCACACACAATGTATTTTGAGGACTAAAATACTAACCACTCACACTCACAAGATGGTTTGATACAACAATGAAGTATGGATCAACACTAGATCATACAACACTAAACAAACAAGACTTCCAACTTCTCGTTGAAGCTTGAATATGACTTGATCTTCTTTGCTACAAAAGAGATCACTAATATGATATGAAACTGAGTTAGAAAGGTTAGAGAGAAGATATGTATGAGAGTATGTTAGAAAGGGATTGAGAAACTACTTGGCTTGGCATTGCTATTTATAGCCAATTTGGACAGGAGCGTCCACGGACCGTGGACCCCTAAAAAGGGTTCCGCCCGTGTACCCAATTGGTACCGCCAGTCTGACAGTCAAGATATCAAATCTTGCCTAAAGTCAACTCTATCTAAGTAAGATTGTGCAAGATATGAAGAGTACAAATCTTCACAAAATATCTAATGGAATCTTCCAATGATCTCCATGATGTAATACATGATGTCAAAATGTTGTATTACTATTAATAGAAATATGCAAATGCTTAAGTAGTGTTTGGTTTTAAGAACCTAACACATTCTACAAACTACTATCATACATAATGATTAGAGTCATATCAAGATGTTACTAATCATAAATGTAAATGCTTGAATGATGAATATATTGTTTGAGAAAGCTTGTTTTAATATCTAATAAACTTGACAAGCTTTAAGCTTTTATAAATTAAATTTACTTTTGTCGTTAACAAAACTTAGGCAAAGATCAAAAATATAAATAACGTTTAATGACGATATTTGTATTAACACATTTAATAAACAATTTTTTTTTATAAACAACCTTAATTAATTATGATTTTTAATTTAATAACAAAAAAAAATCTTAAATAATCATCTTAATGAATGCTTTGACGGCACTGGTTAAACAAACCCTTAAAGTATATAATCATATGTATGTAGTTCTCAAATAAACCATCATATATTTTAGAAATTTTTCGATTAGTTAAAATATATAAAGGATTTTTTTTAACTTGTGCACAAAAACACAGTATAAGAAGCCTTTGTGCACAAGTACTTATAAAAAAAGATTCAAAAACCCACATAAAATATATTCAAAAAAAAAATATATTTTTTTAAAAACTTTTGTATGGAATTTTTGAATTTTTTTGTGAGTTATACACAAGTTAGAGAACCATATAAAAATAATATGTTTTTAGGACAACCATGTTCAAATAGAAAATATAAACAAGCGGAGTCGTTCATAGACATGGTCATGACTCATGAAAGCAAAAACGTAGTTGTTGGTTGGATGGCAAGTTTGGTGTTAAACCCAATGTTGAATTGAATTGGAGCAAAATAAGAATTTGGGCCATGTGTAATCGTGTATGACCGGGTCGTGTGAAATTGTGGATGACTAAGCATTTCATTTACGCGGTGAGTACGTACACATGTTGAGATGGACAATATATATAGGAAAATAAATGCTAGCATACCAAACTATTCGGAAATTAATTTTGTTAGTGCCTATACAATATCTTTATTAGGTTTGAATAGAATCCATGATCACTACAAAACTACGTACCTAAATGCCATAGCTTGAAAAGGGACACCGCACTATGCAATTGTGTTTAGTAGTTTAAGGAGGTCAAAATTGATATATACTTTTCAAATCTCATAGCTATGATAACCTTAAAAATTAGGTAAAAATTTCATGTTATCACTTAATAATTCATTCTTGATAGATATTCTTTTTATATAGGTTACTTGGTTTGATTTAAACTATTGGCTAAAAGCCTAAAACTCATTATGTCCTTTATAAAGAATAGGCAGTCATCGCTAACTTAGGTTTGTCCGTTGATTTGAAACTTTTTGAAAAAAAATAGAAATCTTATATCATCAAATGTACAAGTTTCATGTGATCCGAATCAACCCGGTCGAGTTTGGTAATTCTTTATCTTATTTTAGTTTGAAATATATATTTATGAGATCCGATTCTTCCACAAGTGGTTTACTCTTAATCAACATCACTAGTCCACGTCCACGGGGTGGACCTATGGGGTTTTTTTTAGGTTTACAAGAACCTGATTGATATTTGCTGTTTAGCGTAAATTTTCATTAAAAATAAGGCTTTTTGCAAAATGAACAATTTTGTGTCACGTAAATATATGTCTTTTTTAATTGATTCACTAATATGTTAAAAGGAAATGCGTGTATTTCTAACTTGTTTGCTAGCTTAATGAAATTGTACATTTATATTTTTTTATACTCGTAAAAATAATTGTGCATCAGGTGACTTAAAGTTTTGTGTCCGACTACAAGTCCACCTTTGTGCCTTTGTAGAAAACCGATGTGGTCATGGCTTTGTGGCTTTGTTGACGAGAATGAAAATGTAGTGAACCTTCACTCATTAAATGATCGTGAACTTGAAGAATGTAATAATACTTCAATGTCTAACAAGGAATTTATATACCAAAAATATATCCGTGATGATATGCTTGGATCGTTCGTGGTGATAGATAATGTTTAAACTATTTAATTTTTACATAAGTAATATCGTTTTGAAGTTTAAAACTTGTATTTTGCTGAGTTGTACGTGTTTTGTATTGGATTATATGTTTTAGAATTATTGCGAGATCGGTATTGGACTTTTTATACTTTATGTGTGTTTGGCATTAAATATTAATAGGTGTTTGGTAAGCCGAACAATTGCTTTTTCTTTTTAGCGTTTAACCCACCGGTTGGATTCGTGACCGGCTCACTTGACCAGATCGATTACAAAACATGACTTAGAAAGTGATGTACAGACAGGCTCTTTTCTTAGCATAGAAGAAATTTAATAGAAACCAAAAACTCTAGACATATGTGATGGTTCCAATGCAAGGAAAAGTCATATGACAAGTCAAAATTTTGGAAGGAATTATATGCAATGTCAAAGTTTTCGACGGTATCTAGTAAAGGACCAAGTCTCCAACTTTAAACATGATTTACACGTTAAGGATAAAGGGTAGAAGAAGATATGTGGTCGAGAAAAATGTTAGTGTCATTGAATGAAATTAAATTAGAACTTTTGTGTGTCTACTGCGTTGTGAGATATTTATGTGTCCAAATAGACTATTCAATATAAGGTGTGTAATGGTGTTACCGCGTGGTGGTGCAATCACGACCACTCACCACCCATTACACTTAGTCTAACACATTGAGGTATAAACCTCGGCACCTCGTCCTTCGAAGCCACAACACACAATATATCCTGTCTTGCAAGTGTACATACAAAGTTGCGCAGATAAATTATGTATTGAGAATGAAAGTCATTCCCTTACTTCAAACCGTTAAACCAAACGCACCCTTAACAGAATCAAATCTGGCAGATAAATTTTAGTGGAGGCGACCCCTTAATCACCAAAGCATCAATGCGGCAACCAAAACTGAGTTAAATCTCAGAACTAAAATAAATAAATTAAATTTTATTAACTGTAAAATAAATGAATACAATATCAATGTTTTCTCAAGACTATACACAAGAACCAAATAACGTGTCCAAAATTAAAAAAAAAAAAAAAAAAAAAAAAAAAAAAAAAAAAAAAAAAAAACAACAAACTAATAGTTAACCCGACATTGTGAGCGAGACGACTACCTTTTGGATAGCCTGGAGTTGGCGCAGGTGAACCGAGGGATAATCCAATAGTTTTCTCGGACTATATAATCATAAACTGCAACCGCAACAAAGGTAGAAAAAGCAAAGTGTGGAAACCAAAACAACAGCTTCGACACCCGAAGCAATCTTAAAAAGAAACCGATCAACAAACCATTTATGTACTACATTAAACTTGGTTGATAATTTCCATCGAAGACCATGATTGATCTTTAGCTTCTTCCATATTCCTTTGCCACTTTTGCCGTGCAACCTAGTGAAAAAGTGTGTAGAACTAGGTTTGTTTTCTGTTTCTGCCATTTTTTTTTAGGGTTTTTGATATTGTTTTAGTATATTTGCTAAAATGTTTTTGTCAAGGGTAGGTATTTATATTGGTTTCTTGGCGTAAAAGGTTTGGAATCTACGGTTGGCATGATGGACGTTATAGGGTATGAGAATTGGTGAATTGCAAATTGTGTCCCTTGTGTTTTGGTTGTATTGCTTTTATGACCTTATCATTTATGAACACTAATTGATCAATTATTAATCTAACCGAACACCAAACGGCTAGATGTTTAGTTAAGTTTGTTCAGAAGGGATATGTTATAAGAAAGCCCTTTATGATGTGACAATAGAGGGTTTTGATCAAAATGTACAAACCGCGATGCACATCATATAATCTTTCGATGCGTGTAATGATTGAAAACCCCCTCTATAGGGGGGTCTGTATAAATTGCCCCTGTTCAGAATCACTTGTTTTGTTTTCAAATGGATTAACGGATAAGTTTTTCTCTGTTCAGGTTGTTCGGAAAAAAATGAGTATTTGACTCATATACGCGCAACCAAATTAGGGTATCTCGTGACTCCTTTCGTTTCAAGGGGATTAACTTTATTTCGTTAACGATAGAAAAATATATAATGAATATAGTTTTGTATTATATTGTTATCTATACTACATATACATAGAAAATATATTTGTTTAAAACCTAAAATCTTAAAAATAAGTAATGTTGTTAGACTAAAATATTTTTACCTATAAAAGGCAATGCAATATGTTAAATACTTAAGTACTTAATTATAATTTAAATAGCTAATTTTCTTTAATATCTTACTCTACTCTCATACGGAGTATATACATAAAAAAATTACACTTACAAATTAATGTTATTATAAGTTGTCGTTGCTATATACGTATGGAATCGTCTAGTCTTATTAAAGATGGTAATATATATATAGGTATAATATTAAAGGGTTTTGTTACACACAACCCTTGTGTGTAAGCATTCCAAAATTATGAAAATCACAAAAAGAACTAAAATAGTCCATAAATATCTATATTTATACTACTTTATAATGCATTTAGGCCTTCTAAAATTAGAAGGCTTAAAAATTCAGACTTTTTTACTTGCTTATTATGGAAAGAATTAAAAAAAATAAGATAAGGAGCTCCAATCATTGAGTGGCATGTGTCACTTCTCTAACTAAAAAATAACAAAAATGGAGGAGCTCTAACAAACTAAAATAAAGAGCTCCAATAATGGGGTGACACATGTCACTTCCTAACTAATTAATCACTTTTATTTTTAAATTTAAATATCTTTTAATCCGTTTAATTTTTTTATGACCTAATTTCACCATATTTTTAAAAATTTTGTGCTCTTTAATTCAACATCCATTTTGATATATTTTTATAAGTTTTCTTTAGTAGTCTGGAAGAAGCGGAGTTGAAAAGAGAGAAACTTACTTGAATGAGACGTAAAAATGAAAAACATTTGTTCGCTACAAAATAGTCATCGGGTACCCGCCGCCGCATTGCGCGGGTACCCTTCTAGTATACTTTTAATAATTATAAAAAAGTTAAGTGATGTTAACTATAAAATGTTTAAAGTTCATTAAATGTTTATTAAATGTTACTCCCTCCGTCTCAAAATTATTGTCATGAGAGAGATTTCACAAAGTTTAATAAAAGTGGGGTCATTTTGATTTCCAACCACTTAAATGGAATATTCCCTCACTTTATTCTCTAGTTTTTACTTAAAAAGTCAAGTGGACAATTATTTTGAGACATCCCTAAAAGGAAATATGGACTATAAATTTGAGACGGAGGGAGTAATTAACAAAACCCAATATTAATATAGGAAGACAGGTATCAGTGTAAAGCATATCCGAATGAAGATTTAAATTATATTGTTCATTTAGAAAATGCAAAATAGGAAGACAAGTATCAATGTCGATATCCGTAATGATTAAATCGTATACATTCTATAGTTAGGGATATGGATATCTACTACACTATATTATAGATACGGTTTATAGCTAGGTGGATTATTTGCAAAGATACGAACTAATTATATGAGTAATCTCATAAGATATATTTTCCTTAGGATGATAAAGATACGGTATATAAGAAAATTACACAAAGTAATTTTGCCAGAACAAGTTTTGTAAAGGTAACATTTGAAATTTTAAAACTTTGTTAGCCATTATAGATTACAAGTCCACCTTTAATTGTATCTTAAAATTAAGTGTTTTGAAGATATATCCGGTTTAACATTTTAATTGAGAGATAAAAGTTTTTGTGAACCTCTCCAATAAAAGAAAACAAAAGTATAGGCTCACTCATTAAGTGAAGAAGAAACACCTCCTTACTACACATTTCAATGTTCAAACCATTAGATCAAAGTTATAATCATCATATAGTTGTTTCATGTATACAATATTCTAAATATGGTAATACACATCTATTGTGAGATCGATCCACATACAACTGCAACTGCCAATATATCGATTTCTTATTATGTATTGCTAGTAGATCGGTTTCTTATTATGTATTACGGGTTCGTTAAGCAAATAAAAGTACTAATACCATTTTAAAGCTACAAATCATGTATACACACCGTTTTAAAGCAAAACACTTCTCACAAGTAACTAAACTTTGTACATTTTAACAAACAAAGTTTGTGTTCAAATTTTCAAACAAAAAGAAAAAAGAGATAAATTGTAGTTTTGGAAAACACAAGGAGTGTTAGTAAACATTTTATTGAAAGAATAACCAGTTCCGCGTTATTGGGTCAATTATTATACAAGTGGGCCAACCTGTTGGTTCATTTCCAGGAAGGCTTCTGTTCACACCATTATCTGTTTGTAGCACTTTTGGAATATGAAATTAGCAAAAACTGTTATTGATTTATAAAATGGGTCCTTAAACAAAAACACATGTGCAAGGTTTAGCCTCAACATTTGTTGAATTGTTGTTAATCATAAGATTTGAGTCGTTTTTATGAGCAATTAGTTTGTGGGTTTTGGCTCTACAGATGGTGTGTTTGTTAAAAATAACTGTTGTTAGAATTGGAGATGGAGCTGTAAACAAAAATAGAGATGGAAATTATAAAAAAAAAAAAAATATTTTTTTAAGCTACATGAAGTAGCAGTTGATTTTCAGAGATTATGAAAGATTATTTTTTTATAATTTCTGATAAGTTTGGTCTGTTAAACAGGACTTAAATTTTAAGTAGTTTATTTTTTTTAAATAAATAATTATAATCTTTTAATAATCTCGTGTGTCAAATATATGAAGTATTTTTCATGTCCCACGATAATACGAGTATTTTTTTCGTGTTGCTGTATGCTACATACTTTCCAAACTTATTGTTAATGGGTTAAATTTATAGTAATTTTAAGAGTGTTGACACATGGACAATAAATATGATATCATCAACATAACTTGAAAGTTTGTAGCATATAGCGAAATGTGGAAAAAAAATACACAAATTATAATAAATTGTAAAAAAAATGTACATTGCTGTTATAAGGCTAAACTCTTTTGTTTTCCATTATTTGGTTAACTTCCTTGAAGATAGTACGCGCAAAGTAAATGGTTTTATCTAGGATTACAATAATCAATGTTGCAAAAATTGGTCAACTCGGCCGATTAATCGCCGATTAATTGTTAATCGGCCGAGTACCTTGTCGATTTTTGAAAATCGGTCGAAAAATCGGCCTAGGAAAAAAATCGACACAGAGCAGTCAAAAAATGGGCCGAATCGGTCAAAATCGGCCGAATCGGGCAAATCGGTCATTTTAAAAATAATAATAATTTAGGCATTATACTTAATTTGGGGATCGTATATTTCACTTATAACACACAATGGGCATAATAACCAGAATTGGAGCCTTTTATTGAGGTTTGGAAACATAGCAGACTTGGAATCGGTTAAGATTTTTAGTTTGTTCTCCAGAAATGCCAAAAAATTGCAGAAAATGCCAATCCGATTAATCACCTATTAATCCCGACTTGACCGATTACTCGCTACAGGGTGGTCGACCGCCCGACAACCGATTCATGATTTTTGCAACATTGGTTGCAACATACTTTCTTTTGTCCCATATTAGTTATGGGCATAGCGGTGTTAAGACGTTGCTAAAGCATGGGGCGTGACTTTCACGTTACGCAATAGACTAAGGCGTTGACTTGAGGCGTGACATTAGATGAGACGTGAAAAGGTGTGAGGTGTGACGCTTTTTTTAAACTTAACTTTGATGAAAAAGGTTTTGTTTGAAAGAAATGAATAAGATTACATGCAAGGATAGTTTTTTGATTTAATTTCTTATGTATAACACTTTTTATAAACTTGATATATATAAAATATGATATAATATATAAATCTATAAATATATTTATATTTTATGTCGCTTTAAATCACGTCTTAAAAAACGCTATGACTCCATAGCTCTTAAGACATGAGGCTTGGTCATGCCGCCACTTTACGTCTCCCGGTGTTTATAACTTTGCATCTTCAACATTAATAATGTGCGCGAAGCTTACAAAAATCATGTTCATGTGAAGGAAGTTGAACACAACATGAGCTTTATACCCATGGTGTATGTAAAATACATCACACGTTATTTCAAAGGTTTTAACTACTTGTGGTAGAAAGCTATGGGCCAAAGTTGCAAGTGATGCATAATGAAGGGATAATTAGTGATTGACTTGAAATTATTTAAAGCCGTTGATGTCAATAGGCCATGGTGTTGGTGGAAATAGAGCTGTTGGGTTAATGTGGGCCCAAGTGTAACGGTCAGAGTGGAAAGGGTCAGAATCTGCCAGTTGGGCAACTCTTTTTCAACATTCTATTCTTTGTTTTCTTTCTTTCTTGGTAAGTAAACCTTATTTGACGGATACAAGTCTAGCTATGTGTGATATTTCATTTCGGGAAATGTTGTTTTCACTAACCTTATCTCTGCGTCGCTAAATACTCACATGTTATGTCTAGAAGGCGGAAAGAGAAGGGAGGCAGGGTGGTCATGAGTCTTTTAGCCAAAAAAAATATTTGACTATTTTGTTAATTTGACCCCTAACAAACCGATTTGTAATGTAGTTTTTAAAGGTGGTGGCAACCATGCGAATCTCAAATTTTCATACCTAATCACCCACCAATAATATCTTTTCATCTCATCTCATACCTATCTCATACCTAACAATAGATTTTTAGTGGCAATCATGCCTAACCCATACCTCATCTCATACCTATAACAACTTAATGCCCAACGTCTCTTTTTTTAAATGTCCAAGGGATACATTTTGGCCATGCCAAATCGGTGAAGTATACCGATTTACCTATCCTCACACCGATACCGATCCATGCCGATTTAGTGGTAATGGTCAGCCCGATCGGTATGGTTCATGCCAAATTCATGCCGAGAGGCATTGCCACCACCCTAAAATCTATTGAAGTTTGCCCCCTCGATCATAATTTTCTGAATCCGCCTCTAGTTATATAGTCTAGCTTTATGTGAGTGGTCAAGTAATCACATAGTTTGTTAGCTTGAGTTTCGACTAATTAACACATGTACGAAATACTCAGATGATTAACAGATGTATGTATGGTTTGACTTTTTCCTTTTAGGATTTGTCTAACAAGTGACTTGACCGAAGGCAGTACTGATTAGAAGTTGTTAATTGAACTCGAACTTTCCTTTCAGTTGAAAGATGCGTTAAATACACATTAATTAAACTTTATAAATTAATTTAAATTAATGTGATTATGAATTTATTAAACTCATTCTTTCTTGTTTTATTCATATAAATCAATGTCCAAAGTGCACCGGTTAGACAAACCCAATCAACCTATACAATAACTATATTTGAACCCATTACAATTAGAAGACCAACAAAATAAACAGGCTCTGCCTTACGATTCTACCTCAAGTATCACAGTTAAAAAGTACTAATGTAACTTTAGTCAAATTATCCTAAATTATCTTGTACACACACATTACTACATTAGTATATGTCTGGAGTTGTGAAATGTGACAAACAATTTGAAGAAGCATAACCTAGATGGACGATTTTAGAGGTGGAGTTAGAAATGAAAGCAGTGATCGTTACGCGCCCATATACCACTAATATGTCCTATGCAGTGTCGTAAAGCCATATCAGTGAATTTGATCGACTCTTAGAGGTTTAGCAACCTCAAATTTCAATCCGGCCGAGGTTCCTAACTCAAAAAAATGTCGAAACAGATCAATTCTCATTACAAACCAAAGGCTGTATCCAAATTCAGTAAGTAGCTAGATTACAATTTCCATATCAGAAAAAAAAAAAAAAAAACAAGTCTGCAAACTGTTTTATGTAAGTAGCTTTCTACAAATGTAACGGTATCAAATTGGAACGATATAAAAAAATATGCCGAAGAGTTACATATAAACATACATTAATTGGGTTCAATTTTCGCCGTGATATCATATCCACCAGTATATTCAAATGCATCACTTTCGTTCCTTTTAAGCACACCTTCTGTGTAAGGATGGACAGGAACACCGGGGGTAGATCCAAACACGTTAGCAAACTCATTAGTAGATGAGGAATTAGATGTTGAACTCGTGTGGATCCCGTCACTCTTTAGAATATTCTCGAGTATTTTCACTACATCACTCATAGTTGGACGATCTGCAGCCGATTCTTCAACACATTGCATTGCTAATTGTATAAACCTTCCAAAGCCCGTCAATAATGAGTCTTTGAGATTTGGATCGAGTATTTCTCGTAGTCCATATTCTTTTTCGTCCGTCATGTCCATTGCTAGTCTCACTTCGCGTACAATGTACTTTCCTTTTACAATAGGCAGTTTAGAGGTTATTAGTTCAAGCATCACCACCCCAAAGCTGTATACATCACTCTTATCGGTTAATTGTTGTGTCATGTAGTATTCTGGATCGAGATATCCCTGTACACGTATAGAAATGTTAGAGGTCTAATGTAATCTGGTGCACACTCCTAGGAACGAATTCTTGAAGTTGCATATAGGGGATTAAAAAAGTGGCGAAAGGGACCATACCAGGGTACCCTTAACTTGAGTCGAGACATGGCCTTTTTCGCTATCCGAAACTAGCTTGGACAACCCGAAATCTGCAACTTTTGCTGTGAGGTTTTCATCTAAAAGAATATTAGTTGACTTAACGTCTCTGTGGATAATAGGAGGATCAGCAAGCTCATGTAGATAAGCTAGTCCTTTAGCAGCACCGAGTGCCACACGTAGTCTTCTCTTCCAATCAAGATGAATTTCCGATTTACCTAAAGTTTATATGTTCATCAATTTTGTCAAAACTCGGCCACAAACTAAGTAACGAACAATTTGTTAGCTTCAGTGTCTTTTTGACTCAGTCATATAAGTTTACCTGACAAGCTTTCTCTAAGGGTTCCATTGGGCATATACTCATATACCAACATTTGTTCTCCTTGCTCGAAACAAAATCCGACAAGCCCAACAAGGTTCTTGTGATGAACCCGTGAAAGTAACTCAATTTCAGTCTTGAATTCAAGCCCTCCCTGCGTTGAGCCTTGTTGAGCCCTTTTAATCGCAACTGTTTGCCCACCTGGGATCACTCCTCTATAAACCTATCAAATCAAAACAATACCAAAAAAGAATATCACAACTAGCACCAAAAATAATACTAGTTAATTCCATAAAGATCGGGCTTACCTTCCCATAACCTCCGGATCCTATCTGGTTAGTTTCCGAAAATTTACTTGTGCATTTTTTGAGTTCATCATAAGAGAACCATCTAGCTCCTTTCAACTGCGGTGCACCTCCGCTGTCTTTAGTACTTGGAGCCCATGATCCTGTCAAAAACAGGTTGAAATTAGCTATGAAAAAGGCGTAAGCATTGTGAAAAACAAATTAGTACGGAATAGTTACTTACCAAAAGGTTTGCTTTGACTGATGGCTTTTTCAGCGCGTTTCTTTTGTTGAACAGCGTATACTACGAGCACAATAAGTACAATGATCAAAAGGGTGCAACCAATGGCGATCCCAATTACACCACCAACTCCAATACCGCCACCATTATCATCTACACATAATCGATCAATTTAACTAGTTAAAAGGGTAGGAAAAAACTTACATGAACCAAAAGGTATTGTAGTGCATTCAACATCTTAAAACCATTTTATCAATAAATTTGGATTATATCTAAAACGATGTAATCAGAAATATATACCTGCAAACGAATAAGGATTTGCAATGAAAATATACGTTCCGAATTCTGCTGGTGGCTTGTAAGTTTGATTACTCAAGAAAAATCCCATTTTCTGAACCTCCGGTCGTTTAAAATGCTTACTTTTTGATGGAAAGAATTGCACACTAACTTGAAGATAATCCTCAAGATTAAAATGCGGGTTTTGGAGCACAACTGAGCCCGAATCAAGGCTCAGTTTCGACCAAAGGCTTGTTTCTAATGAATGCCACAAGGTAACATTCGATAAAGTACTAAAAGTTGGTGCTCGAAAGTTAAATGTTCCTTCATATGGATAGGCACAGCCACATTTTAGAGGACTTGGTTTCTGATCAGGCCGACATGATTTTGTCCCACAATCAGGTAAGCTTGTAGAATACGGTGTTGTTGATTGTTGAGCTTGACAATATGGACTGTTCTCAAGGGTCTGATTGCACACAGGGTTTCCATATAGTCTAGAAATACCATAAACACAAAACATAAATATTGAGTACGTAGAGATTAGACGAGTGGGTCGGGAAAGTTTTTTGACATGTCAAAACAGATTCAGGTCAAATATGTTGTTTCTAGTAGGGATCAAAACGGGTTCGGCCTGGTTGAGTCGAAAACATAAATGTTTTCGTTCAGAAAACTTATAGATAACTAAATCAAGTGAAAGAATTACAAATAATTTGATTTAGGAGGTGGTAGAACCAAATTTCAGATAAAACACAAATTGACCCGTTTATTAGTAATAATGTTGAAACTTGAAACTGCCACCTCTAATATGAATCTTGATATCATTTAAAGTTGTTCTTACTCGAGTTCCTGTTTGTAACTGCTAGAGAGTGTCACATTGTTGATCTTGTTGTTTTGCAAATCAACAAGCTCTAGTTGACCGCCGATGCTATCGCCCATAAATAATGTATCATTAAGATTGTTGTTCTTCAGTCTCCTGTTTGATCAATTTCAAGAACAGAACATGTAGTGTTATACTTAATGGAGGTAACATAATGACACATTGACTTTTTAGGTCCACCCTCCCTCTATTTACCGGTTTGACCTATAAAAGGTCAAAGTGTAACATTTTCGTATAACAGGAGTTAAGTGAATTGAATCTTACACAGTTTGAATTCCTGATAAACTGAAAAGGGTTTGTGGTAGCTTCCCCTTAAGCGTTCCAAATTCCATGACGCTGAGCGCAACATTTAAAAGTCAATATAAGATAGCTTTCCATTAGAAAAGAGAAACGCAACTTATAAGATACTGAACTCACAGGGTGCTTAAAGATGGTAATGTAGAAAACCAAGGCGGAGGGTCGGATTCTTGAAATGAATTGTTGCTCAAGTCGCTACATAAGAAGTCTCACAAATTTTTAAATCACACGTAACCTAACATAAAAATGCAAAAGAAGATATCGATTTTTGATGATTAACTTACACATAAGTGAGAGAACTCATTCCAGTTAGATCAGGCAAAGCTCCTGATAGCTTGTTGTAGCTTAAATATCTATATACACAAAAGCAATAACAGAAAAGTCAAAGTCAATCAATGATCGTCGTAAGTTTTCTTTTTTAATAGAATAAAAATATGTACTCACAGTTCGCTGAGGCTTGTAAGCCTGTTCAGGGTTAATGGCACTTCACCTTCCAACGTGTTTCTATCAAGTCGACTGTTGCAATGCAAATAATTTTACTTAGTTATTTTTTCAAACAGTGTGAATGATTTTAGCTTTCAATATTTTACGTACAGAGTCTCTAGTGTCGTAACACTTCCAATTGTAGTAGGGATTCTTCCGGTCAACTGATTCCCATCGAACAATCTGTGCTTCCAATATCACATCGTTCATTAATATGTTTTAATCAAATTTTCGGATAATAATTTCTACTGATTGGTTCAACTTACACATGTATTAGTACCATATCTTCGCCAAAGATTTGTGAAGGAATTGGCCCTGATAGCTTGTTCTTATTAAAATGACTGCAAGTTTACAATGATTCGACGAAAAATGTGTAATTAAGACTCATACCATGAAGATCAGTGTTTTCCTATAATGCAATAGTCAAAACTGAAAAACTACTTACAAATGCTTAGCATGTTTAAGCATATCCAAGCCCGGTGATGTGAGAGATGAAATCGGAATCGATCCTGATATTTGATTTTCTGAAATGTCCAACCAGTAAAGGTTGGATAGATATCCTAAAGTCGGAGGGATTTCGCCTGTCAGGTTGTTTGAGTTCAACGCCCTATTGATCATAAACCATACGTTAAGTATATGTTAAAACGTCTCTCTAGCAATGTATTATTTACTGATAAAGATAGTTGGCAATAAGAATCTTACATATACGAGAGCTTCTTTAGGTTTCCAAGTTCAGATGGAATGCTACCGGTGAATCTACAACCACATAGAATCCTGAAACCAAAATTTTAAAAGGTTATGTTATCTTTGTAGGCTATAATTTTTTTAAGGTATGTATGTTCATCATGGCTTTTGGCTTTAGCAACATATTGTTCTTTAGAGGCACAAAAAGAACAGTTTATAAAACTCACAGCTGACCGAGATTTTCTAGATCTCCAACCCGTGGAGAGATTGGACCTGTTAAGCCTCCATTAAACGATAAGTCCCTAGCATAACATCAAAATCTTTTCAGATACAAACTTATCAAAGTAGGTAACTAGTCCAATAATATTTCAGTGTGATCAAAGTGTACGAATTTACAATAGTGTTAGTCCAGTGAGACCACCAATGTCGCCAACGAGTTGACCTGCTAAGCCCATAGATGACAACCACCTGAGAACGAAAAAATCCAATATTTCAATGGCGAAATTGTTTTAATGTGCTAGGTATATCAACCTGCGTATCTTAGAATTGGTTAAACCGCGATCCAAAAAAATTTTGGCTATAAAAAAGAAGCCCGGTTTTGAACCCCAAACCAATTTTGTTCATATCATGAACAAAAACTAGATCGTAATAGATCCTTTTTTCATAAAAGTATTCTATTACTAAATTTAACAAGATAGTTTATAATCATTTTTACTTCTTTATTACAAAGTGTAACTTGTATGGAAACTATCCATCTTGACTTAGATTAACATGTTTTGACTTGTTACCCAACCCGTCACCTTGTCACCTCTATTTTTACAATCAAACATTAGAACCAAAACAAGGAAAATGGACGGACAGTTCAGCGACCCTGTCGTTCCTGCAGATGACACCTTCCCATGAACACGGATCATTTGAACTTTTCCAGCCTGGTGGCGTGTTTTGCCACTGGTCTCTCAGTGCTCTCATTGCTGCCGCTGCACATACAGCAGCACGTGGTTTATTAATCAAAAACCTCGAAAAAAAGTCACTAGCTAATAAATTACACAACACATGACCACATTACTTACCATCTCCGGGATTAGTATCACCAACGATCACATGAACTTCCAACATAAAAATCAACAAACACCAGCACAACACTCGCCATGCACACATTTCCATTGAGGTTAAATCATTTGTTAATTTCCAAAACAAGTTGTCAAAGAACAAAGATTTGTTTTGTCTAAATGATTAAGATGTTGTTAGCTTAGATCACAAGGTATTCAATCAAACATTTTAATTAATAGTCTTAACATATGATAGACAGATGGAAAGCGTGTTGCTGGTTGCTCCGCCTGACCAACATAAATCACAAGAAACACTATGTTATTTTAGAATATATGCTTGGCCGATCAAACATAGTTTTGTTGGTTTTCTTGTCTTGTTCTTGTTTGGATGAGCATCCAAATAGGCTCCATTGCAGCTATTGGTTATATCACATTTGATAGTGAAAGGTTTCTAATTAGAATCTGGTTTTTATAATACTATGTACCAATTAAGAATAGCTAAATAAAAAGATTCTTCGTCTCCCTGTGTTTTTTAAATGTGGCAATTCAAAACGGCTTATACAAACAATGCACGATTTGGGTTGTGCGTTGTTGACAACGGATCCTTGAGCTAAAACAGGTAGTCGTTGGAGCCGTCTAAGATTCGTTCATATGTTTTGCAACCCTATTTCCGCAAGCAACAACATATGACAGAATGTATTATACCATTAACTTGTCCAGTAGACCTTTTAACTTTATGCTATGCCCAGGAATGTCCAAAATCTAATGTGAAATATTATTACCACCCCATGTCTCAAACTAACACTAACTCGCAGTCTCGATGCATAGAAGTATCGTCACGCCTTTGATAAAGTTCCAAGTTCTAGCTTTTCGCTCGACGCCATGTCTCAAATTATCATCTTTTTTGTCATTACCAATACTATATACTTATTTGTTTTCTTCTAACAAACATTATGGGCAGTGACGGACCCAGAAAAATTGGATGTGGGGGGCAAAATTATTTTTTTTTACGATAGCAACAAAATGCGAAAGAAAAAACTAGAAACGTAATGATAAATCGAGTATTTTTACTTAGACATGAAAGATTTATAAGGCTTTAAAGAGTTAAATGTTGGATTTTAGTATGTGAGTGGGGGGCAATTTGCGTTTCTGGTGGGGTCACTTTCGAAAAAAGGTCAAAATTAAATAAAAATTACACTAAAATATCAACTTTTTCGGCTAGCCATGGGGGGCGCCTGCCCCCCGTTCTTACATGCTAGTTCCGTCTCTGATTATGGGACCTCCAAACTAAAACACTTTTATGGTTTTAAACTTTGACTTTTAAAGTCAACTGCTCTTCATTTTCAGTAGTTTAATATTATGAAAATGTTGAGTATTGATAAGTTGACCTACTAAATAAACATACAAATACGCCTAGGACAAGTGTTAAACGCTAATTTTCTCTCAACATATTCACTAATTAATATTTGAGGAATTTTCAAAAAGTAGCCAATTTTTAGCTTTGGGTTCACTTTCAAATAAAAGAAAGAGTTTTCAAATTTACTCTTGTGCAATCGCTAGACCGTACAACCATAGATAAATCGCGACACTTGTTCAAATACGCGTTCTCTTGTTTATTCTTCTAGTTTTTGCTTCTTATGCTTATGGGATGTTTTTTTATAGACTAAAGTGACAGTTTGTACGACCACATTTTTTTTGCTCGACTGACAAGATAATTTTGTCTTATTAGACAAGTGGTCCCACTTTTGTAAATGGAAAAAAATGTCAATTGGTGCGACCCACTTGTCTAATAAGACAAAAATGTCTTGTCGGTCGAAAAAAAACTGGTCACACAAAATGTCACTTCAGTCTAGCAAAAACATCCCACTTACACCAACATAACCCACAAAGACACACATAAAATTACCATAAAAGTCATTAGGTTAATCCGACCAACAAACCACCCATTTTCATTTTGGTCTTCACTTGTTATCATGTGTCTTTGTAACAAGCTTGACGCATTACCACACTTCTTCACACATGAAGACAAGTTCCACTACGCATGTTCTATTATTAAAATTATTTTGTTTTTTTTTTCATGGAGTTAGGGGTGTCATGGTTTGGGTAATACCCAAATAAACCGAAAATCGAAACTGAGCCGAACCGAAAATAATCAAACCGAACTTGTAACCGAACCGAACTGAATTAAATACTCAGTCCTCGGTTCGGTTATGATTCTAGCAATATAAACTGAAAACCGAATTCAAATAAATATAAATATTTTTAATATATTTTTATATAAAAAATATATTAAAACTCTTTAATACTATAAATAATAGTATTTTTTAAGCTTGATTTTTTTTTTTAATCTATATAAAAAAATGAATAATAGTTAAAATTATGTAATTCAGGTTATTGGTTTGGTTTTTGATTATTCAGTTTGATTTAATCAATTTTAATTTGATTTGGTTCTGTTCTCGATTATAAAGAAAATTTTAACCGAACCTATGAACACCAGAGTAATTTGTTAACTAAAACAAGGTTCTTCCGATAGAACAATTTTTTTTTTTTTTTTTTTTTTTTTTTCGATAGAACAATTTAGAAAAGTGAAAAGTGTATTTGTCTCCAAGAAAACGTTATTTAACAAGTGTAAAATAATTTTTTTTTAGAAAAGTGCGAATTAAATCAGGAAAAAAAAAAGCGTTTTCTTTTGTTCTTTGAAAAATTGGCAATGGAAACGACGTCGTATGGTTAAAAACCCGGAGTAGAGTTGAGTTTTCACAAAGAAGAACAAGGTCATAGTAGCGTTGTTGTCGAATTAAGGTATCTTTATTAATCTTCAAAGATCTATAGGGCGTTTGGATTAGCTTTTTTATCCGGCTTTATGGGCTTATTTGATTTTGGAAAAGCCGATAAGCTCACTTTTTAGAGCTTATTAAGTTTAGCTTATTGGCTTAAGCCAATAAGGTGAAGTTGAAAAGATCATAAGCTTCAATAAGTGAGCTTATTGGCTTTTCCAAAGTCAAATAAGCCCATAATCTGGCTAAATAAGCTGATCCAAACACCCCCACTATTAATATTTCCAGTGCAATCTTAATAACACCCAAAATGTAGTTGACTAGTCCATGCTTATTTTAATTATTATCTAATTTTGTGTAGGAGTGATATTAGTTTGATGGAGTGGCTCCTGATATTTGTTTCAGTAGCTGTTATATGGTTTGCTTCTCTGTGCAAAGTTGTTTATGTTTCGTTTTATCCGAATCGAACTCCCTTCGTAAATAATGACAGTGAGTGATTCTTAACATCTTTTGCTGTGTTAAGTTTTCGTGTTTATGTCGGTTATTAAGTAAATGCTGTTTGAATGGTGTATCAGTTGGAGGTTTGCGAAAGAGAAATGTGCTGCTTGTCATTGCCCATCCCGACGATGAATCAATGTATGAATTACAGTTGCAATAGTTTTATAATGTTTCCGCTTAAGGGGGTGTTTGTTTAAAGAAAGTTTATTTTATGGGCTTATACAATACTTGATAAGCTTATGAGCTCATTTTGTGGGCTTATGAGCTTATCCACTTGTATAAGCTCAAATGAATAAGCTCAAAAGCCAAAAAAAATGAGCTTATCAAATTTTTTATATGCTCATAAGCCCATCAAATAAGCTTATTATTATTTAAGTCACCAATAATAAGCCAGAATAAACGAGCTTGTGAAATATAAGTCAAATCAAATAAGCTTAACAAAACCTCTTTAAATATAAGTACTTATAGGCTTTCTTAGAAATAAGAGCTTGTAGAGTTGGTGTTTGGATTTTTGCTTATTAAGTTTTTAAGTCAGTAAGACTTGAAAAACTGTAATAATTTAAAGTATATCATAGTATGATAATGCTAATGATATCTAGGGAAGTTAGAATTTTGATCACTGTAATGACCCGCCAGATACTTAAGCAACTATAGCAGTATAGCACAGTCTATTCGTGACTGCTAGTTTGAAATATGCCGGTGTTTGGGATTGCTTATTTGTTTTCAGTGTAAGCGGGTTCAACTATTTGGCAAAAACTGCTTATTTTTTTCTTATATTACACTAAAATAACCACTTATAAGTAAGCAGATAAGCTCCCACACACCCCCTAAGTTATTTGCGCTAGGCGTATTATTGATTATATTTTATCATTGGCAGGTTCTTTTCACCGACAATAAACCACTTGACTTCAAGAGGGCATAATGTGCGCATATTGTGCTTATCAACGGGTAATATGTTGTAAGATTAGAAACTTTGGTTGTTTGCATATGAACTTGTTGACGACTATGAATAATACCATAATGCGTGCGATTTACTTTTAAGGTATAGTTGGGATGCAAATGTGTCAGAAATTGACGGCTTATGTTGTTAACTGGTTTTCAGGTAACGCAGATGGTATTGGAGATGTTAGAAAAGAAGAGCTTTATAAGGCTTCTGCCGTTCTTAAGGTGATTTAATACATTACATAACGTTAATTTGCGTAATGCCATAAGTCCATAATCTTCTTGTTTGTTGCCGTTTCTTTACGATATAAACCTTCTTTCATTGTTTCATCTAGTGTTCCATGATTCTTCACTGTTCTGTACTTCTGTTCTGTGTAAATAAATGTCTATAAGAAACTGAATATACCATCGGTGGCGATAGATTTGAGAACATAGTATTTCATACCTGGACTAAATACTAGATTATGTGCGGATGTTCATGTTCTTTGTTTATATCTAGTATTGCCCTGGAAAAAGTACCGAGGACTACATCATATCAAGATTTTAAGACCATTGAACCATAGCATTTTGAGAATCTGAGTAATGTAATCATTGTTTCAGTATCCGCTTATTTGAGATCGGAAAAATCGTACTTTCTCATGTTATGAACGTGTCTCCTCTTAATTGTGACATAAGTGCACTTGTTTGTAACATATGATTATTACTGAATCATGCAGGTTCCTCCCCAACAAGTGACAGTAATGGATCATCCGGATTTTCAGGTTTATTTCTTTTCTCAAAAAAAATTTCATGACACAGTCGTTGAACAATGTCTTTTTTTTTTTTTTTTTTTTTTTTTTTTTAAATTTATGAACAATGTCTAATTGTATGTTTATCGCCAGGATGGTTTTGGGAAAGTATGGGATAGTAACATGCTAGCGAAGATTGTGGAAAAGGAAGTTCGTGATCATGCAATTGACATGGTAAGCTCTGATTTCAGTATCGGTACATAGACCATCTTTGAAAACATATACATCTTTAATAAATATACGAGAAATTCCTTTGTTCTGTGTTACTGTCCTAACTTACAAGTGTGTCGAAGATCCCCTGTCAATTCAGTTTTTTCTATATATTTGCAGATTATTACGTTCGATAACTATGGTGTGTCAGGTCACTGTAATCACCGTGATGTACACCATGGAGTGCAGTAAGTGCGATTACTTTCTTTTCTGACCTCTGTGATAGTAGTTCTACAATTATCAACCTACTCTATTTTGTATATCTGAACTATCAACATCGTACTATTTTAACTTATCATGCTTCAAGAAACTACCATATGTGGTGAGTGTGCATTATTAATAATGAGATTATAAGGTGGAAATTATTAACCTCTTTCTGTCTTATCAGAAGGTTCATGCTTGATACTTCAGAGCGAGAAATTGAAGCCTGGGAGCTGGTATATTTTCTTTCCCATGACTTTCTTTTGTCCATTTTAAAAAAAATCTTCTATAAAAATAATACGGTAAATATGATTACCAAAACAAAATTATACAGTAATAATCTGAAACAAAACGATTTGATTGTTTGTCCCGTTTGATCCATTCCCTTTTAGCTAATCTAGTTTGCAACATGTTTTGAGTTGAAATACAACCCCGCATGGTCTCATTGATATGTAAATTGGTTGAAATTGCTTTAAAGATACTGTCTGTTCCATATGCATTAAGCATTTGGATCTCGACACCCTTGGATTTGCTGGCATGTCTACTTGTAATAAAAAAAATGTTACCCAAAAAAAAAAAAAATGTAACTTTATTAATGTAATTTTCAATACTTCCTTTCTTATTTGACCAATTGAAGTATTACTTTCACCCTCGTTGAGATAAATTTTGGGGGTTTGGCACTATTATTATGGTCAAAGAATAATATCTTATGTTTGACTGTTCAATAGTCAACATTTTATCTGTGTGCTTTCTCAGGTCAGTACTAACATACTCCGCAAGTACAGCGGGCTAATAGATATTTGGCTGTCCTTATGGAGTGCCCAGAGTTCTCTGAATGGGCAAATGCAATGCTTGCTAAATGAACATCCTGGTAGAAGCTATGTTGCAATGTCACAGCACCTGAGCCAATGGGTATGGTATGTAATCGTTCCTTGCACCTTAATTATCAGAACATACGTGAGTGAATGGTTAAAGAAAAATAGCTAAAAGGAAACCTGTCATATGGGTTGAACGAGCCAAAGCATCCAAAGTGTTTAAGCATGCAACCACCTAATCGTTTTATTCAAGAATATAGATTATTTCTGTGATCATATAGTTTTTTTGTAGTCGTATAAACGTTAATTATAAAAAAGTGTTAATACATTCTGGAAGAAAACGTATTTTGGGTCAACTCGACCCAATCCTGACCCGTGCAATAATACTTCGTTTTTGACCTAAACTCGTTGCCAAATCTGCTCATTTTCCTCCTTTACTACTGAAAACTACGTTGTTTGGACTTGAGAGAATGTTACTCTTGTTTCTCCGCTTCTTCCCAGAACCTACCTACTTCTTGCATTCAAGTCGGGTTATATACATCAAGTACTTCTTGCATTCAAGAAAGGACCTACTGTAGTTGTTTTGCTTGGCTAGTATTAGCTCGAAGTTAAATATTGTCACCTGAAATGCCAAACAGAGATAAGGGTATGTACAATTCATATATTCTAACATAGTTTTTGGTAGACTGTTATGTCTCTCAATGATGATTTCTGTCAATTTTTGGTCAAGTCTAACAATCTAGGGTTCCATTTAGTATTAAAAGAGGGAATTTGGTCTTTTTAACCATGTTCTTCATCAACTCTCAGTCTTTTTCATCATCTTTTTTTGGTTGAAATTTTCAGGTTCCGCAAGCTATTTGTTTCATTTTCTAGTTATACGTATGTGAACACTTTGAGGAAGATTAACAAAAGGAAAACATCATGAGAATGCTGAAGCGGAAGTCCTTCCCTTGCAGTCTTATTTGGCTGATGAAACCCACACATTTATATGACACCAGCAGACGATAAATTTTACTTCAGAAGATGGACTGCAATCTGAAAGGGGACCCGAAGTTTTCAAGGCATTGGTGAGAGTCTTAAAGCATGTTAACGGTTAACATGCCAGCTTGATTTTTCTGGTGAAGTCTTAGAGCATCTTAAAATTGTCCTATACAAATCACGTTATTGATTTTTCAGGTGAATAGTGATTCCGTATATTCAGGATAAAATGTAATTTTTCTTCTTCTTTTGTAGTTGATACAATATACAGTATGTAACTGAATACTAGTAGGGTGTTGTAGCTGGTTGATGCTTAAGAGTGACCTGTTATGGTATCAACATGTAACGGCTTACAGAAATGAATCTATAAAGAGTTAAAGACTGAATTATAAAGCAAGAGTTCAAATTTTTAGTGAACACTGGGTCTTGTAATATCGACATTTTGAGCTCAAATGTATTTCTTTTCGCTCTCAGACACTCAATCAGAACCTACTTCTATATTGAAGCTGAAAGCGAAATTGAAATCCATCATTAACAAAATGACATACACGAGCGAACTACAGTAAAACTGAAAAAGTATACTTTAGATTGAAGCTGGAATGCAATTATGCATAGTTCAGCCATTCTGCAATATACACAGTATTGGCGAACTGAATACCTAAATCAACGTACATATAACTCAACTGAAGCTATAAAATGAACTAGAAGGCGTTTGGTAACCGGTTGGGTGGGGGTCTTAGTCATTACTCATTACTAAAACCAAATACTGTAACACGTTTGTGCAAAAGATTTAGCCAAATTTGAGATGCAGCATGTTTTTCCAGTTTAAACAAGAAGAGTGCAATCACCAAACTAAACTAGACTACTATACAAAAACTAACGGGTTAAACCAATAATTTGATGACTGGACCAAGCATCAGATTTGATGCCCAACAAGTCCTAAAGTCTGGATGATGTCTTAATCACATCATACTCAAAACTAAGGGCCGTTTGGTTTGTAAGGGTCCGTTTGGTTTACATGTGGGTTTGGATTAGGATTTAGTTTTGGAATAGGATTTGAATTTGGGGTAAGTTTAGAAGAGAGAAATTATTTTTATTTAAATGCTTTTTATAATTAAATTTTATATATAAATTATCATTTGAATAGTAAATTAGTAAAGTATTTGAGAGAATAAGATGTGAAAAAGGAAGAAAAAAGTGACAGAGAATATAATTATTAGAAAAGATAGAAGATTCGTACATATTTTCTATGGTATGGATTTTACGGTGTTTCTAACACATTTTTACGATCAATGTAATTATTTATATCAACCAAACAATTATTTAAAAAAAAATTCATTTTTTTTCCATAACCCTCAACCAAACAGGCCCTAAGTGAGTTTAGAATTGGATTTGAATTTGTGATTGGTTTGAAAGAAAAGTATGAGAGATTAATAATTATTTAATTTACATATTTGTTTAACAAGTATTGAGATATTAATTGTTTGACTTATAAAAACTTGTAACACAAAGAAAATCGGAGTAAAAGATAGAATTGGGTGGTGGAAAAGCATTTGCCATAAAGAATCCATCAAAACCCACCTATATTATATGGTATGAGTTTTTTTTAAATGATTTCATTTCTTTTTTTTCAAAACTACTTACCAAACAATTAATTTGAGTTATCATTGTATTCATTGGGTCCAAAACCCACATAACAAACACACCTTAAGAAAATTTATGATAATACCAATAAATTTTTTTGAGATATCGTCCGATAATGCCATTTCTATTTGACTATTCGAGAGAATGATAACTTCCTCATACATCGTCTTGACGGGATTGGGTATGTTATTGTTGTAGAGAATGATAACTTGCAAATTGAAATGAGATGATTTGCACAAACTCACTCTTGATTTGTAGACACAATCTCATGCTGCAAAGAGTTACTACTATGTTACATGATGCTTATTTTCAATGTATGTTGATGTGCGCAAATTTATAACGGGTATATGCAACGATTCACTTCGCAAATTGCCAGTTTTGAAAACACAATCGAAATAGCCTAGAGATCTACAAAGGAAAATCAGGGATTTTATTGATTATAAACAAATGTCGACTCATTTTTCTCATCGTTCATAAAACGCTCTTGTTTTGGTTTTCAAAGCCAAATATTCACTATTTCCGTGTAAATCTACAAATTATCGAGTATTATTATTGAATATTGTACAAATCAAGAAATTTATGCTATTTCTCATTGGAGTGAAAATTCTTTTTACTAGATGACTTATAGTGTAATGGGGTTTTTTTTTTTTTTTTTTTTTTTTTTGAATTATAAATTTACTAATGAAATTTTAGTTGCAGTGTTTAAAATAAAAGAAAATGAGAAAAAAAAAGTTGGTAGTTATGTAGGTTGTTTTATTACATTATGTTGATGGTAATGTTGGTCGAAGACGAAAAAACTAACGTGTCGCTGAATTTACGATAATGATGGTAATCGCTATTATCACTAGTCTTAAAGTTTAAAGTTTTTTTATGTTTATAGTGTAACCAATCATGAAGCCAAATTTTTGATTCCTTAATAATATTTAAGAATCTTAAATAATTTGTAGAAAGATATATTGAAACTTTGTTAAACTATTTTGGAAAAAAGAAAGTTAAATAACAGATCGTCCCACACATGATCCGCTGTACCAAATACTACTATGTCAATCACCTACTACGTAAACAATGTACAAAATAAAGTCATGGTTTTGGGCTTAGTTCATCCTGGTTGTCCATAGACCAGACCATAGATACTTAAAAGAGGGGACCGGTTTATAGACAAGACCATAGATCAAAAAAGAATCGGTTCATAGACCAAACCATATATACAGATCAGTTCAAAGTCATTCAAATGGACCACCAACCACCAGGTAAACCCACACTTAACACCACAAGTCCACAACTAAACAGCCTGAATCCGAATTTCACGACCCCGTTGACGAATACCCCTTCATCGACTCCTCAACCACCTTCGATGAACCGGATGATGACGTCATCTCCGTCGACATCTTCCTCCGCCGGACACCATCATTGCAATCATTGACACTCTCTCAGTTGTTTATTAACAGTCCTTAATTGATTTGATATTTACATTTATGTTTATTCATGGTACAATATGTTGGTTCTTTTTATTTTGTATGAACTAAATTTGATTAGATGAAAGTTTTCTATTGGTAAGTTAACAAAGTTGAACAAGTAAAGAAAATTAAGTCAGTCAAAGAGATATAACAAGCTAAATAGAAGTTTAAGAGGTCGATTGATGATAGGAATGTTATAAGTTTGATAGTAGTGGTGGGCTCCTCAAAAATGATAGATTAAGGGTGCGTTTGGTATCCCACTATGAGAATGAGACTATGACTATGAAAGTGATTAAAGGTATTTGTTTAAGATGAGAGGTCCACCACTATGGTAATGAATGATAGATATAATTCATACTTCATATACATCAAGTGAGCTAGGTATGTATCTTTCATAGCTGAGGGACCCACCAGTACTATCAAACTTATACCCATTGTCATTCGTGCCAGCATACCAAACGCACACTAAGGTCTTTTGCCACATTTGATGTATACTAATATATGAATTCACCACACCGATTATAATGAAGCAAACAACATATATCATTTCCATACTCATTCCTTTATTAGGTTCAAACCAAACGTACCCCAAGTGTTTTAAAAAATTTCAATCATGTAATTCGTTTTTTTACATAATAGAAATGGATTAAAAAAAGGGATAATGATAAATTTAGGCATCAAACTTGCCACGTTTTCCTTTTCTGGGCATCAAACTTTTTTTTTCCTATTGTAGCACTGAACTTCACTAAATTTCCTTTTGTGACACTGAGTCACACTAAACCCATAATTAACCCCCTTAATCAATATTAAAGCGTTTTAAAACTTTTGAACAAAAGGTGTATCCTTAGGGGGGTGTTCTAAAACTTTTACAAACAATTATAACTCCCCCCACCCACCCAATCAAAACCCTAAACCATTGCTGCAAAATTTGTCCCCAATTCGTTTGAAAATCAAGAACCCTAATTATGAGTAGTTCATCTTCAGCACAATCACGTGTAGTTGGAGGTAAGATAGAACATTTCTGCAAGTGTGAACGACAACTGAGAGTCCAAACATCAACCACAAGGACTAATCCTGGAAAGAGGTTTGTAAAATGTGCTCAATGTCGCGTCTATGAATTTCTGGATGTAGACCTTCCTAGTGAATACTACAAGGACTTGGTATATGGGTTCTTTCAAAGGCAGAGATGTGTTGAAAGTGCACCAATGATTGAAGCTCTAGCTTTGGATAAGGCAAGGTTGGAAGAGGAGTTAAAGGCTACAAAGACAAGATTGGAAGAGGAGGTGAAGGCTGGAAAGTCAAAACTTGAATTGTATGATAGGTTGTTTATGATGATGTTAGGAGTGTTATGTTTCATTTGTGTTTGGTTTGGTATGAAACTATCCAACTGATTTTGTTCTTCTTGAGTAGTTAATGTGGTATTTTGAATTGTTAAAACTTAACTTTGGAAAATGAATGTCAATGTTTTAGTTTTGTACATGTGTTGAATTGTTAAGTGTTGGTATGGTATGCAAACAGTTAGGATAGTCATATTACATAGGACTGCAACCATAGTCATAGGATTAAACAGGAGTGCATTACATATGATTATTATAGGGCATACTAAACCCATACCAGTAACCTTACTAAAGCCATAAAATCACCCACAAGTTCCAAACCACTCATTTCCTAGACCTTGTCCTCTTTCCCTTCCCCTTCCCCTCAGCTTCTTTGTTGACAGGCTTGGCAACCCAGTCTTTGATGCCCATCTCAGCACATGTTGCCTTGTTTGGCAAACCCAGCACTTTGGGCCTTGCATCAAAAGCAAGCTTGGCAAGCTGCTTTTCAGTTAGGGGCACCTCCTCATCAACATTTTCTTCATCTTGCCTTGAGCTGGAACCAACTTTCCATTCAACAGGAAGTGGCTCTTCAATGTGCTGCAATGGTGGAAAGTAACCTCCCCATGCTGATCCTTCAGAACCACCTTGATCCTTCAGACCTTGATCCTTCAACCCCTTGTTCTGTACTCTCCTCTGTGGTGCTTGAAATGGTTATTATCTCTGAAATAAAAAAAAAATGTTAGTAAATGCATAAAGGAAATGTGCATTAAAGTTGTTAGAATTCATGGTTTATGCTTAGTATTTATGGAAATGGTTATTATCAAGTTGTTACAGACCTGGTGGTTGGCTGGACATTATCCTCTTGCCTGAACTCATGTTAATAGGAATTTTGTTTAGATAGACAGATATGAGTAGAAGATGTGTGGTATATGGTATTGGTTCATTGGATTTTATAAGGGGAAATTGTCTTCAAAACAGTTGGGTTGGTATTGGTTCATTGGATTTTACAATGACTGCAAATAGCCTATGTCTCATTGACTGCAAATAGTCTAAGTTCATTGACTGCATAAAAAGCAAGCTTGACTGCATAAATAACAGATGTCAACTTGACTGCACATAGCCTATGTCTGATTCACTGCCTTATCAATGTGTATATAGGCATAAAGAAACACTGCAACTAGGATGCCTATGTCTCATTGACTTTCTTCATATGTATGTATGCATAAAGGATGACAAGTGCATTTACTGCAAACAGTAATGCCTATAAACCATGGTAAAAACACTTCATATTTTATTATTGGAAACTAATAACAAAACATAGTTACAAACTGCAGATTTCATTAAACTTACTAGTTTAACAATGACCATCTTTTTACTGCCCTCACAGGATGTACAAAATGGGCTTGTGCTGAGATGGTCATTACATAAACTTGTAACAATAGTGGCAGATATCTGTTCTACTCATATTACATACCAAAATGACCATCAGTTAGTGCCCTAAAAAGATTTACAAAATGGGCTATTGGTTGATGGTCATGACCTATTCACATTAGTTATCTAGACATATTACATACCCAAATTAAGTTATCATAGTTTACATTAGTTGCCCACAAAAGATATACAAAAAGGGCACATGGAGTTCCTTGTTGTTCAAGCATCATCTATTTCCAGTGCAGACTCTGTAGTGCTGCCCTGTCCATCAAACTGTTTTGCCAACTTCAATTTCAAGATTCTTTCACTGGGCCTTCTTACTTTCAGTTTAGTCATCCTTTTTTGCAAATGTTGTTGCTGAGGTTGTTCTTGTACTTGTTCCTGAACTTGTTCTTGAGTCTGATCTATTTCAGCTTGCATGTGTTCAACTTGAGTAGCAGTCATTTCAATCTCTGTTTGAACTTCAGGCTGTTCTTCATTGTGATCTTGAGGGTTTTGAGCTGCATCTTCATGGTCAACTTGTGGGTCTTCAGTTGCATCTTCAGGTTGAGCATCTGTTTCAGCTTGTTGTTGATCATGTTGGTCACCAAACCATCTTGCATAAGCTGATGTGCATCCTCTTTTCAACACCTTCCTATTTGTCCCACTTGACCCACCAGCATGCTTGGCCTAAATACAACAAATGGTTAAAACCAAAAGTATGAAACAATGTATGCAGTTGAAATAAAAGTAAGATAATACCTTTGACCCACTTGAGCTACCATTCTTTGACCCACCAGTTCCACTAGACCCACAAGCCTTTTTATTTGACCCACTAGTCCCACTTGACCCAACATTTTTCCTCTTTGACCCAGACACATTCCCAGTCTCTTTTGACCCAGACACAATATTTTCTTTGCATCCTTTTTTGTTGTGACCAGGTTTGTGGCATATAGAACATGAAATCTCAGCACCAACCTTAGATACCTTAGTTGAGCTACCACCTTCACCCTTTGATCTGATCCTTTTCTTTCTTGGCCTACCAGGCATTTTTTTGGGTTTGGGAGGCAATACAACAGAGTACATACTCTGGTCAGGCCAGAAATCAATACCATCAACTGGTTTCAAGAAATGGTTATAGGTGTCATAGTATTTGTCTGTTTTAAACCAATCAGGCACATAGCTCTCAGGTACCTTGTTTATGTATAGAATTACCTTTGTTGCATGTACACAAGGTATACCTGATAACTGCCACATCCGACATGTGCAAGTCCTACTTGCTTCACTAACTGTGAATGCCTCACTCCCTGATCTGACCTCAAACACATTCCCACCAGCAGGGATAATATGCCAAAACCTACAATAAAACAAGCTTATAAGTGTCAATTCAAACAATTTAATAACTGATATAACTTTAATTTGTAAATGATACTTACCTTTGTTGGTCTTTTAACCATTCCAACCTCTTCTGAATGTTGGGACAAACCCCAGGGTTCCATTTCTTACAGATTTCCCTCATTTTGTGCATCCTCTCAAGAACTATGACTCTCAATGCTTCTAGCATAGTTAGCAGTGGCTTGTCCCTAACACTTAGAATGACACTGTTAAAGCATTCACTGAATCCATTCTCCACTGCTTCACATCCTCTATTAACTTCAAAGAATGCTCTTGACCATGTTTTTGGGTTCTTGTTCATAAGCCACTGATGAGCCTTTGGGTTAGCCCTTTTAATCTTCTCCATGATCTTGTTAAACAACTGTGGATAGGAAGCCTTAGATGCTGACCAAAACAACTGTCTAAATTCCTCACCACTGAATACTTTCCTGAACCCTTCATATATATGTCTGGCACATTGCCTGTGTTCCGCATATGGCATGACAGTCTTCACAGCTTCAATAAGACCCTAAATAGAACCATACCTAGTTAGAATATATGTAAGACTAAGTCATTAACATCAAAGTATGGATAGAAGCATACCTTATGTTGATCAGACATTAGAGTTAGACCTTGTCCTTTTGTGCAATCCAAGTCTCCTTCTAGTAACTCCAAAAACCAGCTCCAGTTATCCTTGTTTTCAACATTAACCACTGCCCAAGCAACTGGGTAAATGTGGTTATTTCCGTCTCTTCCAATAGCAGTAAGGATTTCACCATGGTTTGGTTTTTTCAAAAAACAACCATCTAAGGCAATTATTCTCCTACACCCAGCCTTTCAACCATCTACTAGTCCAGCAAAGCAGACATAAAACCTATCAAAGTATGTTTTGTTATCAGGATTTACAGTCACTCTTAATTTGACAGTGGACCCAGGATTTGAATCTAAAATTGCCCTTCCATATGATCTTAGCAAGGCATAATGCTCTCCAAGTGATTTCTCATACTCTGTCAAGGCAAATGTCTTTGCATTTCTACACTGATTTGGGGATACCATACACTTATACTTTTTCATCACTAGGTCAGCTATAGCTTTCAAGCTAATTTCAGGGTCAGCAGTAATCTTATTACCAAAGTGTGTCCCTAGCCACTTATAGTTTACTAATGAACCAAATTGGAAGTTCCTAACACATGTGTGTTCATTTACTAAAGACTGTATCTGAAAGGTTTTCTCTTTATACATCCACCTAGCATAACATCTCCATGGACAGGTAGGCAATTCTTCAGAACTAGCACTAGGATATTTATTTATCTTCCTCTGTTTACCTTTGTCAGGATCACTCAACTTTGGTGGTCTCTGTCCACATTTTGCCACAACCTTCTGCCTGTTACTCCTCTCATACTACAAAGAAAACCCATTTGCCAAAGCATAGTAGGTTAAACACTCTTTAAACTTCACAATACTTGCATACTTTTCACCAACCTGCATTACAAATACAACAAAAATATTATGACCAAAATACATAAACAATATCTGTACTTCAAATATAAAAGTAAGATAATACCTTTGGATGCCTCAGTCTCCAGTGACTAGTTTCATCATAGATTGGATACCTGTCAACAGCATTCTCCACACAAATAAAAGGATCTTCATCTGAACTGCCTTCAGATGGCTGTAACCTTTTCATCAATGTGTTCATGAACATATCATGTTCGAGCATAGTCTCACTTCTAAGGTTATTAGGAGGTACAGTGTTTGATGGAGTTGGTTCACTGATTTTTGGCATTGACTCAATTAGACGCAATCTATTGGCTTTAATCCTTTTCCTAAGTTCTATAACCTCCTCTTCACCAGGACTTAGATAGTCAACTGATTTATCTGAACCATATCCACTGTCATTGTCACTATCAAACTCACCATCTTGTTCATCCTCTCTAACCTTCCCTTTGCCCTTATCCACACATGATATAGGCGTACTATCTTCACCATCCAGACTAGTCTGTAAATCCTCACCATCTTCACTAGGCCTCCACAATCTAACTTGTACTACATCATCTTGTAATTCCACTTCATGTGCAACAGTTGAATCTACTGCATCAATGTTCTCAACTACACTAGCCTTCCCTTTGCCCTTATCCACACCTGATCTAGACCTAATATCATCACCATCTAGACTAGTTTGCAAATCCTCACCATCTACACTAGTCCTAGTATTCTGAGCATTTACACTAGTCCTAGAGTTATCACCCTCTGATTTATTAACCTTCCTAGTTTGATCTACCTCCATCTCAGCCCAATTAACCATCTCATCTACTGAGAAGTCATTGCAATACCTCTTTTTGGGAGACCCTTTTGCTTTAGCAACAGACTCATCCATAAAAGTGGTATCTGCTTGGCCTAAATACTCTGACAGATTCATATCATTGTGATCAAGATACAGTTCAAGCCTACCAAACAATTGACCAACATCAAACATGTGTTCTATTTCCTTATCATTCGTTACTCTAACTAACCCTTTGTCTAACTCATTATGAGGCACCTTATAATACAAACCTTGAAAGTAATTACCAACCTTTTCTTCCAGGAATTCAGCAAATTTAAGATAGGGCATCCTTGGAGCAGACATGTTAAGAATCACCCCATCCGCGTAGTGTAGGGGCAAATGCCTAAAATATCCGTCATTGTGTACATCAAATAGGTGCAAATTCGTACCTGATATCATTCTAACACAGAATTGAGAAAAAAAAATTAGGGTTTTCACCATGCTAAAAATTTGATCAAAACAGATACAAATCAAAGAAATCATAGAATTGTTTACCTCAAACAACGAAACAAGCATCAACTATGGCAATGCACAACGAACAATTTTTTTAGTGTGTGAAATTAGGGCTTCTAATGTTTACGGGTTATGAGGAAAACGGGTTTGGGTGGGGGGGAGTTATAATTGTTTGTAAAAGTTTTAGAACACCCCCCTAAGGATACACCTTTTGTTCAAAACACGCCCAAAATACATAAATTGAGGTTAAAACGCTTTAATATTGATTAAGGGGGTTAATTATGGGTTTAGTGTGACTCAGTGTCACAAAAGGAAATTTAGTGAAGTTCAGTGCTACAATAGGAAAAAAAAAGTTTGATGCCCAGAAAAGGAAAACGTGGCAAGTTTGATGCCTAAATTTATCATTATCCCTTAAAAAAATGTATTTGAGTTGCGATTAGAAATTGGGTAGCGATAATTGCACGAACGAATTTGATTTGTATAAAAAAAATAGTGTATATTGACAAATATACCTTTATAATATTTACGGAAATAAGTTATACTCCTCGGTCCACCACACCCTTTCGGATCGGCAAACCCATCCCGTCTTTAATGTTTCTCGACCGCCTCACTTTGATCGGGTCCGCCTCACTTTGATGGCATTTGTGTATTTAACGTTTCCCGCAAGACATATATGATAGATATCCACAATAAAGGTGTGAATTGGCGGAAATACTTTGACCCCGGATATCTTTTGGCATCATCCATTGTCCACCTCACAAAGAATAACTCCGGGAAACTCTCCTGACCCAGTGGGCACCAACTGGAGTAAACAAGAGCTGAGACTCGAACCCTAGACCTTTTATCCACAAAATATCTCCAGTGGACCATGAGTTTTTCGGAGGTAGGTGCGAGAGAAAATGGCATGTGGTCAGTGGCGGAGATGGCGCTTGATGGGAAGTGGCCGGTGATTGTGTTCGTGATGAAGATGATTCTAGGATTGTAATACCTGAATTCTAAAATTCACAAAAAGACCAAAATACCCTTATGATCAAAAGTAAGAATAATTAAATAAACACAATACCAAATGAGCTCTGTAAATTCAGAAAACTTATAAGAAATATTACGTATGATCCAAATAAATCTTGAATGACTATGTAAAGTTAATTTTATAGTTTATGATTTTATAAAAATTCATTTTGTATTTTTCCTTAATAACCGAATATATCTAATAGTTTTATAAAAGAAATTAATTAATAAAAGCCCAAAATAAATTTCTAAAACTAAGAGTCCATTTATTTTAAGTCCAATACATATTAAAGCCCACAAGAAAAATTGGAAAAGTATATATATACATATATTCGGTTCATAGTAATCCCTAAATACCGATTTACATCAAACCGACTCCCAAAACCCCTAACAAATCGACTTCCAGTTTCCAGAGCTTGAGACCAATTTTCTTGGACAAGTTTGAAGGTAAACAAGGTGGGAAAAATAGTGATCGAGTTCCAAAGTTGCTGGTTTGAGCGTGGTGAGTTTTTGAGTGGATTAGGGTTTCGGCGAGTGAGGGTTTTGTGCTTCTTTTGTTCTAACGATTCAAGCTCATCAAGGGTAAGTTCCTAATGTTGGTTTCAGTCCTATAAGTCATATAGAACACATAAAAATTAGTCATGCATGATTTATATGTCGTATGGAATTATTGGAATCTAAAACCCTAAAAAGCGTATACAATTAACGAATGAGCTTATAATATTTTTAGAGATCATGAATTGATTTTTCCAGAAGCTATTATATGATATAAGACCTGAATAAAATACATATTTGTGAATTTGAAGCTTGTATGAATTGATTTGAGTTTTATGGGTCGATTAAACATGGAAAAAGGAAAGATTTAAAAAGACCGATTAGGGTTTGCATGAATTAGGGTTTTCTTGTAATCATTGAAGGTAATTAATGAAGTAGTAATGATGAGCTAATGATTGGTTAAACCTAGGTTTAGGGTTTGTATTTGAATTATGTCTTTTCGGTCCTAAATAAAAGTTTTGGGTTGGTTTTGTAAATTATGAAACTTAAGGGTTATTTTTGTGAACAGTAAAATAAAGGTCCTAAACGTATAAAAATAAGTGTGGGGGTTAAACATGTAATTTTGGATATTTAAAGGGTCATTCGAATTGTATTTAAATTGTTAGGGTACGTTTTGTAAATTCTAAAACTTTTGGGTTAAAGGTGTAAAAATCTGATAATATAAGGTTAGGTCATATAATTTAAGAGGTCAAGGGTGTAATTTGAAATTCTGAGCAATTATGGGTTCAACAAGTGTGAGTCGATTTTTGACACGCGTGAGTTTATGTTAATTTCGGTTTGTTATCATTTACGTTCTAGGTTAAATGGGGAAATCATTAAAAGAAGTAATATGTGAATTTAATGCGTATCTAGTAATATTTAAAGAGTATGGGAACCCTAGAATCTAAATAGAAAGTTGGTGAATTAATGAGGAATACCCTAAAATGTTGTAATTTCGTCTGTCACTAAAATGAGAATATTCTGACAACTCTAAAAGTATTAATGCGATAAATCCGTTATAATATTAATGATGCTAATAAGTATTAAATAAATCATAATCCGTGTAGATTCGTTGGAGGAGACGCGACGTTACATCTTCGTATTCGTTCATTCGTTACTTTTCTCTCAATTGCTTTAAGGTACGGATATTCTGTCTTACTTTAAGACACTTGTGTTATCATATAGATATTCTGATCTTCTCAGTAAAGGTCCCTCATGTTTTCCTTCTTCGTCATATCTCTCATACTTATTAGGATTCCCTATGCCATTGCTATGAACCTTTTTTCCTGATTGTGTGATTTGTTGTTTAGCTGAACTTATGTTTTATTGAACCATGCGTTATCTGATTTGGAACATTATGTTAGGAAGACTTTGATATGTGTAATTGATGAACCTTGTTATATTTGAACATGAATCTTATGATATGAGCTATCTGATATGTTATATGTTGAACTTTGTGTTTGATTATGATCTGTGTCATTTATGACAATTTGTTTGACCTAAGTTAGTTTGACACCCGAGCCAAATAATAACTAGTCATGGTGGTTCCATGTCCGTGTCAGTGATGCACCTCTGACATGACTCTAGGGCAGTAGAGTGATGTTCTGCCACGTCCCTTATCTGTATCTGTTATGAGCTCAAGTATATGTTATGGCCAATATCTGTCTGTGGGGCGTATGGATGCATCCTAGATCTGATCTGTTATCCGATATGATTTGTCTGGTGAATGATGTCGTGTGCAATACGCGTCTTCACAACTTCTGGGAGCTAGCTACTCCAAATTATTTGCTAAGATGATTCATGCATATGTCTGATGATTTTGATATGATATGTTCTGGGCTCGAGGTAGTTAACTAAATCTGTATTTGTTATTTTTATGTTAAGTTCTGGTTCTGATTTGTAATGTTCAAAGGTTTATGATTATGTGCAAGGCGTATTATATGTTATTATACATATTTATGCTTCTGTATGTTTATGTGACTACCGTCTGCTATGCTAAGATATGATTAATATGTTTTAAGTATGATTCGTATGTTGAAATCTGATGTCATGTTAGTTTATTGTTATGTGAATTCTTTGGACTGTGGGATGAATGTGTTAGTGTAATAGTGAGTATTCTATCAGTTTAATATGTATAATTTGATCAGTTAATTTTGTGAACTTTGCTTATACGTTAGTGTTTTATTGCCTATGTGATCTGCCATGCTTAAACTCTGCGGATGTTAGAATTTGATATGAGAACTGGTTTAGTTTATGATATCTGTTTTGATAATTGCTAATGGTTGTGCTATGTTTCGTTTGGTCTTGTTAATTATAGTCGGTCTACTATGTTTCTATTTGTTTTGTCAGACTGCCATGATTTGGACTGCTATTTTCCGCTACTGCTTTAATGTTTTAAATGTGTTAAGTGAAGGTTAATTAATCTGTTGAATGCCATGTTTATTTGTTGGTAACTGTTTTGTTAGTCATTAGACTCTTCGTTTGGTTTATATGTAATCTATTTGCTCTTGATATGCTAAGTGTTTGGTTGTTCTGATGTGTTTGTGTTTGTGTCATTAATGTGCTATGTGATGTCTAAACTGTATGTGGTTGTTTGGATTTCTGTATGTTTGAGTTCCGCAGAATCCTAAAAGATCCTTTGTAATTAATTCCTTTTATTTTCGTTATTCGTATATTTGTTCTGTTTTAGTTTTTTTGTTTCTGTTATATCTGTTCACTGGGCTTTGTAAGCTCAGCCGCACTTTTCTTTTCCTGCGGCAGGTATTAAGCGTTCAAGATAAGCTTATGGGATAGCTGATCTGGGTTGAGAGTAGAGACGAGAGCGAGATTCGATTATAGAGATTTTAGATTTATTTTGAAGTTTAGTTATTTATGTTTTCTCTTGAGTATTTTTGTAAGGCTTTCGCTATTGTATAGTATTTGAAGTTCTGATATGAAACCGTATTGTGATATCTTTACCCTTGTCGGGTCGGGGTGTTACAATTTATGGTATCAGAGCCAGGTTTTAGGACCCTTAGAGCTTAGGCTATGACCTGTGAGAGTTGGGTAGACATTAGGTTTCCGTCTGTTCAGATATCTTTCGATTCCTTTTGGATTGTCGTTCAGATTTGACTTCGATATCCTTTTGCCTTCACTGAATTGGCCCTCCTCTGTTCGCATCGAATTTTGTTATTTTGTTTTCGCTCGTCCGTTTGTCGATCGTTAGATGGAGACTACCCGTGGAGCCGAAGAAGATAGTGCCGACCACCCTGCGTTGCTGCAACAGTCCCTGTGCTGGAGAGGTTCGTGAAGCAGAAGCCACACCCGACTGCCGTGCTGTTGGAGACTTCAGGATGCTGCTGGAGGACGCTGGACGGACCAACCAAAGGCGCAAAGGACGGAGATAAGATTCAACCGGTGGCTGAGAAGGTTCATCTACTTCATATGATTTGGGCGCGACGTGTGTTACTCTGATTCGTTTGTCACGCGTTTTGAGGCGGTTTGATATCTTGCTACGCGATTTTGATCGGCATTACATTTCTTTGATTCGTTCAGAACTCAGTTTGCATCGTGAAGTTTTATCGTTTAGCATTCTGGTATAACTCAGCTTTTCTTTCTGGATCGTCAGTAACGAATCATGAGGAACTGTTTTGTGCATTAGTTGCCTTCTTTTTGTTATGGTATGGTAAGTTGTTTTGATGTCGTATATGCTGTATGCATGTGATCTGGTTTGTTATAGTATGTTACTTGCTAGTTGTATGTTATCTGTATACGATATGTTTTGTTCTGATATTAGTTATGTGTTTTGTCATGACCCGAGACCGAATATAATGACAATAAGAACTTGTTATGTGATGCAAGTATTATGACGCCTGATCAACGTAATAATACCGAGATCATATAATCTGAACTTATTGAAGGTATACAACGTCTGGGAAATGCCTGTGGTTGGTAGGTGTATAGATATTTGCCTGGTATCCGTTATTTGGTACTTTTCATATTGAGTTGAGACTCTGTATTTAATTGTGAGATTTTCGTCGGTATCTGTTGCATATAAGTTTTGTACCATTGGGATCCGAAGTTGTTATTATCTGTGTTAACTTATAGATTGTTATGCCTGCCTTAGATCTGTATGTCTCCACATACTCCTGCGATTAGTAAACCGTTAGGATTCGTTCCATCTATGCATATGATAGTTTTCATCATTTGACACCTGTGTAAGTTAGAGCGTGTTTTTGAATTTTCCTTATCTCATCTTTTACTGCTAATACTTTAATAAGTATACGATTAGCATTCGTCATATATTCCATGAAGTTTCGTAATCCACATTTGTCGCCGTACTATTCCGTCTTGTTCAATTTCGAGGACGAAATTTCTTTTTAGAGGGGAAGAAATTGTAATACCTGAATTCTAAAATTCACAAAAAGACCAAAATACCCTTATGATCAAAAGTAAGAATAATTAAATAAACACAATACCAAATGAGCTCTGTAAATTCAGAAAACTTATAAGAAATATTACGTATGATCCAAATAAATCTTGAATGACTATGTAAAGTTAATTTTATAGTTTATGATTTTATAAAAATTCATTTTGTATTTTTCCTTAATAACCGAATATATCTAATAGTTTTATAAAAGAAATTAATTAATAAAAGCCCAAAATAAATTTCTAAAACTAAGAGTCCATTTATTTTAAGTCCAATACATATTAAAGCCCACAAGAAAAATTGGAAAAGTATATATATACATATATTCGGTTCATAGTAATCCCTAAATACCGATTTACATCAAACCGACTCCCAAAACTCCTAACAAATCGACTTCCAGTTTCCAGAGCTTGAGACCAATTTTCTTGGACAAGTTTGAAGGTAAACAAGGTGGGAAAAATAGTGATCGAGTTCCAAAGTTGTTGGTTTGAGCGTGGTGAGTTTTTGAGTGGATTAGGGTTTCGGCGAGTGAGGGTTTTGTGCTTCTTTTGTTCTAACGATTCAAGCTCATCAAGGGTAAGTTCCTAATGTTGGTTTCAGTCCTATAAGTCATATAGAACACATAAAAATTAGTCATGCATGATTTATATGTCGTATGGAATTATTGGAATCTAAAACCCTAAAAAGCGTATACAATTAACGAATGAGCTTATAATATTTTTAGAGATCATGAATTGATTTTTCCAGAAGCTATTATATGATATAAGACCTGAATAAAATACATATTTGTGAATTTGAAGCTTGTATGAATTGATTTGAGTTTTATGGGTCGATTAAACATGGAAAAAGGAAAGATTTAAAAAGACCGATTAGGGTTTGCATGAATTAGGGTTTTCTTGTAATCATTGAAGGTAATTAATGAAGTAGTAATGATGAGCTAATGATTGGTTAAACCTAGGTTTAGGGTTTGTATTTGAATTATGTCTTTTCGGTCCTAAATAAAAGTTTTGGGTTGGTTTTGTAAATTATGAAACTTAAGGGTTATTTTTGTGAACAGTAAAATAAAGGTCCTAAACGTATAAAAATAAGTGTGGGGGTTAAACATGTAATTTTGGATATTTAAAGGGTCATTCGAATTGTATTTAAATTGTTAGGGTACGTTTTGTAAATTCTAAAACTTTTGGGTTAAAGGTGTAAAAATCTGATAATATAAGGTTAGGTCATATAATTTAAGAGGTCAAGGGTGTAATTTGAAATTCTGAGCAATTATGGGTTCAACAAGTGTGAGTCGATTTTTGACACGCGTGAGTTTATGTTAATTTCGGTTTGTTATCATTTACGTTCTAGGTTAAATGGGGAAATCATTAAAAGAAGTAATATGTGAATTTAATGCGTATCTAGTAATATTTAAAGAGTATGGGAACCCTAGAATCTAAATAGAAAGTTGGTGAATTAATGAGGAATACCCTAAAATGTTGTAATTTCGTCTGTCACTAAAATGAGAATATTCTGACAACTCTAAAAGTATTAATGCGATAAATCCGTTATAATATTAATGATGCTAATAAGTATTAAATAAATCATAATCCGTGTAGATTCGTTGGAGGAGACGCGACGTTACATCTTCGTATTCGTTCATTCGTTACTTTTCTCTCAATTGCTTTAAGGTACGGATATTCTGTCTTACTTTAAGACACTTGTGTTATCATATAGATATTCTGATCTTCTCAGTAAAGGTCCCTCATGTTTTCCTTCTTCGTCATATCTCTCATACTTATTAGGATTCCCTATGCCATTGCTATGAACCCTTTTTCCTGATTGTGTGATTTGTTGTTTAGCTGAACTTATGTTTTATTGAACCATGCGTTATCTGATTTGGAACATTATGTTAGGAAGACTTTGATATGTGTAATTGATGAACCTTGTTATATTTGAACATGAATCTTATGATATGAGCTATCTGATATGTTATATGTTGAACTTTGTGTTTGATTATGATCTGTGTCATTTATGACAATTTGTTTGACCTAAGTTAGTTTGACACCCGAGCCAAATAATAACTAGTCATGGGGGTTCCATGTCCGTGTCAGTGATGCACCTCTGACATGACTCTAGGGCAGTAGAGTGATGTTCTGCCACGTCCCTTATCTGTATCTGTTATGAGCTCAAGTATATGTTATGGCCAATATCTGTCTGTGGGGCGTATGGATGCATCCTAGATCTGATCTGTTATCCGATATGATTTGTCTGGTGAATGATGTCGTGTGCAATACGCGTCTTCACAACTTCTGGGAGCTAGCTACTCCAAATTATTTGCTAAGATGATTCATGCATATGTATGATGATTTTGATATGATATGTTCTGGGCTCGAGGTAGTTAACTAAATCTGTATTTGTTATTTTTATGTTAAGTTCTGGTTCTGATTTGTAATGTTCAAAGGTTTATGATTATGTGCAAGGCGTATTATATGTTATTATACATATTTATGCTTCTGTATGTTTATGTGACTACCGTCTGTTATGCTAAGATATGATTAAAATGTTTTAAGTATGATTCGTATGCTGAAATCTGATGTCATGTTAGTTTATTGTTATGTGAATTCTTTGGACTGTGGGATGAATGTGTTAGTGTAATAGTGAGTATTCTATCAGTTTAATATGTATAATTTGATCAGTTAATTTTGTGAACTTTGCTTATACGTTAGTGTTTTATTGCCTATGTGATCTGCCATGCTTAAACTCTGCGGATGTTAGAATTTGATATGAGAACTGGTTTAGTTTATGATATCTGTTTTGATAATTGCTAATGGTTGTGCTATGTTTCGTTTGGTCTTGTTAATTATAGTCGGTCTACTATGTTTCTATTTGTTTTGTGAGACTGCCATGATTTGGACTGCTATTTTCCGCTACCGCTTTAATGTTTTAAATGTGTTAAGTGAAGGTTAATTAATCTGTTGAATGCCATGTTTATTTGTTGGTAACTGTTTTGTTAGTCATTAGACTCTTCGTTTGGTTTATATGTAATCTATTTGCTCTTGATATGCTAAGTGTTTGGTTGTTCTGATGTGTTTGTGTTTGTGTCATTAATGTGCTATGTGATGTCTAAACTGTATGTGGTTGTTTGGATTTCTGTATGTTTGAGTTCCGCAGAATCCTAAAAGATCCTTTGTAATTAATTCCTTTTATTTTCGTTATTCGTATATTTGTTCTGTTTTAGTTTTTTTGTTTCTGTTATATCTGTTCACTGGGCTTTGTAAGCTCAGCCGCACTTTTCTTTTCCTGCGGCAGGTATTAAGCGTTCAAGATAAGCTTATGGGATAGCTGATCTGGGTTGAGAGTAGAGACGAGAGCGAGATTCGATTATAGAGATTTTAGATTTATTTTGAAGTTTAGTTATTTATGTTTTCTCTTGAGTATTTTTGTAAGGCTTTCGCTATTGTATAGTATTTGAAGTTCTGATATGAAACCGTATTGTGATATCTTTACCCTTGTCGGGTCGGGGTGTTACAATTTATGGTATCAGAGCCAGGTTTTAGGACCCTTAGAGCTTAGGCTATGACCTGTGAGAGTTGGGTAGACATTAGGTTTCCGTCTGTTCAGATATCTTTCGATTCCTTTTGGATTGTCGTTCAGATTTGACTTCGATATCCTTTTGCCTTCACTGAATTGGCCCTCCTCTGTTCGCATCGAATTTTGTTATTTTGTTTTCGCTCGTCCGTTTGTCGATCGTTAGATGGAGACTACCCGTGGAGCCGAAGAAGATAGTGCCGACCACCCTGCGTTGCTGCAACAGTCCCTGTGCTGGAGAGGTTCGTGAAGCAGAAGCCACACCCGACTGCCGTGCTGTTGGAGACTTCAGGATGCTGCTGGAGGACGCTGGACGGACCAACCAAAGGCGCAAAGGACGGAGATAAGATTCAACCGGTGGCTGAGAAGGTTCATCTACTTCATATGATTTGGGCGCGACGTGTGTTACTCTGATTCGTTTGTCACGCGTTTTGAGGCGGTTTGATATCTTGCTACGCGATTTTGATCGGCATTACATTTCTTTGATTCGTTCAGAACTCAGTTTGCATCGTGAAGTTTTATCGTTTAGCATTCTGGTATAACTCAGCTTTTCTTTCTGGATCGTCAGTAATGAATCATGAGGAACTGTTTTGTGCATTAGTTGCCTTCTTTTTGTTATGGTATGGTAAGTTGTTTTGATGTCGTATATGCTGTATGTATGTGATCTGGTTTGTTATAGTATGTTACTTGCTAGTTGTATGTTATCTGTATACGATATGTTTTGTTCTGATATTAGTTATGTGTTTTGTCATGACCCGAGACCGAATATAATGACAATAAGAACTTGTTATGTGATGCAAGTATTATGACGCCTGATCAACGTAATAATACCGAGATCATATAATCTGAACTTATTGAAGGTATACAACGTCTGGGAAATGCCTGTGGTTGGTAGGTGTATAGATATTTGCCTGGTATCCGTTATTTGGTACTTTTCATATTGAGTTGAGACTCTGTATTTAATTGTGAGATTTTTGTCGGTATCTGTTGCATATAAGTTTTGTACCATTGGGATCCGAAGTTGTTATTATCTGTGTTAACTTATAGATTGTTATGCCTGCCTTAGATCTGTATGTCTCCACATACTCCTGCGATTAGTAAACCGTTAGGATTCGTTCCATCTATGCATATGATAGTTTTCATCATTTGACACCTGTGTAAGTTAGAGCGTGTTTTTGAATTTTCCTTATCTCATCTTTTACTGCTAATACTTTAATAAGTATACGATTAGCATTCGTCATATATTCCATGAAGTTTCGTAATCCACATTTGTCGCCGTACTATTCCGTCTTGTTCAATTTCGAGGACGAAATTTCTTTTTAGAGGGGAAGAAATTGTAATACCTGAATTCTAAAATTCACAAAAAGACCAAAATACCCTTATGATCAAAAGTAAGAATAATTAAATAAACACAATACCAAATGAGCTCTGTAAATTCAGAAAACTTATAAGAAATATTACGTATGATCCAAATAAATCTTGAATGACTATGTAAAGTTAATTTTATAGTTTATGATTTTATAAAAATTCATTTTGTATTTTTCCTTAATAACCGAATATATCTAATAGTTTTATAAAAGAAATTAATTAATAAAAGCCCAAAATAAATTTCTAAAACTAAGAGTCCATTTATTTTAAGTCCAATACATATTAAAGCCCACAAGAAAAATTGGAAAAGTATATATATACATATATTCGGTTCATAGTAATCCCTAAATACCGATTTACATCAAACCGACTCCCAAAACTCCTAACAAATCGACTTCCAGTTTCCAGAGCTTGAGACCAATTTTCTTGGACAAGTTTGAAGGTAAACAAGGTGGGAAAAATAGTGATCGAGTTCCAAAGTTGTTGGTTTGAGCGTGGTGAGTTTTTGAGTGGATTAGGGTTTCGGCGAGTGAGGGTTTTGTGCTTCTTTTGTTCTAACGATTCAAGCTCATCAAGGGTAAGTTCCTAATGTTGGTTTCAGTCCTATAAGTCATATAGAACACATAAAAATTAGTCATGCATGATTTATATGTCGTATGGAATTATTGGAATCTAAAACCCTAAAAAGCGTATACAATTAACGAATGAGCTTATAATATTTTTAGAGATCATGAATTGATTTTTCCAGAAGCTATTATATGATATAAGACCTGAATAAAATACATATTTGTGAATTTGAAGCTTGTATGAATTGATTTGAGTTTTATGGGTCGATTAAACATGGAAAAAGGAAAGATTTAAAAAGACCGATTAGGGTTTGCATAAATTAGGGTTTTCTTGTAATCATTGAAGGTAATTAATGAAGTAGTAATGATGAGCTAATGATTGGTTAAACCTAGGTTTAGGGTTTGTATTTGAATTATGTCTTTTCGGTCCTAAATAAAAGTTTTGGGTTGGTTTTGTAAATTATGAAACTTAAGGGTTATTTTTGTGAACAGTAAAATAAAGGTCCTAAACGTATAAAAATAAGTGTGGGGGTTAAACATGTAATTTTGGATATTTAAAGGGTCATTCGAATTGTATTTAAATTGTTAGGGTACGTTTTGTAAATTCTAAAACTTTTGGGTTAAAGGTGTAAAAATCTGATAATATAAGGTTAGGTCATATAATTTAAGAGGTCAAGGGTGTAATTTGAAATTCTGAGCAATTATGGGTTCAACAAGTGTGAGTCGATTTTTGACACGCGTGAGTTTATGTTAATTTCGGTTTGTTATCATTTACGTTCTAGGTTAAATGGGGAAATCATTAAAAGAAGTAATATGTGAATTTAATGCGTATCTAGTAATATTTAAAGAGTATGGGAACCCTAGAATCTAAATAGAAAGTTGGTGAATTAATGAGGAATACCCTAAAATGTTGTAATTTCGTCTGTCACTAAAATGAGAATATTCTGACAACTCTAAAAGTATTAATGCGATAAATCCGTTATAATATTAATGATGCTAATAAGTATTAAATAAATCATAATCCGTGTAGATTCGTTGGAGGAGACGCGACGTTACATCTTCGTATTCGTTCATTCGTTACTTTTCTCTCAATTGCTTTAAGGTACGGATATTCTGTCTTACTTTAAGACACTTGTGTTATCATATAGATATTCTGATCTTCTCAGTAAAGGTCCCTCATGTTTTCCTTCTTCGTCATATCTCTCATACTTATTAGGATTCCCTATGCCATTGCTATGAACCCTTTTTCCTGATTGTGTGATTTGTTGTTTAGCTGAACTTATGTTTTATTGAACCATGCGTTATCTGATTTGGAACATTACGTTAGGAAGACTTTGATATGTGTAATTGATGAACCTTGTTATATTTGAACATGAATCTTATGATATGAGCTATCTGATATGTTATATGTTGAACTTTGTGTTTGATTATGATCTGTGTCATTTATGACAATTTGTTTGACCTAAGTTAGTTTGACACCCGAGCCAAATAATAACTAGTCATGGGGGTTCCATGTCCGTGTCAGTGATGCACCTCTGACATGACTCTAGGGCAGTAGAGTGATGTTCTGCCACGTCCCTTATCTGTATCTGTTATGAGCTCAAGTATATGTTATGGCCAATATCTGTCTGTGGGGCGTATGGATGCATCCTAGATCTGATCTGTTATCCGATATGATTTGTCTGGTGAATGATGTCGTGTGCAATACGCGTCTTCACAACTTCTGGGAGCTAGCTACTCCAAATTATTTGCTAAGATGATTCATGCATATGTATGATGATTTTGATATGATATGTTCTGGGCTCGAGGTAGTTAACTAAATCTGTATTTGTTATTTTTATGTTAAGTTCTGGTTCTGATTTGTAATGTTCAAAGGTTTATGATTATGTGCAAGGCGTATTATATGTTATTATACATATTTATGCTTCTGTATGTTTATGTGACTACCGTCTGCTATGCTAAGATATGATTAATATGTTTTAAGTATGATTCGTATGCTGAAATCTGATGTCATGTTAGTTTATTGTTATGTGAATTCTTTGGACTGTGGGATGAATGTGTTAGTGTAATAGTGAGTATTCTATCAGTTTAATATGTATAATTTGATCAGTTAATTTTGTGAACTTTGCTTATACGTTAGTGTTTTATTGCCTATGTGATCTGCCATGCTTAAACTCTGCGGATGTTAGAATTTGATATGAGAACTGGTTTAGTTTATGATATCTGTTTTGATAATTGCTAATGGCTGTGCTATGTTTCGTTTGGTCTTGTTAATTATAGTCGGTCTACTATGTTTCTATTTGTTTTGTGAGACTGCCATGATTTGGACTGCTATTTTCCGCTACTGCTTTAATGTTTTAAATGTGTTAAGTGAAGGTTAATTAATCTGTTGAATGCCATGTTTATTTGTTGGTAACTGTTTTGTTAGTCATTAGACTCTTCGTTTGGTTTATATGTAATCTATTTGCTCTTGATATGCTAAGTGTTTGGTTGTTCTGATGTGTTTGTGTTTGTGTCATTAATGTGCTATGTGATGTTTAAACTGTATGTGGTTGTTTGGATTTCTGTATGTTTGAGTTCCGCAGAATCCTAAAAGATCCTTTGTAATTAATTCCTTTTATTTTCGTTATTCGTATATTTGTTCTGTTTTAGTTTTTTTGTTTCTGTTATATCTGTTCACTGGGCTTTGTAAGCTCAGCCGCACTTTTCTTTTCCTGCGGCAGGTATTAAGCGTTCAAGATAAGCTTATGGGATAGCTGATCTGGGTTGAGAGTAGAGACGAGAGCGAGATTCGATTATAGAGATTTTAGATTTATTTTGAAGTTTAGTTATTTATGTTTTCTCTTGAGTATTTTTGTAAGGCTTTCGCTATTGTATAGTATTTGAAGTTCTGATATGAAACCGTATTGTGATATCTTTACCCTTGTCGGGTCGGGGTGTTACAAGGATACTACAAAAGGAAAGAAAAAGTTCCGATTTGAATCCGTAATTTCGTATGATAAAAAGACAGGCAAAATGTACATGATTGATTTGTTCATATGACTGATATGTGCTTATAAACAAATTGACCTTTACGCATCTCTACTTATTGTATAAATCTGTTTGTGTCTTTTACAAAGATTGTATATTTGAAAATTTTCAACTTTTAAATTCATACACATGCAAAAACCAAAGATGAATGTGGTATGAACGTTAGATACCATCACATTTGATTATGGAAATTTGTATGGGCAGACAAAATACAAAATTCCGATGAGTTTCACATACAAATTACGTTTGATAACCTACCATTGATTGCGTCTTCCACTAGTTTTTGGTTTCTCTTTATGTGTTTTTTTTATCGTATAACTCTTTATGTGGTTTATCAACATTAGTTTTATATCAACATTAATTCACATAAAGAGAAACTTTAAACAATTAGACCTCGAGGAACTCATATCTCTATGTAATATTTTTTGTTCAGAACTCGAGGAACTTTAAACAATTAGACCTTCACATAAAAGACCTAATATTCTCAGTTTGAAAAATGCTTTGGAAAAAACTATTTTAGCTATGATATATTCGAAATAAATATGTGAGCATTCATTATTTTTGGTTATACTGAATTACATGTTAAATAGCGTGTAATTAAAGTATGATGATGTGAGCAACTTATATCGGTAAACCTCATAAAGAATAACGACAGTAGAAAACTTTTCACATCAATAGTTTTATTCTAACAACAAAAGTATACTTTTAACATTGAAGTATATTTACTTTTAATAAATAAAATATGGTATGTTTGGCGCGGAGGGATGTGAAACTTTTTGAGACGGTGAGTGGTGAGTAATGATATTTTGAATTTTAATAGTCGTTTGACAAAATAGCGATGAGCTTTAGCTAATTTTTAGGAAGGCTAATTTTTCGATGCTTCTTTACGCAGCGGTAGGCAGTGAGGTGTGACTACTGATAACAGCTCACAACCACTGCTCACAACTTACATCTACTGAGCAGTGAGTTGTGACTACCACTTATAGCTCACAACTACTGCTCACAATTTACATTACTGTTCACTGCTACTTAACAAACATATAATGAAAAAGTGATTTGACAAAAAGGAAAGATTTTAAAAGACGAATGCTCTAAAACTAGATGTAATGCTCACTAAACTCATTACGTTCACATCATTAATATATCACTATTCATCATACCACAAAACCCACCACCAAATATATATATAGTGGTGATTAGTGACCACCAAACCAAATACATAAATATAACATACTTTGGCTATGTTTGGCACACAAGATTATGAAGAGATTATGCTTATTTTTTTTAAAAATAAGCTACTTTAAAAATAATCCTTGTTTGGCAACATAACTTATAAGAGATTATAAGAAAAATAATCTTGCATAATCTCTGAAAATAATAGGTTACTTCATGTAGCTTATAAAAATAATCTCTTTTTATAATCTTTTTCAGCAACAGCACCAGCACCAGCATCAGCAACAGCACCAGTACCAGCACAATCTAATTTTGCCAAACATACCCTTTATACAAACATAAGAAGAAAAGAAAACTATGGCAACTAGAATGGTACAAAAACTAAATCAAAGTGTGGTTGAAGAGCTTGTGCGCATGGAAGGTACCTATTACACTTGGCTTAATTATTGACAAATCAAGTATTTTTATGGGTGTTCACAATCAGGTAGAAATCGAAAACCAAAACTGAACTAAACTAAACCAAATTTGCCAAAATCGAAGCGATCCAAATTAAATATTTGGTTTTTGATTGGATATAATTTTGGCAAAATGAAACCGAATCAGGTTTAAATTTGTTTTGGTTCTGTTTAAGTCAATTTGATTTAATTCAGTTTTTGATTTTAACCACAAAAAATTTAACCAAACTAAGGGTGCTTTTGGTAGAGCACTATCGGAATGGATCTATGGATTTCATTCCGATTCAAGGTGTTTGTTTAGTGAGCCGGTAATGAAATGGGTATATCATAATCATAAATTCATTACTCACCCTATTTGGTGTCAATCAAATTCTCGAATTACTCCCTCATCCCAAATTATAAGTCCATTTTGACTTTTTCAAAGTCATTTTATTTCAACTTTGACTTTAATTATTTCTTTTAACATTATATAATACTTGATGTAAAATATATAAATGTATATATGATTTAAATGCATTTTTATTGGTATACTTTTTATCAAGTATTATATAACATGAAAAGAAATAATTAAAGTCAAAATCGGAAGAAAAAGACTTTGAAAATAAAAAATGAATTTATAATTTAGGACGGAGGGAGTACATATGTGTAAAGAGAAGTAGGTTAGAGGGTTCATTTTAAAAAATAAAAAAACTCAACGAAAAATCATCATTTTCACTTTAACCTTTCAGTCTTTCACCAAGCAGCAGCAGCGGCAATGGCAAAAACACCTCCTGAAACACCCACAAACACCACCACCAAACTGTTTGTCTAACTGTCTTCATATCCTTATAATAATCTTTACCACAATTAACATTATCAATTTCATACTCAACTTATTATTATGTCCATCATTTAACTCAATTTAATCTAATCTTTCAGGAACATGTCACTGAGACCAAGATCAACAACAAAAACAAAAACAACAACAACAATGGTCACAATGAATGAAGGCAATAACAAAAGAACAAAAAAACCTACTACAGCTAACAAAAACAAGAAAAAAAACAAGGGTTCAGATGCTTTTAAGCCTAAAAAGCCTCCCACTGCTTTCTTCTATTATTTGTATGTTTTCTCTTCTTTATTCTGTTTTTTGTTTCGGCTTATATAGCGGCCTTATGGCTTATTTCGTTTCTGCTTATGTTTAATTTTTAGGCTTATATAAACTTGGGTTTTTCTAACTTGTGCACTAGGGGCACAAGTTAAGCACACCGTAAGTACACATGGTCCCATGAAAAAGTACACATAGATTCACATAAAAGTCCAGACAAGTGTACTTTTATGTGGGTCTTTATGTACTTTTTGTGTACTTTTGTTGTGCTTAACTTGTGCCCTTAGAAAAACCTTATAAACTTATCATGTCATAATAAGCTCAAAATAAGCTACAAAAAGTGAGCTTATAAAACATAAGCCGAAAAGGCGAAAACTACATAAGCCATAAGCCTGTTATATAAGCCAAAACAAACACCCCCTAGTAACCTATTGCGATTGTGTGTTTATAATTGGTTATGGGGGTGTGTGTTAAAGCTTATATGTAGGCTTATGAGCTTATTTGTTTTTCGGGTTATATTTCATAAGCCTCAATTTTTTGGCTTATTTTGAAACTTGTATATGATAAAGTTATACAAGTTTCAAAATAAGCCGAAAAATTGAGGCTTATGAAATATAACCCGAAAAACAAATAAGCTCATAAGCCCACATATAAGCTTAAACACACACCCACTAAGTAGTTGTAACTTGTAAGCTGTTTAGAAATAAGGAAATAGTGTTGGGATTTGCTTGTGTTTTAGAGAATGCCCAAAAAAATAGTACTCCGTATTAGTTTGTTTGAATTTTTCATCTTAGGGAGTCACGCGCAAGGGTATGACGGTCTACATCATACCTCCTTCGTACCTCATACCTCCTTTGTACCTCACACACCAGTGGGATTCAGTATTGCTGTTGTTAGAATTTCTCAATCAAGTTCAATTTTAAAAGATTGTAGGTTAAATATAAAGGTAAGAAAATAAGTTTTTTATTTCATCTAGTACGAGCACTTTGAAATAAGGAGTGGAATTCCCTACCTGCTTATCAAATACTGCTTATTTTACTTCAAAATAAGCTGACACAAAACTGCTTCTATTTAAGAATAAGCAGAAAACACCCTTATACATAAAATTGGATGCAGAGCTTCTTAGGAGGTGTTTGGGGCTGCTTATTTTCAGAGTTTACTTTTTGAAATTACTCATTACCAGGCTGGTCAGTTTAGAATAAGCAAATTAGCATACCTTTTTTATCAAACACATGGAACTGCTTATCTTCTTAAAAATAAGCACATAAGCATTTCCATAAGAAATTCTAGACACCCTCTTAATAGGTTGGACTTGGAGAAAGGGTTTTTATCTATATGTTGGGTTTTCTTTTATAATATGTGTTGCAAACTTTTTGTAAATGCGCTAATGTCAGTCGAATAGTAACATATGTAAGTTAGGTTGGTGCTAAGCTCTATTAGTTTTAGTAAATGATGTCTCAAAGTGAGTCGTGATGAAAATTTTAGAGAGGATGCGAAGATACTATCATCAGAACAAAAAGAACTTTAACCAAGGGGGCGTCTGAATTGTGTTTTCAAATCTTATCGCAAAGTTCGTTTTATCTCTAGGAAAACATAGATAATCACTTTTTTCAGTTGATTTGCCAAACACTGCTTTTTTTAGCTTATCTGTGTTTTGCAAACACAATTTCGTATACTTACTACAAAATGCGATACCAAACAACCTCTAATTTAGTTTTGGTTGTAATCAAGTGTATGGCATACTTATTACACACTCAACGTTTATTATTTTGCATAGCCACTTTATCTCAAAATGCTCTCCGTTAATGCACCATGGCCTTTTATTTGTGTTACTGATTATCTTGTCATTTTTATAAGGGAGGATTTTCGTAAGGAGTTTCAAGAGCAGAATCCACATGTCAAGTCAATGTCTGAGGTGTGCAGTCTAACGCATCTTATACTTTCTTTTCTTTAGCAAAAGTGATGATTTTGTTCACTTGATATCTAACTCAGTTACATCGACATCATCCAGGTTGGAAAGGCTTGTGGAGAAAAATGGAAAACCATGACTTACGAGGTTTGTATCATTTGAAATTTATGCCCTCAGCTGATTCAGCGTATATTATATGATTATGTAGTCTATAATTATTTTAGTATTCGTCATAATTGACATTACCGTTAGTAGTACATTATGTATGTGTGTGAGTCGAGATGTTGACTGCATGGACATTTGGCCTCCTTGAAGAACAGGAAAATCAATCCTAATACTAAGTCTATCCAGTGAAACTTGATTGGCTACGTAGGCTGCATGAATATATATGGCCTAGTCAGTGGACTCTAGTAAATTAATGCTAGAAATCTGAACATTAAGTATATCCCATTAAATTAGTGAGTCTATATGTAGCATGACGTAGTTAGTGGTGCATTTGATTTCAACATCCTTTAGGGTGCATTTATGTGTATTAGAGTTTAGTGATGGGCTGTTAGGCTAACTTTAAGAACATGAAAACAATTCTAATACCAACTTTGTACAGTATAGCAAACAGCTTTACTTACTACCGAATCATGAACCATTGTTGGATCTTCTTGCTCTTGAATATATATTACACTTTTGTATTCAGGAGCCTGTGTTTTATTTAATTCAGCATAACCACTTGCTTTCTGTTTATGCACCGATTGTTTCCTTTCTTGTACCACAACCTACACCATCTTGCTCGATCCATGTTTAGTGCTATGACTCTAAACCTGTTACTTGTGGGTCGTGTTTAATTTAGCATAACTTCCTTCTCAGATGCACAGCATTATTGAATATTCTAAGTTTTGGACAAAATGATGGAATGCTACTTTCAGTTATGAGATGCTAAATGACAAGAAGCAACATTTAAATGTAATCGTTTTTGTCTTAATGAATGATTGACTTTTCAAACCATGTACTTGCATTCTAGAATCTTTAGTAAAAAGTTACTGTTGTCTTGTTAAAAATTCAAAAAACTCTATAATTTGCATGCATATGTGGCTTGGAGAATTGTGGGAACCTACATGCTAAAAAGACCATTGTATTTGGCACTTTTTGCTCCAAACTGCTGCGTCTAATTTTTGGCATTTCACAGTTTTGTGGTTGTTACCCACAAAGAGTAGAGTAGAATGAATTGTAAAAGTCAATGACTCGTAAAGTAGATGAAGGGAACATTTCTTGGTTGTTCAGTTGTTCTTATACATCTCAAGTGTTGATGTTCTTTTTTTTGGTTGTGCCGTAGGAGAAGATCCAATACTATGATATAGCAACCGAGAAACGAGCCAAGTTTGAGAAAGATATGATGGACTATGTCAAGAAAAAGGTAAGCCTGTTTTTCACTATCATCATATAGTGTTCATGATTTTATAAAATGTTTAACAAATGCACAGTGCTTGGTTGAAGGTAAAATGAATAACAATAATAGCGTATGGTTGATTTTAGTGAATGAGAATGATTCCTATATATTCGGTAATCAACTAAACCCACATAGGTGCTGTCTTTCATTCCCTGATTCCCATCCCAAATATCATTGATGGGAATGATTTTAAATCTCGGTGAATAAACCAAACAATACTTTCCAAAAACACGTGAAAACCGCACAAATACAAACATGGAACACTGCTTATCATTTTTGCTGTCCCATATTAGCATGAATGCCTAATGGCATGACAGTGCTGTATAGAATATTGCAACCTTGTTTATATTCGCTATGTAAAGCTTTTGTTACTACAGGAAAATGGTGAATATGATGAGTTTGATGAAGACTCCGAGTATGATGATTGATTATGTTGAGTCACCATTTAGGCATATGCCTTTTAAAACTAACTGCATGTAAATCATTATGTGTACATTGTGTATTGTGTATTTGATTGTGTATTTGACGATAATAAAGGACAGGTGACTATTTAAACTGGTTTGACTCGATTCTTTTTATGTGCTAGATGGGTTACAAACTGAGTCTATTCCGTCATAGTTTGTTGTATATATTTTTGGAGGTGGTTTGTATATCATAGAATCGTTTTGTGCATCATATGATACAAAAATAGTAATCCGTAGTACCAAAGACCTCTTGACTTAGCGCTTTGTGACTTTATGAGTGGCCCATCAACCTAGAGGTTGTGGGTTCAAGTCTCGTTGAAGACATGTGAGAGTGAGATAGATTTGTGAAATATGTGGTGTAGGTTGTGAAAAATTGCCGTTAAAAAAAAAAAAAAAAAACTAACAATCTTATTAATTAACATGGTGTTCTAGAGTTAGTTGATTAATTAACAATTCTAAAGAACTAACTAACAATCTTATTATGGTTACAGTGAGAAAGTTGTTCCTCTACAGAGTCGTATATGATAGGGACCCTCTAAGGTGTAGATGACGTGCTTGATATTGTATATTTAGATATGCATATATAGTATTTGAACCAATTTTCAAAGTTGTGATCGAGAGCTGAGGTCCATAATGGATTAGTAGTGAATATTCTTTTCGTAAAGAAGTCACGATATAGGTTATCTTTTGGTATATTGTTGCGTTCTCACTATGTTCTGATAAGAAAATCGTTTTATGGAGTCTTATGGAGGGCCGCAACTTCTAACGGGTCTCGAGTTATAACAGCTGATAGGTTATTTCAATTTTAGAGTTGCTCTCCTATAATAGTCTATGAGTTCAAGAGGTTGCTCCTCGTCTCCTGGTATTTATGTTGTGAAGTAGTTCAAAAATGATTCAACTGATATCAGTATGTTGTACTATCTTTGTCTTAAAATAAGTGTCAAATTTGACTTTTGGAGTTTTTTGTATTCAACTTTGACCTAAAATAATTTTATTTGTGTTATAAAATACTTAATGCAAAATATATGAATGGATTGGTGTTTAAATGTAATTTCAATGGTTAATTATCATCGAGTATAATATAACATAAATAATAATATTTGAGATGAAAGTTAAACAATAAAAACTCTAAAAAAAATCAAACTGGACACTTATTTTAAGACGGAGAGAGTTGTATAAAAAATGTGTATAGGAAAACATAATTTCCGTCTTTACAATATTCAGTTTCCAGTGTAATAAGAACTGGAAAGGCAAACACGGGCCAAAGACAAAAGAAAAAAAAAAAGTAGGTGTCTATTTTATAGTACCCCTAGAAATAAACCGAAGATAGATTTGTAAGAGAAGCGTTGATCTCTAATGCAGAGTGTGAAAGATAAAGCAATGTTCATACACAAAAGCCATGTTATGCTATCTTTGACTGCTTCAATAACTCAAACTCTCACACTCTGTCGAGCCAAACGATCGTTCTTGATTGACTGAGAAATTAGAAAGAGACAGTTCAGTTAAAAGTTATAGCAAAATAAGAAGTGAATAAAAGCTAAATGTATAATCAGACTCTAAATGTAGACAAAGAGAAGAGGGGCACGAAACTACTAAATGTGTATGAGTGACGCATAAACTTATACAGTATGATGCATGCGCAATGGGGTCAATTATCATTCACAGTAATTCAATGATAAAAAATAGCAGAGTCTCGAAAATATACCAGTTATTGAAAAAGGGGACCGTCATATAACAAATTAATGTAGACCCTGATCTATCAATCATATTCAAATAGCTATTATTATCCCATGGCCTCCTCTTCCTCTTTAAAGCTTTGTTGTCATTTGCTCTCTTGATCGGTCTAGTTATGTTAAGGCTCTTCACAAACATACGAGTAGCCATGTAGTCTTTGTTGTCATTTGTTGTCTTGATCAGTCTAGTTATGTTACCGTGAGGAGATACAAGGCTCTGCACAAATATAGGATTAGCCATGTAGTCCATAAACCTACTGGCAAAGGGATCTTTGTGGTTAATAAACTTGCAATAGCTCACGTACTGTGGCTCAACATCAAACGTCTCACAACGATAGGGCACCTGCTCCCAAGATTGTGTTACTTGGTAACTTCTCATTATCCATATCCTAGGGTCATGTGCTTTCTCGAGAATATTACTGTTTCCAATCACCGGAGATAAAGGTGCTTGATGTTCATATATGCATAGAGATTCTTCAATAAAACCAAGCTTGTCATAATCATCACATTTAAATAACAAATCATCTGGTTGGGGGATTTCCTTAAACTCCTCTAGAGATAAATCAAAAGAAATAATTACTTTCTCGTTTTTTCGATCTTTCATAAACCAATGAAGTGACCCCTCGCATAAGACACCAGTTGTATCAGCACAACGAAAGTGTAACTTATATTTGATATCTCCAATAAGTTTCCAAATATTTGATTTCAATGCTAACACATAAAAACGTGTCCGATGTTTGCCTATCCCAATCCCCACTATAACCTTGTAATCGTCTGTCGATGAATCATAACCAAAACCCCAACAAGGTTGTAAACGAAACCGCGGCCTACGCGTTCTAGGAATTCCGGGTACTTTTGGTAGGTAATTAACCTCTTTAGTCAAAGGATTAGTTACTAAAAGTTGAACATCTTTAGGAGAGATGCATACTAGGCCATTCGAAGAACCAACAATATGATAGTCATCGCGTATAAAAGAACTGTCTACAGACTCACAACAACCATGATGCATAATGATCCTTTTATCTCTAAACTCATAATTTTTTACACAAGTATAGTCGAGATGAGCCTTAACAAAACGAGGAGTCGAGATTAAAGATAGCCATGACTTACAAACTCTTTTGCATTGGACTAGATCAATAGCATCCACTCTTACAAGTATCAGCTCAAGCACATCAAACACAAGCTCTGCCATATAAACGAACTCCTTTGGCTTGTTAGTATGCGCGGGAAGAAAGCGGCATAGGGGTTGTTGATGTTTAATGATAAGGTATTGCAAACCATGTAGGCTAAACAAATTATTCGTATAAAGCCCATGGCTCAAACACAATATATTTGAGCCCACTTCAATATTAAAAGTAGGGTTGAGCATTACATACCGCGGATCGGATCGAATCCAGTAATCAGACCGGACTGGACCAACACCCCTTTAAACGGACGGACCTAAAAATTTTAAAAGGGTGTTGCACAAATATTTTAAGAGGTCATGCATAATTGTTTTTGTCATAAGTAATAAAATTTGCTCTCAAGATTTTTCGGCTGAACAAAAGTTGCATCATAAAAAAGAAAGTAACATAAATATTATTGAGAGGAGTTGCACGTATCAAAAGACACCATTTTTCTACAAAACTGCACTTCGTGATTTAAAATTAGATGTGACCCGTCCCACATCTAGCTCTCATGTAGGTTCGTCCCAGCCTTAAACGACGCTCACAGTTGCAACTTAATATTCTTTTATCAAATCAAACACGATTTTTGTTAAATTAGATAAGAATAAACTACCAACGTGAAAATGAGTTTTGAAGAAGACTAAAAAGACAATTTTGCACCGCTACTATTGTGTAAAATGGAAATTCGCACAGTGATCGATTATGTAAAAGAATTTCACGAAGAACCTATGTTACAAGACCTTGCGAAAAAAATTGGTATTTTGGTTTGTATGCTAAAAAAAGATATTTGGTAAAAAGTATTTTTGTAAAAAGTACCTTTTTATTTTTCAATTTTCCTTAAAACCAACTTTCGACAAAAGGTGTAACCGGCGGGAACACCCTAACCAAGTGCTTTTTAGCACCAACCATTGTTCATCACACAAGTAATAACTCCGGCAACTCTCCTAGCCCAGTAGGGCACCAACTTAAGTGAATAAGAGCCGAGACTCAAACCCTTGAACTTTTTGTTGGAATTATATAACATGACATTCGAATAAATAACCACAAAACATCAAAGTATTCAAGCGGAAGCGTATATGATGTATTAACGAATAATTAATTAACATAAAAGAATATGCGTACCTTTTCTTGATTCTAGCCGAACAAGAATCAAATCCACAAACTAGCAACGGATGAACCCTAATTTGATTTAATTAGGATTATGTGAATTACCCCTTTACCGTTTTGTAATTCAATCAAAGATAATAACAAAAGTATGTTATTACTATGTTCTTGTACACACGTACTAAACCGAATTAAAGTAATGCTAGTTTTTATAAAACAAATAACTTTGCTTGTGGAAAAAGGATGTGTCGACACCTTAGGGTGTTTGACCGGTTTTGAGGACAAGAAACACACACAAAACAATTTTAGGGTTTAGCTTATGAGCACAAGAGATGGAAAAATAAAACCCCAAGCCTTGTTTATATACCCAAGCAAACTTGGTGAACAAGTTGGTTTTTCTTTCCTTGTTTTGTGTCCCTAGGCCGATCGGTTAAGGATATCCCATAGGGATTCCGGAACCTTCCCAACTTTTGCAATATAGTCCTTTTCCATAAACATTTAACGATCGTTAGTCCATTACATTAATTACTTAACGTCCGTTAGTTATTTCGTTTAATAAATAAATAAATATAACGTTTATATTTAATTATTAACTTTAAATTCTCATACGTAAAGTGTGCAATCCCATAGTCTCGAGTTCGATCCTAACTCACGTCTACTAATTTATATCCATAAAACCAACAGCTCCCACTTGGATATATCTTAATAGAGTGATCACATTCGGTTAGCGTCTAGCAACACTTCGATGCCTCTAGTACAACTCGAGCAAGGCTCCTGGAAAACCTTTTAATGATTTCTCATTATTATTATCCTTTTGTTTCTAATACCACGTTAAATAAAGATATGGAATTAAGTCATTCTTTATAAAACTATTCTGTTTCTCGTTGTAAGTGATTGACCAAGATTACCGAATCATCTAAACATATTTAGGGGAGATTTGGGTGCGGCCGCACAAACATCTTGTCAACCCTACGAGGGGCCCAGCAGTATTAAACTTCAAATAAATTTGAAGGAACAAATTCTATATTGACTACAAGAATAACCCACAAACTTTGTAACATTTCTGAAAACAACCCTTATAACTATCAGTTACGTATAGCGTTAAGTTGCTTCACAGAAATGCACTACATTCATGACACTTATCTGGTATATCAAGTCTGAGGATAACTATTCATAATTTACTTATAACAATATCCACAAAGTAAATTATGTAGTTGGGATAAGTCCTATATTCAATTCATTGAATATCATCTGAAATTGGTATGCATTCTCATCAATATACTTTCAAGTATATTCTACCATATCTCTCAGATTTGTCTTCATTTAATGATACTCCCATATCATTAATCGACAATGGACATTTAAAATAACTTAGTTGTTTACGGATTAAACATGCAAATATAGGACAACAATATTATAAATGAAAATAAACATAATCCAAACTTTATTTCATCAAAATAATAAATGTTTTACAATATCCTTTATCCAAATACTAATCACAGTTATGCATGAAACTATTAGCTAAACGAAGTCCAATTCCATTGGCAAGTCCTACAAGCTTGTCTTTAGCTAAAGCCTTAGTGAACGGATCAGCTAAGTTATCATCTGTGTGAACTTTCAGTAGATTTATTTCACCTTCCTGGACTTGTTCCCGAACATAGTGATACTTCCGTAGAAAATGTCTGGTGCCCTTCATGACTCCAGGTTCATTGGCAAATATGATTGCAGCAGAATTGTCACAATACATATCAATAGGCGATTCAATTGAAGGCATAACACCAAGCCCTGAAATGAATTTCCTAATCCAAACAGCCTCCATTGCAGCTTCCAAAACAGCTATGTATTCGACTTCTGTCACAGACATCGCAATCGTACTCTGCTTGTTGCTTTTCCAGTCAACTGCTCCTCCATTGATGACAAAGACATAACCCGTCTGAGACTTCGTATCATCTTTATCACACTGCCAGGACGCATCACAGTAACCTGTAACATCAAGCTCTGTGTCTGGATTTCCACCATACACCAAAAACATATCTTTAGTATTTCTAAGATACTTTAGAATATGCTTAACAGCAATCCAGTGAAGTTCACCCGGATTCTGTTGATATCGACTGGTCATGTTTTGAGCGAACGATACATCTGGCCTTGTGCATCTCACAGCATACATAATAGATCCTACAGCCGAAGCATAAGGAACTTTCTGCATGCGTGCCACCTCAGCAGGTGTTGAAGCACACATATCGCTACATAAGCCATGCTTTACTTCCATCGGCAAATATCCTTTCTTGGAATTTTGCATATTGAATCTCTTCAATATTTTATCAATGTAAGCGCTTTGACTTAAACCAATTAACCGCTTTGACCTATCTCGGTAGATCTTGATCCCCAGAATATATGCAGCTTCTCCTAAATCCTTCATGGAAAAACACTTCCCAAGATATGCCTTAACATTTTGCAAACTCGGAATGTCTTTTCCCATAATTAATATGTCATCGACATAAAGAATTAGGAAAATTACATTACTCCCACTAACTTTGTGATATACACATGGCTCATCAAGATTTTGAATAAATCCATACCTTTTAATTTCTTCATCAAATCTTTTATTCCATTGCCTTGATGCTTGCTTCAATCCATAAATGGACCTTTGAAGTTTGCATACACGGTTTGGAAATTGTGGATTCACGAACCCCTCAGGTTGCTTCATATAGATGTCTTCATCTAAGCGACCATTTAAGAAGGCGATTTTGACATCCATTTGCCATATCTCATAGTCATAGTATGCCGCTATAGCTATGAGAATTCTAATAGCTCTAATGTCAGCTACAGGAGAAAAGGTCTCCTCGTAATCTATGCCATAAGTTTGAGTAAAACCTTGCGCAACTAGACGAGCTTTATAGACGTGTACATTGCCATCCATGTCAGTCTTAATCTTATAGAGCCACTTACTTCCAACCACCGTGGCGTTTGGAGGTAAGTCAACCTCTATCCAGACTTCATTTTCTCTCATGGATTGCATTTCCCCATTCATTGCAACCTGCCATTTTGCCTTGTCAGGACTTGCCATGGCAGCTTTATAACTAGTAGGCTCTCCAAGATCTCCTAACATAGTTTCCTCAACCTCTACGTTAAGACATAGACGTTCAGGTGCACGTATATTCCTTACGGATCTACGAACGGGAATCACTTCAACTTCTGGTGGAGGACCCAGACTATCAGGCTCTACCGGAAGTACGTTAGTGTTTTCAGAAGGTAATGCATCTTCTTGATCATCTTCCAGATCATAAACTCTCCCACTGAATTCTTGAGATACGAGATCTCTTTCAAGAAAATCTCCATACCTAGCAACAATTACTTTATTTTCAGTTGGATAGTAAAAGTAGTAACCCATAGTTTCCTTAGGGTATCCTACGAAGATACACTTTACAGATCTTTGTTGGAGTTTATCTGATGAGTCACGTCTAACATACGCCTCGCAACCCCAGACCTTTAAATAAGACAGGTTAGGAGCTTTACCATGCCATATTTCATATGGTGTCTTATCAACCTTCTTTGTGGGAACCATATTTAGAATGCGAACAGCTGATTCCAAAGCATAATCCCAAAAGGATAAAGGTAGAGTGGTAAGATTAAACATAGATCGTATCATGTCCAACAATGTACGATTTCTTCTCTCAGATACACCATTTTGTTGTGGAGTATATGGAGAAGTGAGATTCTGAACAATTCCATTTTCAGCTAAGTAATCTTTAAACTCTTGGCTTAGATACTCGCCTCCTCTATCGGATCGAAGAGCTTTAATCTTCTTTCCCAATTGCAGTTCTACTTCAGCTTTGAAAACCTTAAATGTTTCAAACACCTCATGTTTATGCTTAAGTAAATAAACATAACCATAACGGCTGAAATCATCAATAAAGGTTAAGAAGTAGCTAGCACCTCTCTTTGACACATGTCTAAGTGGTCCACACACATCAGTATGAATAAGACCAAGTAGATCAGAAGCCCTCTCCATATTGCTATGAAAAGGTTTCTTAGTCATCTTCCCAGATATGCATGACTCACATTTATCAAATGATTCATCATTGATATTTTGCAAAAGCCCTTCTTGTTGCAGCTTATGCATGCGAGCCTTGCCTATATGAGCAAGTCGACAATGCCAAAGATAAGAAGAATTCAAGTCTAACTTTATCTTCTTGTTAATGCTAAACATCGAATTATTATTATTGTTAGATTCATTTCCAATCACATCAATTTCAAACACACCATTCACAGTAATTGCTTTAAAATAAAATACACCATTTAAAGAAACATCAATTTCATTACGTGAAATAGTATGAGTAAAACCATCATCCAACAAAACTGAAAAGGAAACAACACCTCTAATTATAGAAGGTGCATAATGACAATTGTTCAATAACAGTACTAAGCCCGAGGGCAATACTAAACTAAACGTTCCTATGGCTTCAACAGCTGCATGTGCGCCATTTCCCACGTGCAGATATTGCTCCCCATAGGCCAGCTTCCTCTCCACTCTAAACCCCTGTAGTGTATTACAAATGTGAATACCACAGCCCGTATCATATACCCAGGAATTATTATGATTTAGAGTAAATAATTCAATGACAAATAAATTACCTGAAGGACCGGCGCCCGAGGACCCGGCGTTCATCTTATTTGTCCGCAATTCATCAAGATAGAGAGCACAGTTTCTCTTCCAATGCCCAACTGTCTTGCAATGGTGGCATGCTTGATCCTTTTTAGGATTATCCTTCCTAGGAGTAGGGTTCTTCTTGGGTTGAGGTTGATAGGCCATCACCTGTTTGCCTTTGTCAACCTTACCCTTACCCTTCCCCTTCTTGTTGTTCGCACGCTGCGGTTTTGGCTTATTAATCCTTCCACCCTGAATAGCAAGTACCTGGGCAGTAGGAACCTTTTGAGGTAACCCTTTCTCATAATCAATAAGCAATGTGTGTAGGTCAGTAAATGTCTTCCCCACGCAGTGCATATTGAAATTTCTGACAAAACCATTAAAATCCTTGTTAAGGGATCGATTAATCAGATTCACAGCCATGTCATCATCATAAGTTTTGCCAAGTGCTTTGAGCTGGTCCATGTAACCTTTCATTTCCAGCACATGAGCACTCACGGGTTTACCCTCTCCCTGCCTACAGCTGTGTAACGCGTCGGTCAAGTCATAAATCTCGACGGCAGCTGGTTTCTCAAACATAGTTCGAAGTTCATTGAGCATATTATATGGGAAATGATGTTCGAACTGCTTTTGAAGAGCAGATTCCATCGTTCCCAACATAAGACAAGCCACATCGTTATGACGCTTATACTCAAGTTGCCAAGCGTCCTTTTCAGCTTGAGTAGCTGTAGGACCAGTTGGTTCAGCAGGACAAGGTTCATAAATGTATTTCAACCGGTCAGCAACTCTACAGACAATTCTCAAAGAGCGGTGCCAATCATTGAAATTCTTAGAGCCAGTCAGTTTTTCTCGATCAAAAAAGGTTTTGAACGCAGAAGTTAGAGCAGTGTTAGTGTTATCGGTGTTTTGAGCCATTTCTACAGAAAAAAGTTCTAGTATTAGTATTTTCGATAATACACTTTTCAAGAAAATAAATATACCCAACGGTAATATAAACATATAACCATATAATTTTCTCGAAAACTAGGATCCAAATTATCATATGTTCATTACATCAGTTGATCTGCTAGTAACGAAAATACATAATAAGGTAATCTGTCGAACATTAATTGGCAAACAATTTCCAACTCCTAGATCATTATGGGATTTATATTTTCCAACGCTATTGCAAATATAAACATGTTTCATCTCATCTTATGCCATTGATTCCAGGTCTCACTTCCTACTCAACTTAAGTGTCTAACTTAAAGAACTGCAAATATGTCCATGTAAGGTCTGACTTTACATAGAGATTTACCTGTCCATCACAATCTAGCCAAGTACTGTCATGACGTAAATTGCAACTTCAAGTGTTCCTTTTAATTAGATGGCATATTCTTAATTTAAACGGGTACTAGTTTTGATTTTATGTGGTCAAATCAAATATGTACAAAGATGTCATGCATTCATCTTGTAGCATAATTTTAATAAAAAACTTTTTATTACCAATTCATAAAGATCAAATTATCAAAGTTTTGATTGAGGTATTGGGTTCACCAATCAAGGAATTTAGTGTTAATTATCATCCATTATACCATACTTTTGCATAAGTGTAAACACTTAGTGTTTCGGATAATTACCACCGAAGTGGCGCATGGAATTAAAACTAATTTGCCCTTAAGATGAGCTTGTACGTTTTATGGCTTACTAAGTAGCTCCATTAGAACTTACAGAGGGCAGAGGACCAGGTAAGCGCAAAAGCATAACCTTAGACATCCTTTCAGTGTGACTGTGCGCACTTCTTAAATAACCCATTTATAGTTCATTCTAATGGGTGAGCCGTTCAGTCATTGTACCAAAGTCACCAATCAATTAAACTATTGAAAACTTAACTCTTCCAAAATAATTAAATTTCGCCATTGTTTAGTCCGTATTATTTTTCTATTCAAAATTACCCTTTGCTTAAAACTGTCAAACATAATAAACAAACAAGTAACAAATAAAAAATAAACTACTAAAAAATAATGCGCACATAATAAACAATTTATACGTGTAAACAAGTAGCTACATGCAACTTATTCGATAAAACCCTATTAATAATCAATATCTAGGTTAAATTAATGTATATATTAATTTAGGGTTTTCACTCCAACATTAGAAAGTGAGCCACATACATCGATGAATCGATTGCGTAAACCCTTAATTAAATTATACCAAATTGCACATAATTGATTCATTAATATATATATAATTGGAGTCTTCCCCAATTCAAGATTTATCGTAAATAAATGTGTCATAACAATTAAACAATATCAAAGCAACTTATCCATGACTAACATGCATGTATAATCATGGATACATCATAACAATTATACAAATAGTCACAAGATCGCATATAAAATTCCATGACACATAACAAATTATTCACGAATTAAGCACGTAATCAATATTAATTCTAGGTTTTAATAAGGTTAGCAAACAAGTTTCAAAACCCTAAAAAATTTTATACATGTGTCGACTAAAATAAATAGGGGAACGCCCCAAAAATTAAAAAAATCGACCATAGCATAAATTAAACATAAACCCTAGATAAACATAGCAAACAACATACAAGTATTTGTTTTATTACGTGTTTATGTAATTAATTACTCATTAAAACCAATGACTCGTGATGCCACTGTTGGAATTATATAACATGACATTCAAATAAATAACCACAAAACATCAAAGTATTCAAGCGGAAGCGTATAGGATGTATTAACGAATAATTAATTAACATAAAAGAATATGCGTACCTTTTCTTGATTCTAGCCGAACAAGAATCAAATCCACAAACTAGCAACGGATGAACCCTAATTTGATTTAATTAGGATTATGTGAATTACCCCTTACCGTTTTGTAATTCAATCCAAGATAATAACAAAAGTATGTTATTACTATGTTCTTGTACACACGTACTAAACCGAATTAAAGTAATGCTAGTTTTTATAAAACAAATAACTTTGCTTGTGGAAAAAGGATGTGTCGACACCTTAGGGTGTTCGACCGGTTTTGAGGACAAGAAACACACACAAAACAATTTTAGGGTTTAGCTTATGAGCACAAGAGATGGAAAAATAAAACCCCAAGCCTTGTTTATATACCCAAGCAAACTTGGTGAACAAGTTGGTTTTTCTTTCCTTGTTTTGTGTCCCTAGGCCGATCGGTTAAGGATATCCCATAGGGATTCCGGAACCTTCCCAACTTTTGCAATATAGTCCTTTTTCATAAACATTTAACGACCGTTAGTCCATTACATTAATTACTTAACGTCTGTTGAATACACACAGACCTTGATAGATCTTAAGCACTCGGAGATCGTAAGTGTTGCCTATGTAATCACAAGCAAACTAATAGAAGATCTCTACAACTCGTATTTTGTAGCGGAAATTAAATACAAGTTACAATAACTAAGAACTCTTTGATCCTCTATGGATCTTTTGATTATAGAAACTCTATGTTTCGGATAGTTTACAAGACTTGAAAGACTTGAGAAAAACTTATCTATTACAAACTATCATGGTTTCTTATATAGGCAAGAAACCCTAATGAGCGTTGACAATGTATGCTCCTAATACTAACATAGACTAAGCATGCATCTAGACAAGCATGCAACTAATCATATTGTTTTGTTAATCATATTGTTTATTCTGAGTAAACTCTACATAATACGGCGCCAACCTATCTTCAATACGGCGCTGACTTTTACTCTATACTGAGCTTATCTCTCCTACGTGGATTCACACTTTCAGCAGCAACACGATATCTGCTTTAACACTTCTGCTGAAGTATAACTTCAGCAGAATCCATTCTTCTTCGGCAGAATCTCTTCGGCAGATACTTCGGCAGAATCAGTAGTTTACCTTAATTCCCAACAATCCTCCCCTAAACTGGAATTTGACTAGGTTAAGTTCCAGTTTCCTTGATAGATCGATAATGCTGTTGAGGATTGTACCATTTTACGAAAAATTTCCAGGCAAGATCTTCCCCATATCTTAAACACTTCTGAGCTATGAATGGCCAGTATCTTGAGGATCAGCAACAAAGATTCAGAAGAAGAACATCTCTATGATGACTGAATTGTGAAACACCAGATCTTTGCAGCAACATATGACATTTTGTACATCAAAACATATAAGTTCAATACTATTCTCATCACTTCCAGGTGTGTTAACTCCTGTGAGAGGTGAATCATTGAAATTAATGGGTTTGATGTCTCTTTACCAATAGCCATTACTACTGGAGTAGCCACATGTTTGAGTTCGAAAACTATGGTACATTGATAACCATCTGATTTATTGGCAAACCAGCAACCATATAAACGGATTTGTCTTGTCTTTACCTGTAGCCGTTTGCTCAGGACTAGTCAATTCTTAGAATTGGTGAATTGAGAACCAAATATGGATTCAGTTGCCTTTACCACATGCCATATACATGTGGGCTAGCCAATTCTTGGATTCCAAAGAGGAATAGACCATGGTGAATTGATGACCATACAACCCTCAGCAGTTAAGCATGGGTGGTTGTAGACCCTATGATTTTGAGCAAACCATTACAGCTATCAACAGATTTGTTGTGTCTTTACCAAAGCTGTACCCTTTGGACTAGCCAACTCTTTGACATACTCAAGGTACATCAGGTGAGTTAGAAACCATCAGAATTGGACAACAAACCAACCTGCATAAAAGTTAGTGTTTTTTTTTTTTTTTTTTTTTTTAACTAAGAATTGAAAAATAACACAAGAAAAAAACAGGTATATACATAACACAAATAAAAAAAAATAAAACAAAGTAATGCAGAGGGTACCATATGTCCTGATATGGATGAGTATGAGGCCTATTGCAGTTGTTGAAGTTGAGTCTTGATCAATCCTACCAGTGTTAAAGCAGACTGTCTTTCATTTCCCACAGGATCTGGAGGAATTTCCAATTTCTGACTCAGCATCTTTTCCATAAGTCTTTTAGGCAAAGGATACTTTCTTTCAGAAAACATGCATACAGTGATTCCACCCTTAGTCTCAAGCACATGCACACGAGGGAGAGGATAGAATCTCCAGGATGTAAGCTTCCACCGATGTGAGTTTTCCCAAATGGAAGATGCTTTGCTATTGGGAATGTGGGAGTTTAACAGGACTTGAAGATCTCCTGGTAAGAACATCCCAGAACCTTGTGGTTCCTTGTTGCAGTAATAGGTGGTGACTCGAGTGAACAGAGAAAGTAAGTCTGCCCTGTCTACCAAGTGTAGAATTTCCTTTAGAAAGGTGAACTCCATTGAAGTGGAGTCCCTTCGATGAAGAACATTCATCTCATCATCCTTTAATTTCCAATCTACCACCTCATCTGAATTTCCATCAGGAAAATCAGCAGCAGACCCTTCTATAATGAAAGTTGAGTCATCAGCTTCAAGATCCAAAGGAGATCTTTTGGCCATTCTCTTCTTCCTCCTCCCAAGCTGATAGATTTCCCTATAGTGAGCATGTTCATCTTGAACATAGGTGGTAGGACTTGAAGAGGTAGAGGGAGACTTAGTTGGATCACGAAGTGCATTCATCCTGTGGAGCATCTTTATTGCCCTTTGTGTTTTTATTTCTGCAAGATCAGCTTCCTTAACTTTAGATTCTTCCAGTGTGACAACAGGTGCCACTGATGAAGTGGGAGCTGATACATCTTGTGCTTCAGGAGAATTGGAAGATGGTTCAGCAGATTGACTCTTGTTTGGAGAGGAAGCATCTTCAGAAGTTGCTTCAGCAGGAATGACTGGAGATGATTCCTTGGCTGGAGCATCATCAGACTTGAGTCTTTTGGCTTCTGGAGCAGCTTCATTCTCTGTAATCCTTCTCAGGTGGGTAGGATGTGTTGCAGATGATAATTTGTCCTTCATGATCTGATTATATTTGCGATACAGGACATGATCAGGAAAAGCCTTGACTTGTTTCATTGTTAAGTCAGAGTTGTACATCGAGCATTGATTTTTCACCACCATTCTTATTTCAGCTTTGGAAGGAGGTTTCTCTTTGTCCTTCTGAGCTTTGATGGCTCTCTTTTGTGCAATAGCTTCTTGCTTCCTTTGTCTTCCCTGAGCCATCATTCTCTCCACATAATTGTCACTGAGGAAATCTCCACCTAGAATACTTTGAGCAAGAGAAGGTCTTGAAATGACTTGCTGAGTTAGAATATCCCAGTGTTCAGCAGGCATCTGAACCCGCAGTGCATCTAGTTCTCTTCTTCTCTCAGGAGTTAAAGATGAAAATTTCTCTGTTTCAAGTTGATTAGCCAATGCTACACTTTCCTTTGTCTTCTCAAACTCAGCCAATCTACTTGCTTGACCTAGTCTTTCCTCCTCACTTACTAAGTCAGGACCAAGCTCATCTTCAGTTATGACATTTTTCCTTTTGTCATCAGGTTTCTTAATACACTCATCTTCAGATAAATCAACAACAGGCACCTCAGTTGCAATACCCAAGTCAACATGTTGATGCAGATTATCAGCTGGAGTGGTCATGGCTACATCATCAGAAATATCTGCTGAGGGTGAAGGGCCTGTTGGTTCTTGAACTGATGAAGATTGATTAGGATCCGAAGATGCATCCTCCATTTGCACATCAGCAGATGCAGCCTTGTCAACTTCTGGTTCCTTTGAAGCTTCAGAAGATACCTTATGAAAATAAGATCTCTTTCTTCTTTTGTAAAGAACAGGTTTCTTCTTTGAGGGAGCAGCAACTACTGATGAAGGATCATTGAGAGAAACATCAGCCAACATATCAAGAGATCCAAACCGAGGTACTTCTTGTTCTTCATCAGAAGAAACCACAAGCTTCCTTTTTGAGCCCCCTTTGAGTTTGTCCTCTAACTTCTTGACTTGATTCTGTAGATCTTCAATCTTGCTTCCAAGTGAAGACTTGGTCTCAGCAAGCTCCTTTTTCAGACTAGTAACTTCAGCAGCATACCTGTTGACCAGAGCATAGACAGATGAGAGTGTAATAGGGTCCTCAGCTCCACCAGCAGATTGCTCTGTGGTCAGGGGAGCTTCATTGGACCTTTCAGTAGAATCATGGTCATGCTCAAAGTGAGGAAGATCTTCATGGAGAGGATCCCTAACTGGACTTGGTGTGGGTAGTCTATCAACATCAGACTCAACAAGAGTAACATGTGTGGGTGGTGGACTGGGACAGGGTGGTTGATCAGGAGCAACATGAGTTGCTCCAATAGTTGATGAGGGGCCCTCATCAATGTTAACTAATGGATTACCATCAGTAGCAACAGGTGAGGAAGGAGGATTATGAGCCACATTCTCCTCATCAGCAGCCTCATTACTTTGTGGCAACATGGCTGCTAGCAAGGGATGATGTTCCCCTTGAAAGTGGGTTCTCATTGTAGCATACAATTTAGTAGTTAAAGTACTTATGGGATAGAAGGATTGGGTTTGGGTAGTGATGTCTAAAATCATTTGTAGAAACCTTGGGTACATTAAAAATTTTCCCTTTTTCTTTTGAATATTTTCAACCAAGTTTTCAAAAATATACTTAGAAAAATTGAAAGATACCCCTTGGGAAAGACACACGATACCATAGCCCAGTTGTGTAGAGAACTGGTCCCATCCTCCAGTCTTGTTGCTCATGCATTGAAGCAGCGTGTGAACCAGGAACCTCCATTTCGGGCAGAGTTCCTTCTTCAGCCACATGTCAGTTCTTGTTCCTCGATAGCCAATAGCTCTTAGCCCGTTAAGCACATCTTCCTGATTAGAGTAAAATACTCCATCAGCATCTTCCAAGTGAAGCTTTCTCCTAATTAGGTACTCTGTAACAATGTACTCTGTTTCATCAATCACAGCCCTAATCTCTGTTTCACTCCTCTTCTCAACAGTTTCCCAAAATTGAGTAATCAGTGATTCATATATCTCATTTGGAGAATGAGTTAGAGCATAACAAATCTTGGACCTTTTCAGGAATTCTACCATTGGTTCGTACAGTTCATATCCCTTGCCATTTCCCAGAAATGCAACTTTGTTGTGATCATGTTTAAACTCAAGAGCCATGAGGGATATAAGTGTTTAGGGTTATGATACTTGAAGTGGTGAGTGTTTGTGAAAGCGAATGAGAGGGAATTTGTTTGTTCTGAAGAGAGTGATGGTGGATTGAGTTTTTGCCCAAATTAAAGTCAAAGAAAAATTGACCGTTTGGTTGACCATTGCTGACGTGTACTACATCTTTGACCCAACCCAAAACAATACTTCAGCATGAACACATGATCAATCTGCTGAAGTTATAACTTCAGCAGAATGCATCAAAGATAAGAATATCTTCGGTAAGTTTCTAGAATTACTGTGCCAACCACTCGCATTAAACTCATTGAACCTCGAACCCGTCTATAAAATGATCCCAATGTAACTCATCTCTTCACCAAGATCCCCAAATATTTACCACAAACCCTAGATGCAAAATAACCCCAATTAACAGAATTGCACCATGAATACCAAACCTGAGATCATAGATCTCACTTCCTCATCTTCATCATCCTCTTCATCATCATCAAGTGGTGAATCAAACCCATGGTTCCATTACTTTCCTCAACCCTATCCAAGACCAAATAAATCGCCCTTTCTCCCTTCTTCAGAAGATGACAGTGTAGTGAATCCAAGTGAATCTGCTGATGATTCTGATGACTCCTATAAGGAGAGAACATCTTACTCCCAACCTCCAGCACCTCGGTCTCAACAAAGACCTCGTGCCAGGAATCCGCCACTCCCCAAAGATAGAGAGGTGGTTCTTGGTCTCACTGCGCCATCTTTTGGTGCATCAACACACATCGTATAGGAGAAGGGCTTAGAGAGGGTGGATCTATTGCATTTTGGTTGAAATGAATAGATGAAGCACACAGGACACGTTATTTTTCTCCGTCATCCTGCGTGGTCATCGTCATCGTCAATCGTTTGCATCAATCCATCCTCCCATTTTGGTCCTTAGCATCTTCGTCGTGCTGGTCATGCACATCCAACCAGCCAGTTAGACTGAATGGGTGGTTATGCAAGACCTACGAAAGCAAAGCCAGCATCTAACGCATATCCAACATTCACTTAGATTTCGGAATGAAAGATATACACTAGATTAGGCTTAGCTTAAGTGTACAGCTCGTATCTTGAAGATGCATAGTAGTAGGTTGACTTTATGTAAGCTGTAAACTGTTTCTTGAATGAATGAAAGAACAATTTGACTTCAATTTCTTTTCTTCAGTATTATAACTTCAGTGGAATCAAATTGTATGCTTCAGTACTTTTACTTTCAGAAGAAACCAGCAACATTCTTTTAGCTAACTTGACCATGTACCATTGAGTCACACTTGATGAATTTGAACTTGTTCATGGGATAGACAAACTGCAATTCAGACAACTGCAAAACAGACACAAAAATACACAAGAACTACACAAAAACAAGCAAACTAAACAAATTATTAGACAGTTAGTGTTAGTAAAGATAAAATATATTAAATGAATGTTATCACTATATGCAGAAAGATGTTTTTACAAACCTAAAGATACAAAAAAAAATGCAGAGTTTGTACAAATCCTCCCCTGAGGCATATGCCTCCCCTGAGGCCTATGCCTCCCCTTAAACGATGCAGTCAAGGGTTTAACATTCCAATATTGACCACAAGGTGTTGAAACCTTGGTCCATCAAAAGCTTTTGTTAATAAGTCTGCCACATTATCATCAGTATGGATTTTAGCCACTTTTATCAAATGTTTTTCATAAGCATCTCTTAGAAAGTGGTGCCTGATTTCAATGTGTTTTGTCCGACTGTGAAAAACTGGATTTTTGACTATGCAAATGGTACTTTGATTATCTATATGAATTGTAGTGTTCATGAAGTTGTACCCATAGTCCAGCAATTGGTTCTGAATCCAAAGGACCTGTCCACAGCAATTTGCAGCAGCAACGTACTCTGCTTCAGTAGTTGAGGCAGCCACAATGGTTTGTTTCTTGCATTGCCAAGAAATCAGCCTTTTGCCAAGAAATTGGCAGCCTCCAGTTGTGGATCTTCTATCCAGATTTGCACCAGCATAATCACTGTCACTATATGCTTCCAACTTGAAAGGAGATTCTTTTGGGTACCAAAGGCCTAAAAGAGGTTGGCCTTTGAGGTACTTAAAGATTTTCTTGACAGCATTTAGATGGGAAGTAAGTGGAGTGACTTGATGTCGAGAGCAAACGCTCACAGCAAATGTAATATCAGGTCTCGAAGCTGTTAGATACATTAATGAACCAATCATGGACCTGTACAGATGAACATTCACAGGTAGATCTGGTTCATTATTTGCTTTAGTCTTTGGAGCTTCATAAGGTGTTGTGGCAGTCCTAACACCTTCCATACCAAACTTCTTCAAAATGTCCCTCACATATTTATCTTGACAGATAAAGATGCCATCCTGTTTCTGCTGAACTTGAAGACCTAAAAAGAAAGTAAGTTCACCCATAGCACTCATTTGAAATTCACCCTTCATCAGTTCCTCAAATTCTCTGCACCAAGCTTCGTTTGTGGAGCCAAAGATAATGTCGTCCACATAAACTTGCACAAGAATGATGTCTGAGTAATTCTTCTTTAGGAACATAGTTTTATCAATAGCACCTCTCCTATAGCCATGCTTCAGCAGGAATGATGAAAGCCTAGCATACCAAGCTCTTGGTGCCTGATGTAAACCATAAAGAGCTTTAACAACCTTGTAAACATGATTTGGGTGATCTGGGTCTTCAAATCCTTTGGGTTGAGAGACATAAACCTCCTCTTCAATCTCACCATACAGAAAAGCACCTTTGACATCCATCTGATACACCATGAAACCCATGTAAGAAGCATATGCCAAGAAAATGCGAATTGCTTCAACTCTGGCAACAGGTGCAAACACTTCATCATAATCAATCCCTTCCTCTTGTCTGAAGCCTTGAGCTACTAATCTTGCTTTGTTTTTTATCACAACACCCCGAGCATCTCTCTTATTCTTCAGAATCCACTTTGTCCTAATGGCATATTTGCCATCAGGGAGTGGAACCAAAATCCACACTTGCTGATTGTGAAATTGTTGCATTTCTTCTTGCATTGCTTCTAGCCAGCTTGAATCGTTAAGAGCTTGAGAAACACTTGTTGGTTCCACTTGAGAAAGAAAACAAGCAAACAGACAATGTTTGAAGTCTGTGTGATTGTCTCTTTGTTGGTTGGAGACATAAGAGAGAAAAGCAATCTGCCCAAATTGAGGACTTGTTATAGCCCTTCGAGTTCTCACAGGTGCCAGAAGATCACCTATGATGTTGGATTGAGGATGAGCAATGTTGATCCTCTGAGTAGCAGTGGGGCTGACTTCAATGGATGAGTCAAGATTATTGATTGTTGGTTCAAATGCAGCATCATAAGAGGGTGAGGTGAAAATGCCAGCTTTGGGTTGATGATTTCCAAGATCAGAGGGTTTTGGAAAGCGTGTATGAGGTTCTCCAAAGTCTGAAGACACTTGAGAAGGAACATGAGAAGAAACAGCATGGCCTTCAGCAGATTTGTGGATGGCAGGTGTGATAGAGTCAACTTTAGCAGACACGTGGTTTCTGCTGATTCCTTCATTAGCCAACTCCCCATTCATTTTCTCTGCTTCAAGCTTTGCTGCAAATTCTTGAGTCTGAAGCCTAGCAAGGTCCTCAGCATAATGTGATTCATCTTCATCACTCGAATCAGCAATATCTTTGGAGGTGGTACCTGCAATATTGTTAGGAGAGAAAGAAGGCACAAGTATCAGTTGCTCATCATCTGCAAACTCATCTTCAAAGTCATCATCTACAGGACCTGCATTGTAAGTGGGAGAAGTTTGAGGACCTGCATTTTGGTTAGCCAAATGTCTGGTGTAACCCAAAGAATCAGTTAAATAGTCAAGGTCAAAAGACCACGTATGACCCTGTCCTTGAACATTATGCTTATCTTCCAAAAATCTCAGGTTCAGCGTCTCCTCTATCTTCTTGGCTTGCAAGTTGTACACCCTGTATGCCTTACTATGAGCTGAATAACCCACAATATAACCATCATCAGCCTTCTCATCAAACTTTCCCAACGGATCACTGGTGTTCAGAATGGTCACTTGACAACCAAAAGGTTTTAGGTAGTGAATGACAGGAACCTTCCCAAAGAGAAGTTCATATGGTGTTTTGAGTTGTGGTCTTGTAATGGAGACCCTGTTTAGCACATAGCACGCTGTGCCAACAGCTTCAGTCCAGAACATAGTGGGGAGTTTAGAGTCTGCAAGCATTGATCTTGCTGCCTCTATTAGGGTCCTATTCTTTCTTTCAGCCACCCCATTTTGTTGTGGGATTCTTGGATTACTATAGTCCCTTTTTATACCTTTTGACCCACAGAGTTCTATAAGAATAGCATTTTTAAACTCTGTCCCATTATCACACCGAATACCCTTGACCTTTTTGTTCAACTGATTTTCAACGAGAGAGATGAATTCAGTCAGTACTTGAGATGTTTCATCTTTGGTTCTGAGAAAGAAAACCCAACAAAATCTGCTATAGCCATCAGTGATAACCAAACAGAAGTACTTATGATCAATGCTTCTGACTTGAGTTGGACCAAACAGATCCATGTGGAGCAACTGAAGAGGTTCAGTAATGATGCTCATAGCATTGATAGCTTTGTAAGAGGCTCTGTGTTGTTTTCCTTTGTTGCAAGCGACACAATTATGATCATTGGTGAATACTTTGGTGGGAAGACCTTCAACAAGACCCATTTTAGAGAGTTTGTTAATGGTCTTGAAATTCACATGAGCCATTCTCCTATGCCATTTAGTAGACTCATCAAGAGATGCTTTAGCCACCAAACAAGTGAGGTCACCACCTGGTTGAACTTCATTAAGGTTGAATGTGTATAAATTGTGAGTTCGAGGAACTTTCAGCAGTATTGAAGTTTCTTCTGGGAGTTTGAAGTCTTTAGACAGCACAAGACATTCATTCTCAGTGAAGAGAACTTTGTTCTTAGTGTCACAGATTTGTGAAACAGAGAACAAGTTGAAATGCTGAAGTTCCTTAACATAGTACACATTTTCAAAATCTAAATGAGGTGTCTTTATGGTGCCCTTCCCTGTGATACTTCCATCACTTCCTCCAAAAGTCACATTACCTCCTCCTTCTATAGGAACAAAATTGTGCATCATATCCCTGTTCCCAGACATGCTTCTGGAACAACCACTATCAACAATACCAATATTCTTATGCTTAAGGGGGTGATCCTACAAACAACAAAAAATTATATACAAACGGTTAGAATTCTATGGAGGTTCAAGTCATTACTGACTTGAACCTGCCTTGTGGATCACAGGATTAGGGCATGAAGATTTAGAGGATCCACCATTGTTCTTGGTCCTCCATTGATAATTGGGTCCCTTGTTGGTCCAAGAACAACCTGCTGAGGGCTTCACAGCAGTGCTCCCATATCCCATCCCAGCATACATAGAGTCAACATATGTAGGCCAATAACCATGTTTAAAGTATGGGCTAGTTGGTTGGACATAAGGTCTGGTAACTGAACTTCTCCAATGAGAGTCAGTATGAGCTGCTTGTGGGACATAAGGTGGAATATTAGCAACATTGGTCCAGTTAGATTTGTGTTTCTGGTGAGTAGCACATGCACCCAATCTTTGTTCATAAAAATCACAATCCTTAATCAAATGAAATTTACTTCCACATACAAAACATGTCTTCTTCTTGGAAGATTTATTCAAATAGGGAGATGTTTGATTACAAGTAGAAGTACTTAAAACAGTTACATTCAAGGAATTGTTTTTAACAGACTGATTATTTAAAGATGTAAAAGACAAGTCTTCAGAAGAAACTATCTTGGAAGTGGATTCCTCAGCAGTTTCCTTAGAAGGCTTGTAAGTAGACTGGGGTGCAGGCTTGGGTGTAGGCTCAGGCTTGGGAAGGTCAGACTTCTCATTTGAATCACAGCTTTCATAGGAAGTGGACCCTTGATCCGATGAATTGTCACTGTCAGAGCAACAGACAAAGTCATTAGATGAGGTATCAGGGTCTGGCAAGTCTTTTGACTTTTTGCCATATAGATGATGTGATCCATCAAAGTCAACAGTGATGGATAGGTCTGTGGGCATAAATTCACCTCTAATAGGACCAGGGACAGCATGCATATTACCTTCTTTTACAAAGTTAGCTAATCCTGCAGGTGTGGATTTACGACCACCATACCTTGCTTCTACTCCTACATATTTTTGAAATCCTAATCCTAAGCCAGAGGTTACTGATTGACTGTTATAGAGTTCTCTAGCCAGATTATCACCTGAAATTAACCATTGTTTATTCCTAGCTATTTCCTCAGCAACCTTTTCTTTAAGCTCTAGGTTCTCAGACACAGCTTCATCCTTTGCTTTCTCAGATAGTTTTAAGTAATTATTAGCAACTTCTAGATCAAACTGTAAGACCTTTATCTTTTCTTCATAAGTTATTTGATTCTTTTGAAACCATACTTTTTGTCTTTCTACTGTTTTTAATGCTAGTTTATGAGCTTCATTTTCTACATAGCATTCATCAAACTTAGGTTTCATAGCATCATATTCTTCTTTAAGTTCATTGTATCTTAGACTACAACCAAATATACAGTTGTGTACCTGAGATAGTCCCATCAAGGCAAACTGATCATGCCTTTCATCCGAAGTACACCTTGCCAACAATCCAAGCTTATCAGTATCATGAGCTTCCTCATTCACAGGTTCATGTGCAGTCCAGTTGACCTGTTCATCCATGGTGAGGAGAGCTGCTGAAGCTCCAGCTTCCTGCTGTTTCTGCTGATAGGAAATGTGGTTGGCTCCATCTCCACTCTTTCTGTCTTTGCATTCTCTTGAGAAATGCCTCATCTGATGACAAGTGAAGCACTTGACTTTTCTCCTATCAAAGCGAGCTGGTTCCTTTCCCTTGAAAACAAACTTCCTCCCAGACTCCTCTTCAAACCTTTTGATGTCAACTGACAGCAATGCCACCTGCATTTTCAGTTTCATCTCCTCCATTTCAAGAGGGTCCAACTGATCAAAGTCTTCATATACAAGATACTGCTGAGTATCATAATCAGCAACAAACGAATGAAGAACATCTTCCATCACACTACTAGTCTTAGTTTGAGAACATGGTGGAGTGGGACGAGTATTGTGTGGTGGAGTGGGAGTGCAAGATGATGGAAAGTAGTTGGAACTGGGAGATGATGGAAAGTAGTTAGAACCAGGAGATGATGGAAAGTAGTTAGAACCAGGAGCAGGTACCATCATGTTGGAGTGAGATGTCCCAACAAAAGCTGCATGGTTAGAAGAAGATGTACGGTAGGGAGTCCTGACATCAGGTTCAAGGGTTCTGAGTCTGTTATACAGCTCATCAAAGGTAAGCATGTCCAACCCTCCTTTAGCCTTGAGGGCAATACTTACATGCAACCATGATGGAGGTAAAGATCGAAGAAACTTTGAGTTGCAGTCATCATTATCAGGTTTTGCATTCAGCTGGTTTAGCTGACTCAAAATCCTATGGAACCTGTCGTATCCCTTGTGGATACCTTCTTCTTCAGAGATATTAAAGTCCTGAAATTGTTGTCTCAGCATGGACTTCCTCATTCTCTTTGATTCTTCATTTCCACCGAACCTTGCTTTGAGAGCCATCCATATGTCCTTTGCATCATCCATATGATGAAAATCACATAGATGATCTTCAGGTATGGCTTGAAGCAGAATAGTTTTTACTTTATGCTCTCTCTGCATAGCCAGCACCTCTTCAGCAGTTTTTGGTGGAGTCATGATAAACTTCCCATCCCTATCAGGAATCATTTTCTTTAGACTATTTCCTTTCTTCACAACCTCCCACAGATTCCAATCAATATTGGAAATCCAGTTTTCCATCTTCATAGTCCAAAGTTCATACTCTTCCCTTTTCAAATAAGGAAATTTACCATTACTGTTTGAGAGACTGAGCTGTTGCATGGAAGTGGTGTTGGTGTTGTTTGTGTTGGTGACTTCAGTTTCATTATCGGATCCAGGCATGGTGAATGAATGTTTGATTGTATGGGGGTGAGAATGGTTCTTAGTAGCGTAGAGACTTTCCCGAGGCTCTGATACCACTTGTTGAATACACACAGACCTTGATAGATC